>JAVSCE010000060.1:0-189068 GCA_032199065.1 Smutsia gigantea
GCTCGTCACCACTCGCGCCCAGGCACCCCGAAGCCCGAGGGGCCTGCCCTCGAACCCCGGCCGCTCCTGTTCGAGGCGGCGCGCACCTGCCGGACGCCCGTGTTTGTAAACAAACCGCGCGCCTAATTAGCCTGGCGGGGGCGCGCACGGGCGGGGCGGGGCGTCGGCGCGCCCAGGGGCCGCCTTGCCGGGGGAGGAGCCGCGCTCGGCCTCGCCCCCATCCACCCCCGCTCCTCCCACCCCATCTGTCCCCTGGGTCCTCACGGCGCGCTGCGCCGGGCGTCTGGGTTCGCGGTGGTGGGAGAGGACGCCAAGGTCCCCGGAGCCTGTCGGGAATGAGATGAAAGGTCTCTAGCCCGAGATCCCAGGAGTGGAGCACAAAGCTAAAAGCTAGGACCCCTGGCCCTTTTCTGTATTTGAAAGGCTCAGCTCGTGGATACGTTTCGGATTGTTTTGGGTGGCAATAACTCAGGTGTATACATATATTTTTGTCCAGCTGCAACTCAAGGTGAGCACACGTTGCGTATATTAGACCCCAACAAAAACGTCAAAAACAAGTTTTTTTTGGTGCTCCCTGAACCTGCCAAGTGCAAGGTCAAGTTCCCTTGTATGGAAAGGACACGTCCTAAGCCCCCTGGTCACTGGGGTTATTCAGGTCGGGCAGGAGCTCTACTGCCCCTTTTATAATACTGAAGTGAGTACCGGCCCCCCTGGGAGCCCCTCCAGCCCCGTGCCACCCAGGACAGGTGTTCTGTCATAGCCTTGCAGGTAAGAAAACAGGCTTTAGTTGATGAGTGATTCGCCCTGGGTCACAGAGCCAATATGTCGGAGAGCTGAGACACCAAAGCCGGGGGTCCTGGGATACAGTTTGCAGGAGAGGCCAACCTTCCCCCACCCTCACCTCTGACCCTTTGCTGGGAGCCTAGGACTTCTTAACCACCTGCCACAGCCACCACTTGGGAAGGTTCCAGAACAAGGCTGTTGCTGGGAAAGACCTTTGCCTTTTTAATTTCCAAAGTGGGAGAAAATCAGGTAAGGAAGTGTGGAAGGTGAGGGCCTGGTGGCGTCGCTCCTGAAGCCTGGGTTTGGTAACCCTGTTGACAAGACTTCTGTTTTAGTCACTTCCAAGGCTATGTCCGCTTCCTGCTATCTGGGTCTTTTCCTCTTGGACATCCTGGGCACTCTGGCCATCAGGATGGTCCCTCACTACTTAAAAAGACCCCACTTCACTCCCCCTACGGCTAAGACAAAGGGCTCCTCCACCTGGTTCTCCACCTGTCTTGACTTTGCAGGGTTTGTATGGAGTGCATGTGGAGGCTGCCCCTGACCAGCCAGGCTTCAAGGCTGCTGGCGAATGCCCAGGACGCTCTCAGTGGTCCAAGGAGCTCCCCCACCACCCCAGGGGAATGGCAAGAACCCGGGCCCTCCCTGGGGCCCCTGCCTCTCCCTTTCCTGTGCCCACCTGTCCTGCTCGCCCACTCGTAGCCCAGGTGACTTGGTGCAGTGACCTTCTTGAGACACGGCAAGTCTCTGGGAAGCAGGATCTGTAAGAGGAATGTGGCAGGATCTTGCACGTGGGCATCTTGGGCCCTGGGCTCACACTACCCCTCAGGCCTAGTGCAGGACACCTTCCTGGGGCCTCTTGAGAAGCAGGGCTGCCTTGGGAAGGGACTTGGGGGCCCTCACTGACCCCACCCCAGCCAGCCACCATCCTGTTCCTTCCCAGGCTCTGGGAATTTCAGCTGGGCCTCCAGGGACTGCTGGGTGCCCACAGTGGAGTCACGTAATCTCCCCAGCCAGGGTTTCCTCCTGTCACAGGAGGACAAAAATAGGATCCAGTCCTCAGGCTGCAGGAGGGAAAAGGGGTGTGTGCAAAGGCCTGTTCCCTTCTTTGCCATGGCTCACTTCTGCCTTCATCTCTTGCTTATTGTGCCTGTTTTGGAGCTCTTGCCCCTCCAGCGTGGCAGCTGCAAGAGTACAGAGTTCTACACCCCTAGGGCCTGCTGTGGGTCTGGTACCTCATGGGGGAATGAAAACTATTCTTTTCTGCACATCTGTCCCCCCGCACCCCCTACCCCCACCCCACCTCTGTCTGCAAACCTCCACACAGCCGGACCTCCACCAGTAGGTAGCTGCCCTGCTCACCCCATGTGGCACGGTGCGAGAATGCCAGGCTTGTACTTGGCCTAAACCCATGCTGAGACCAGGCTGGAGCCCAGGGCCCAGCTGTGTGCTCCTCCCTCGTGCAGTGCGCACCCATCTGACCCTGGAGGCACCCAGCAGTTATGCTATTGCATTATAGTTTATACACAAGTCCTCTCAAAACTTAGTTATCACGAGTCCTTCCCCAGCGGACACATCAGCCTCAAAACTAAAAAATAAAAGAGTTCCTGCCTCCACCAAGCAAAGCAAAGGCTGGGTTACAGAGAGCATGGGGAGCAGAGGTTCCTAATTATACAATCATGTGTTGGCCACTTTCAGTGTGCCACGCGCTGTGTCAAGGACTTTACCTACAGAATCTCACTGAATCCTAGGAGGCAGGGAATAGTATGCTTACTTTAGAGGTGAACTGGAGACCCAGTGAGGTAAACTCCTACCCTGAGCCATGGTGTGAACCCGGGGGTGAGGGAGGGATTCACATTTCAGCTGCAAAATACATTCCAGTAGCCTTCCCTTTGGGAGGGGAGATGAGGCACCTATCTGAGGAAGCAAACGCCCAGGTATGAGTTCATTAACTGGTTCTCTTAGAAAACTATGGGAGCCCCGGTAGTGAGATGGGGTTTGGAGATGAGACTCCTCACTTCCCTGTTTTCTTGGCCCCAAAGGGTAAGATCACTTGCACGAAAGTTATAGTAGTGTCCTTACCAGCATAGAGTGGAAAGGCAGGTGATGGGTATGACCTGGAGGCTTGGGAACAGAGAATGGGCTGTGCTGTGCGGCAGAAATGTGGCCACAGACAGACAGTCAGCAGGAGGGGGAAGACAGTGGCAGCCCCTGGAGTGTTAGTCTACCCATCTGCAACACGGGGATAATAAATACCTGCTTCATGGGATTGTTGCAGAAGTACTCATTCATAGGATAATCCATGCATCCACTCATCTCATTCCAGAGGTACTGATGGAGGGCACAGTGCCTGGCATGGCACATGCAACAGGGAACGACACAGCACAGCTGCTGTGGAGCCGATGTGCCCCTGGAGACACAGGCTTCGTGAATAAGTGAAATGTGCGGTTTGCCTGACAATGCTCAGTGCCATGGAGAAAAATCAAGGAAGGCAGCAGGGAACTGGGCAAGTGTGGTCATGACACCTAAATATGCGAACTAGGACTGTGGGTGATTTTAGTTTATTTTTCTTCTCCATCATGTGTTTTCTTTCCATGGCAAATAGACATTAGTATGTAATGAGAATTAAGTTTTGTTTGAAGAAGCAACCATTGTGATAGAGTGGGGAGAGGGCTGACCTGGGAAGTGCCCTAGTCTCTAGGTCTCCTGGGACCCTTGCTCCAAGTTTAGGTGTCCCTGGCATTACTGGGGCTCTGATGGCTTAAAAGATGATGGCACCAGCCCTTCTTGGCTTTGTCATCCACAGGAAAGCTTTCTGTACTGAGATCCTGTGACATCATGACCCTATCTGTGTCCCCTCACTGTATCCCCTGCTTCTGAGAAGGAACCCTGAGACTATAAAATAAGTTTATTTAAAATGCTTGAAGGCATAAAAAACAAACAAACAAACAAAAGACTAACAAAAAATATGGAGGTTTTGAAAAAAAATCCTGTAACTTCTAAAAATCACAAATATAGGCTACATGGAAATTTAAAACTCAGAGGAAAGAATAAATAGCAACTTAGACAAAGCTGATGGAAAATATAAACATTGGAAAATTCAGTTAAGAAACAGGGAAGAGGTGTTATATCATCCTTCTTAATAGGAACTCCAGAGAGAGAAAAAAAATTTTTAAGGGGTAGAAGAAATATTTGAACAGATAACAGATGAAACTTTAACAAAATAGATGGAAAAAAATGAATCTTTGGACTCAGGAAATACAATTCACAAGAAGGACAAACGAGTAAATCCACACCTAAATGTATCATAGAGAAGTTGAAAAAGCATCAACGACAAATATATCTGGAAACGAATTGGCTGAGCAAAACAGAAGGAACAAAATAGCTAGACTCACAGACATGGAGAGGGACTAGTAGTTACTAAGGGGGCGAGGGAAGGGGATTAAGGGGCACAATAATTTGCAATCACAGTACAGGTTGGTCACAGGGAAGGCAGTACAGCATGGAGACTATAGTTAATGATTCTGTAACATCCCACTATGTTGATACTGACTGCACTAGAGGGTGTGAGGATTTACTTATATGGGTAACTGCTGAATCACTGTGTTGTATATTTGAAACCAACATAAGATTGCATATCAATGATGCTTTAACAAAAAATAAGGAAATTACATAAATACAGTAACTATAAATAATAATAATTGGCTGAGATGAAGTCAGCAGAAACTGCAGTGGAGAAAACTCTGAGGGCCCATAACTCCACAGAAACAGCAAATAAACTGGCCATAAACTTTATCTGAACTCTGGGAACTAGTTCAAGGTTTACATAAAGTGGGAAAATACTCAAGAAAAAGGTGGCTTACCCTCAGTCTCTAAGGAATCTGTTGAATCATTAGCTGACCACTAAGCTAGTCAAACAGATACTTCAATAGCCACACACAGTACAGAATACTGGTTTGATGAAATTAGTTCAGAAAAGTCACCAAACAGCAGCAGCCACACATACATGGAGCATCAACAACCTCTGGGAGGGGGGGTTGGAATCTGTTCAAGAGTTGCCACATTATAATATTCAAAATGTCCAGTTTTCAACAAAAAAAATTATGAGGCATGCAAAGAAATGAGAAAGTATGGCCCTCATGGGGGGAAAAGTGTAGTAGAAACTGTCCCTTAAGAAGCCCAGACATTGGACATACTAGACAAAGATTTCAAATCAATTCTGTTAAATGCTCAAGAGCTGAAGTAACTCATGTTCTCAGAACTAAAGGAACCATGAAGATGATAGCTGACCAAATAGAGAATAGCAACAAAGAGACAGAAATTATAAAAAAGAACCAAACAGAAGTTCTGGAGTTGAACAATAACTGAAATAAAAAATTCACCAGGGGGTTCCAAAGCACATTTGAGTGAGCAGAAAAAACAATTGGAAAACTGAAAAATAAGTCAACTGAGATTATCCAAATTGACGAACAAAAAGGAAATGGAATGAAGAAAAATGACCAGGGCCTAAGAGACCTGCAGAATACTATCAAGCATATGAATATAGGTGCAATGGCCATCTCAGAAGAGGGGAAAGAGAGAATAGGGAAGAAAGAATAGTTTAGGAAAATATGGCCCCAAATTTCCCAAATGAAATAGGTGAGTCTGCATATCCAAGAACCTTCAAAAGTTTATCCAAGGTGGGAAAAACTCAGAGATCTCCACATTATAATCAAAACATTGAAAGACAAAGACAGAGAGAGAGAACCCTGAAAGGAGAAAGAGAGAAGTGATTTGTCATGTACAAGTATGGGCGATCCTCAATAAAATTAATGGCTTATTTGTTATCTGAAACCAGGGAGGCCAGAAGGCAGAGGAATGACACAGTCCAAGTGCTAGAAGAAAAAAATTCCTGTCAACCAAGAATTCTGTATCTGTAAAAACTATCTTTCAAAAAAGAAGGAGAAATCAAGACATTCTCAAACAGAAACTGAGAGAATTGGTTGCCAGTATATCTGCTCTTTAATAAATGGTAAGTGGAGTCCTTTCGGCTGAAATAAATGGACATTAGACAGCAACTGGAATCCATGTGAAGAAATAAAGAACAGTAAAGGTAACTACATAGGTAAATATAAAAGTCAGCATTAATATATTTTTGGTTAGTAACACCTCTTTTCCCCCATATGATTTAAAAGACAACTGCATGAAACAATAATTATAAATCTATGTCAGTGGGCACACAATGTATAAGGATGTATTTTGTAACAATAACAGCATGAGAGAGGATGGATGGCCTGATATAGGAACAAAGGTTTTGTATACTATTGAAACTTATCTGAAGTGGTTTATTATAAATTATGATGTTAATTATAATCCCAGGGCAACTAATAAAAAAATAACTAAAAAATATTTAATCAAAGAGAATAAAATGGTACAGTAGCAAATATCTATCACCAAAGAAGACAACAGTGGAAGAACTGGAGCACAGAAAAGGTACGAGACATGTAGAAAACAAATGGCTAGACAGGAGAAGTGTTTCTTTGTAAGTAATTACATTAAGTGCGAGTGTATTAAATTATCCAATTAAAAGGCATCAATTGAAAGAAGAGATAAAAGAAAAAAATAATCCAACTATATGCTGTCTACAAGAGACTCATTTTAGAACCAAAGAAACAAATAAGTTAAAAGTAAAAGAACACAAAAAGACATTCCATTTAATAGTTCCTGAGAGGGATGGAGTGGCTATACTTCTATTAGACAAAATAGACTTTGACACAAAATTGTTACAAGAGACAAAGAGACATATTATGTAATGATAAAGGGCTCAATGCATCAAGAACATATAATAATAATAAACATGTATGCACATAACAACACAGCCCCAAAACATATGCAGCAAAAACTAACAGTATCAAAGGGAGAAATAACAATTCAATAACAATAGTTGGAGACTTCAACACCTCGTTTTCAATAATGGATACAATTAGACAGGAGATCAGCAAAGCAACAGATTACTGTAAAAACACTATAAACCAACTAAACATAACAGACATATATAGATACTGTACCAACCAGCAGATACATGTTCTTCTCTGGTGCACATGGAAAATTCTCCAGAACAAACTGTATGTTATGCCACAAAACAAGTCTCAATAACTTTAAAATATTAAACTCATACAAAGTATCTCCTCTGAATACAATGGACTGAAGCAAGAAACGAGTAACAAAGAAAAATGAAAAATGCCCAAGTATGTGAAAATTAGACAACATCATCTTGAACAACCAATGGGTCAAAGAAGAAATCACAGTGAAATTACAAAATACCAAATGAATGAAAAATAAAATCCAAACATACCAAAACATATGGGATTCAGTGAAAGCAGTGCTCAGAGAGAAATTTATAGCTGTAAATGCCTGTATTAAGCAAGAAGAAATATCTCAAATCAGTAACCTAAATTTTCACCTAAAGCAACTGGAAAAGGAGTAAACTAAACTCAAAGCAAACAAATGGAAGGAAATAATAAAGATTAGAGTAGAGATAAGTGAAATAAAGAATAGAAAATGAGTAGAAAGAATCAACTAAACTAAAAGTTGTTTTTTGGGGGGGAAAAATCAACAAAACCAGCAAGCCTCCAGCTAGACTGATGTAGGAAAAAAGAAGACTCATATTACTAGAATCAGGAATGAGAGTGGGGTGCTACTATTGACTGACCTTACGGAGATGAAAAGGACTGTAAGAGAGCACTATGAACAATCATACACCAATAAATTAGCCTAGATGAACTGGACAAATCCCTACAAACACCCAAACTACCCAGATTGATGAACAGAGACACAAAATATGAATAAACCTGTAAGTAAAGGGATTGAATGAATAATCAAAAACTTCCAACAAAGTAAATTCCAGGATCAAATAGCTTCAGTGGTGAATTCTATCAAACATTTAATGAGGAATTAACACCAGTCCTTCTCAATCTCTTCCCAAAAATAGAGTATAAAGAACACTTACTTATCTTTTATGAGACCATTATCACCTTCGTACCAAAGCCAGACAAGGCTACCATGACAAAAGAAAACTACAGACCAATATCCCTTAGGGATATTGGCATGAAAATCCTCAACACAATACTAGCAAACCACATATTAAAAGGATTATACACCATGACCAAGTCAGATTTATTCCAGGAATGAAAGGATGGTTCAACATATGGAAGTCAATTAATACAATACATAATATTGAAAGAATGAAGGGGGAAAAAAAACAAACGATCACATTATAGGCTGAATTGTGCCCCCCCCCCCCGACTCCCAATTCTTATGTTAAAGTCATAACCCCCAGTGTCTCAGAATGTGACTATATTTGAAGACAGGGTCTTTAAAGAGGCAGTTAAGTTAAAATGAGGTCATTAGGGGAGTGCCTAACCCAATACCAGATGACAAGGACACTGGAAATGTGGATACTAACATGTAGAGAAGGAATGATTTTTTTAACAAATGGTTCTGGGATAACTAGATATCAACATACAAAAGAATAAAACTGGACCCCTACCTCACACCTGGTACAAAAATTAACTTAAAAATCAATCAGAGACATAAAGGTAAGAGCTAAAACTACAGAACTCTTAGAAAAAAACATGAGGATAAACTGACATAACCTTGTATTGGGCAATGAATTCTTAGATATTAAAGCAAAACCACAAGAAACAGAAGAAAAAATAGACAAATGTGACTTCATCAAAATTAAAAACTTTTGCATACCAAATGCACACTATCAAGAAAGTGAGTAATTACCACAAAATGGGAGAAAATATTTGCAAAATCATATATCTGATAAGGCCTAGTATCCAAAGTACATAAAGAACTCTTACAATTCAGCAGACACAAGAGAAGCAGCCCAATTTAAAAATGGGCAAAGGATTTGAATAAACCTTAGTAAGACAATAGAATTTTGGTATTTCCAAAGATAGAGAAATGGCCAATGAGCACATGAAAAAATGCTCAACACCCTAAATCATCAAGGATATAAACATCAAATCCACAATGAGAATATCACTTCACACCCAGGAGGAATAGCTATAATAAAAAAGGTGGTGGTGGTGTGGGCAATAACCAGTGTTGGCAAAGGTGTGGAGAAGTTGGAACCCTCCTATGTTGCTAGTGGGAATGTAAAATGGAGCAGACCCTTTGGAAAACAGTTTCGTGGTTCCTGAAAAAGTTAAACAGAATTACCATATGACCCAGCAATTCTTCTAGATAGGCACCCAAGAGAATTAAAAAGCATGCATTCAAAAATAGCAGTAGACTCACAGACACTGAGAAGTAACTGGTGCTTACTATGGGGAAGGGGTTGGAGTGGGTGGTTGGGGAGGGTGAGGGGGATAAAGGAGTACAAAAATTCTCCATCATAATATAAGTTGGTTGCCGGGAGAGTAGTACAGCATGGAGAACATAGCCAAGGATTCTGTAACATCTTTCTTTGTTGACAGATAGTAACTGAACTAGTGAGGGTGAGGATTTAATAATATGGGTAACTGTTGAACCACTGTGTTGTATACTTAAAACCAATATGAGATTGTATATCAATGATACTTCAATTAAAAAATAAAACAGGCATTCAAAAAATTGTACACAAATGTTCATAATAGCCAAAAAGTGCTGATGGATGGCTGCTTTGTTACCAGCTGCTCATTTTAAAAAGAAGAGTTTTAAAGCTCTCTGAATTGATGTCTTAAGTAGGGAAAGAAATCACTGTTCAAGTCCATCTGCACCCCCCAGGGTGCCTGTGCATCTGGTGCTAAGTTGAACCTTCCCTGAAATGGGCAGGGGAGGGGATTGTGTGTGCTGCCCCTGAGAGGCTGTCTTCCCAGGTGCCTTGGGACAGAGCGGAGAGTGAGGTCAGGGGAGAGAAGGAGTAAGAGGGTCCCTCTCCTTCCCAGGGGTCTCATTCCTATTCCCACTTGGGGGCTCTCTCAGAACCATGCTGCATGCAGGACCAGAATGCCCCACCCAGACAGCACTCCCCTGCTCCAGCCCTGCTCCTGCCCCTGGACAGTGGCATCTGAGCCCCTCGTTCCACCCTGCACTGGGTGTTACTGATCACCTTACAGATGGGGAAACAGAGGCTAAGAGGACATAGACATCAGGAGGCATCGTCAGAGCCAGGACTGGCCAACACCCATGGGCTTAACCACTAGGCTCCCCTGCTTCATACCCATATGTGTGAAGTATGCACCCAGCACCAGGTGGTTCACAGAGGCAATGGGGGTGTGGGGACCCCAGGTCAAGAAATGGGTCAGAGAGCAGAGAAGGGAGAGCACACAATTGCGGTGACCCCCCAAGTTTGCAGGGCTGGGATGACACTGCAGGGGGAACGGGGCCTGCTGGTCCTCCCCAGGTCCAGCTTCCTCGGACACCCCCATCCCCCAACCTGTGCCCAAAGCCATCCAGAGCAACACTGGTAGCTGACGGAGATTCTGGGAAGGACGGTCGCCCACCTCGCGTCCAGAGCGCCTCCATGCTGCAGTGAGCCAAGGCCCCCAGATACGCTGCTGGCCAGGTAGAAGCGGGCCATACCTCCTTCTTTTTTAAGTAAACGGTTCATTTTGGGAAGACTTTATATTTACAGAAACCTTGCAGAGAGCACAGAGTTCCCAGAGACCACCCTCCACCCCCAGGCTCCCCGTTGTTGCCACCTCACTTGACCCTGGTGCAGCCCATACAACTAAGAAAGCAGCGGCAGCACAGACCGTGTTCGGGGTTAGCTTCCTCCTTCTGCAGAACCCCACCCAGGCCTTGAACGTTGGTCTCCTCCCATCTCTGACAGTTCTTCTGGCCTTCTCAGCTGGGATGGTTTGCAGAAGCATTGTGAGGTATCTTGCAGAATGGCCCCAGTCTGGGTTTATCTGATGTTTTCTTATGATGGTTCTGCGCTTATGGGTTTTGGAAAGAAAAGCCTAGCGGCAAAAAAGCCCTTCTCATCTGGCCCCGTCCCGCCCTTCGGGATCCATGCTGCCCTGCAGGTATCACCAGTCACAGTTCCTTCATCACCACCTGAGGCTGTGTCCTTGGAAGTTAGTCACTAAGCACAGGCCATCCGGAAGGGCAGAGGATGAAGCCCCCCCCAACTCCGCCCCAGAGGGCAGGGACTGCACACAGGATTCGGGAGTCTTCTGTGGGGAACATTTGCTTCCCCTCCCCAACTTACTCCTCACTTACATCATCAGTGTGGACTGGTGCATATGCATTTTATATGCTGCGTCATGAAGCAGTACTATGCTATTTATCTGTGCTTGTTGCTCAAATTGCTCCAGCTTTGGTCACTGGTGCTATTCTGGGGGGGGGGGACCCCCATGACCCTGGACTCACCCCTGTCCTCTTGCTTTTGAACTTCCTTCTGTCACCACAAGATACTCTAGGCTCATACCAGCAGCTTTCACACCAACTCTCTAGCTGATTAACTTCATCTTTTGGGAAGTCTCTGTTAAGCACCAGCTGTATGACTGCTGCTGTAATGGCACCAGAATAAAGTCAATGCTCATGAAATATTTGTCCGTCCTTTTGTCCAGCAAATAGCAGTTTGTCAAGCTGCTGCTCTGTGCCCAGCACTGTCCCTGGCTTGAGGGATTCCAGAGAACATCATGAGAGGAGGGCCTCACCCTCATAGAACACATGCTGGAGGGGGGCAAAGAGACCCCAAACTATAATTATAGCAATAACTATGTTATTAGACCGTGATGAGGTCTATGAGGGAGGAAGCTGGGTGAGTTTGGAGCCCCTCAAGGTGGATGGAGATGGTGAATCTTGGCTTAACATTGACTCTTTGGAGCAAGCCACCATCACAGTCTTCTTGGTGACCATATGGCACATGACAGTGTGCTCACATCTTTTCAGAAACCTCTCTTATTCCATGGGGCACTCCTGGCCTGTACACTGGCCCTCTGATGGCCTTTCCTGTATTCTGTTCATCCATCCACCCACCTAGCAGATTGAATATAACATGCAGGCATCGCAACGTTGTAAGTCTTAGCTCAGTTACGCATTTATCTTTCTAAAGCAGACTTGAGAGATGCCATTTCTTAGCTCAAGATGAACCAGCAACATTTTTGGAGGGCTGCTCAGTGGTATTTATCAAATTTAAATGACTTCTGCTTCTGGGAAGATGGAGTAGAGACATACTTCTCCCTATTCTTCCTGCTAAGTACAGCTAAGAACACTGAACATTGTATATAAAACATAAGACTCTGAGAAGTACAGAGAAGAGGCAGCTGGGGATCTCGAGACCTGGGGAATGCCAGCATAGCAAGCTTCTTTGGCCTCCTATGTTGCAGTTGAGAAACCAGCAATCTGGAAATGAACAATGGGCACAGACACAAGGCCCAAAAAAAGCTCCTCTCTCAAGCCAGAGGACCAGGAAAGGGGCAGCCTGGTAGGACAATATGTTCAGACAATAACTGCTCTCCTGCAGCCCAGCACCACAGAAAACACCGGGGCACCACCCCACCCAGGCCAGCCAAAGTAGGGAACTGACTTCTACCCTCGCCAGGCTGTACTGCCGCAGCTAATCCCACTCACAAGCTGCTTTGTGGTGTCAGAGAAGGACAATTAGGGAGCTGGGAATTTCATCCCTGCTGCATGGTAAGGCACCCCCTCCACCCCCACTGCTGCAACGTCTATGGAGTCCATGTGGGGAGCAGTACTGAGGCACTCCTACCCCTCCAGACAGGGAGATAACAGTAGAGGCCCACTGGGGAGCTGGAACTCCTTGCTCTGCACTAACAAGGAGAACCCCCCCTCAGGTGGGGGCTGAACTTCTACCCCCACTTGGTAGCACCAGTGAGGTGTCACCCTTCATCCCAGTCCCTTGCTAGAGTGCTGTCAGAAGAAGCCAGCTAAAACAGGTTCAAATAAGATCCAGAGCCTCATAACACAATGCCCAGATGTCCAAATTTCAATTAAAAAAACCACTGGGTATACCTACAGCCAACCAAGATGGGATCAAAAGAATTAAAAGAAGATACCCAATGGATGCCATGATTGAAATAGCAGGATTGTAGAATTATTTGACAAATTTTTTAAAGAGGCCATCACAAAAAGGCTTTAATGAGCAATTGTTAACACATTCTAAACAAGAAAAGAAAGGAAGAAAGAGAGAAAGAAAGAAAAAGTCTGCAAAGGAAATGTTTAAAGAAGAAGCAAATGGAAATTTCAGAACTAAAAAATCCAATAACAGAAATTTAAAAGCTAAATGGATGTGCTCAGACTCAACAGCAGAACAGGAGAGAATAATAATGAACTGGAAGATAGAACATTCAAAATGAGCTATTCTGAAAAACAGAGAAAATAGAGGAGAGAAAAAAAGAACAGAATATCAGAGATCTGTGAGACTATAACAAAAGCTCTAACATCTATGACACTGGAGTCCTGGAAGGAGAAGGGAGAGGGAGAAGAGTGTAAAAACAACTCAAAATAAAAAATGGCTGAAAACTCCCCGAATCTGGCAAAAGACACAAACCTGCCTACAGATTCAAGAAGCTGAGTGAGCCTCAAATAGATTAAACTAAAAGAAATCCATCCAAGGTGCATCATAGTCAGTCTGCCAAATACTAAAGACAATGAAAAATATCTTGAGAGCAATGAGAAACAACTGTTATAAAAATATATTTTTTAAAAAGACAGACAGCAGATTTCTCACTGGAAACTATGGAGGCCAGAAGGAGTGGAACAATATTGATAAAGTGCTGAAAGAATTGTCAATGCAGCAAAAAATTATCCTTCAAGAAGGATACAGACCTTCTCAGATGAAGGAGGACCAAAAGAATTCAGACATTCTCAGGCATGAGGGAAATTAAGAGGAAAATTTGGAATGTCAGGAATAGAGGAAGAACAACAAAAGTTGTAAATATTTAGGTAAATAGACTACTTTTCTTCTTTTAAGTTTTTAAAAATATGTATGATGTTTGAAAGAAAACCTATTACATTGTCTAGTGGGGTTTTCAATGTATTAGGTCTGATGCATATGACAACTACAACCTAAAGGCCAGAGAGTAAAGAGACCAACACGCGGGTGAGGTCTCCACATTGTACATGAAGTGGTGACGTTCATATGCTGCAAACTGTGAAATAAACTTAGGCACATCCTTATTTTAATCCCTAGGTAATCCACTGAAAAACGATACACACAAAACACATAGTCAAAAAACCCAGATGATAAATTAAAATGGAACACTAAAAAGTACTCAAATAATTTTTAAAAGGTATAAAAAAAGGAATGGAGGAGCAAAAAAAAAGGCAAATAGAAAATAAATAATAAAATGGTAGAGTAAAATCCAAACATATCAATAATTGCATTAAATGTAAATGGTTTCTCCTTAGTCAACAATAATATATTGTACACTTAGAAACTTTATAGAGCATTGAGTACTTACAATAGAACAGAAGAATGGTCTCAGATCAGTAACAAGCTTCCTCTTCAAGCTAAAAAAGGAAGAGTAACAGAAAACCAAAGCAAGCAGAAAGGAATATACAGATAAAAATAAAACTGGAAACAAAAACAATAGAGAAAATCCATGAAAACAGAGATGGTTCTTTGAAACGATCAATAAAATTAAAACTCTAGGTGAACTCAAAAAAAAAAGAGAAAACACAAATTATTACTATGAGAAATGAAAGGGACAATATCACTGCAGACCCCACCAACATGAACTGACAGGGTAATAAGAGAATACCATGAACAACTCTATGTACATGACTTCAACAACTTCTGTCAAATGAACCAATTCCTTGAAGAGCACAAATATACCCAAACTCACCTAAGAAGAAATACATACATGAACAGTCTCCTATCTACTAAATAAATTGAATTTTCAATGTAAAATTTTATGAAAAAAGGAAATACTCTAGGCCCAGATAGTTTTACTGGCAATTCTACTCAAATCTAGAGAAGAAATAACACCAATCCTATATGATCTCTTACGTAGAAGAGGAGGAAATCCTAACTCATTTTATGAAATCAGCATTAACCTGACACAAAACATGACAAAGACAATTTAAGATAATTATATAACCCTCATGAACACATGTGCAAAATCCTCACTATAATAGTAGATGTCAATCCCAGAAAAACATCAGAAGAATACACACTGAGACTAAGTGGGGTTTATTCAGGATTGTCCAACACTTGAAAACCAATTAAGGTAATCCAGCATGTTAACAGACTATAGAAAAACCATGTGATCATATTAATTGATGCAGAAAAAGAATTTGTCAAAATCCGTGACAAGAATCCTTAGAAACTAAGAATAGTTCCTTAACCTAATTAAGGGCATCTACAAAAAAACCTGTAGCCAATTATTTCATACTGAATGGTCAAAGACTGGATGCTTTCCTCCAAGATCAGGAATAAGGGAAGGTAGTCCTTTCACTTGCCAACATGGCACTGGAAGTTTCTTGCAGTCAGGCAAGAAAAAGAAGTAAAGGTCATAATTTCAAAGAAACAACTTCTGGTTTCATTAACTTTATTGTTTTTCTAGTCTCCTTCTCTGTTTCATTTATCTCTGTTCTAATCTTTATTATTTTCTTCCTTCTGCTAGCTTTGGGTTTAAATTGTTCTTTTTCTAGTTCTTTAGGGTCTAAAATTAGGCTGTTGATTTGTGGTCTTTTTTTAATGTAAGTCTTTATAGCTATTAATTTCCCTCTTAGCACTGCTTTTACTGCACCCATAAGTTTGGCATGTTGTGTTTTGGTTTCCACTTATCTTGAGATATTTTCTTCTTTGACCCATTGGTTGCTTAATAGTGTGTTATTTAAACTCCATGTATCTATTGTGATCAGAAGATATGATTTAGATAGTTTAAAAAGTGTATGATTTCAATATTAAAAAAAATAATAAAAGCTTGTTGTATGGTTAACATATGGTCTATGTTGCAGAATGTTCCATGAGCACTTGGGACTACTTTTTCCCACCCTTTCATATTCAACCTGTGTGTATCCTTGGATGTAAAGTGAATCTCTTTCAACAGGTTTTTGACAAAAGTGCAGAGGCAATTCAATAGAGGATGGTCCTTTCAATAAATAATGTTGGAATAATAGCACATTGCATAAAAAATGAACCTTAATCTGCATCTCACCTCTAATATAAAAATTAACCCAATCTGGACCATAGATCCAAATGTGAGATGTAAAACTATAACTCTTTTGGAAGGAAAACCTTTGTGACAATGGATTAGGCAGATTTTTAGAGATGATACAAAATACAATCCATAAAAGAGAAAAATTTGTAAGTTTGGACCTCACTAAAATAAAAAGCCTTTGCTTTGTGAAAGACATTGTTAAGAGAATGAAGACAAGATAACAGACCAGAGGAAATATTGGTAAATTACGTATCCTACAAATTATATATTCACAGTACAGAAATAACTCTCAAAAATAAGAAAACAAACAGCTCAAATTTAAACATAAGCAAAATATTAGACACCACTAAAGAAGATACAGAGATTTTTTTTAAAAGTACATCATTAGCCATAGGGAAATGCAAATTAAAGCCACAGCAAGAAACCCAAAGGAACTGGAAGCTGAGACACAAGCAATACTTGCACATTGATGTTCAGAGCAGCACGATTCACAAGAGCCCAGACATAGGAACAACCTGACGGTCAGCAGATGAGTGGGTTAAAAAAATGTGGTATATGCATACAATGCGATATCTTCGTCCATAGAAAGGAATGGAGTACTGACATGGTACAGCATGGATGAACCTTGAAGACATCGTGCTAATAAGCCAGACACAAAAGGACACATACTGTATAATTCACTTATATGATGCACCTAGAATAGGCAAATTCAGAGGCAGAAAGAACAGAGATTTTTAGGGCTGGGCTGGGGGAGGTGGAAATAGGAAGCTTTTGTTTACTGGGTACAGAGTTTATGCTTAGGAGGACAGAAACATTCTGGAAATGGATCATGGTGATGGCTGAATAGCAATATGATGAATGTACACTGCTGCTGAATTATATACAGTTGACCCTTGAATAACATGGGGGTTAGGGGTGCCAACCCAGGTGCAGCTGAAAATCAGTGTAGAGATTTTGATTCCCCAAAACTGAACTATTAATAGCCTACTGTTGACGGGAAGCCTTACCAACAGCATAAGAGTTGTTTGATGCATCATTTTGTATATACCATATTCTTACAAGAAGTATGCTAGAGAAAATAAAATGTTCTTCAAATTGTCAGAAATCTCCAAAAGATTTTCCAATATATGGATGGTGGTGACATAAAACTGTATGGGTGTAAAACTCATAGAACTGTATAGTCCCCCCAATTCAATGTTGTATCAATTTGAAAAAGAAAAAAGGGTTGTTCACAACTGTACCTTTTGAGCGCTTTCTGGGTTCCAGACCCTGAGCTAAGCATTCCATATTTTCAGAATCCTTAAAACACCAGAGGAGTTGGTCTGGCCATTCCCATTTTACCGATGAGGAAACTGGAGGGTAGGAAGGCACCTGGGTGTGTCTGACTCCAAATCTCATGCTTTTAACCAGTACACAGTTGAGAGCCTTGTGAAAGAGTTCCACATCCACGTCCTGATTCCGCATGTTGAGAGCGGAATGTGAGCGGCTTGCTTCCTGGCACCTGAGGAAATGCCTGGGTGGATGGATGGATAGGCATTCCAGGACGGTGGGAGCTGTCTGCATGCTTGGCCAGGCAGACTGAGGCAGCCTGAGGCAGCCGGTCACAGCACAGCTGCTTCGAAGCTCCACTTGGCTGCCACAGGCCCTGCCAAAAGGGTAGCCTCCCCCCTCCCACAGCATAGGTGAGGCCAAGGGTGGCCTCCCGGGCTTGCCACTGGGAAGGGGATCTGGACATTCAGAGAGACTGAGGCCCACGGAAGGAAGAGCTGAAGCTGAATGGGATGGCAGGGGGAGGCTGGGTGGACAGTGTGGCCCCTGAGGCCGAGGCCAGCCCATGTTAGAGCAGAAGCCGGATAGTGGGGAAGACACCAGGCCTGGCTGAGGTCTCAGCCAAGGGAGACATGGCAGGGATGGGCTCATCCGAGTGCCCGAGTCATATCAGGACTGGACACAGATTTCCCCAAGGGTGGCCAGGACCCTACAGGTGGCAGGTTAGAACTGCAGACTCCTGGGCTATAGCCCAGACACACAGGGGACCCTGAAGTCTGAGAGGCTCTTCACCCAGTGAGGTCCCTGTGGCCTTGTCCTGCTGCGGCCCCTTTCACTAGGATGCCCTCTGCCACAGCACTGGACTGCTTCCTGCAGCCCCTGAGCCCACCAGCGTTTGCCCAGGGGCATTGGGGCACTCTTTGCTCTCAGAGGGATACAGATAGCAATGCTGACCTCAGATTGAAACCGGCACATGTGGCTCCTTGCCTGGGACGCACTAAAAGCCGTCCCAACCCCTGGGACACGGCCCGCCTCCTCCTCCCATTTCCTAATGAGAGTCGGGCTTACTGCGTAGCTGAGAACAGGCCTATATGCTTCAGATTTGCAATGTCTTTGCCCTCCAAGGCAGGTCTGCACCCAGGCCACCCCTACTTTTTTGGGGAGGAATCACAACCCACAGAGTGTCCAGGCCACTTGGAGAGACCAGGCAGGCGTTTGGTACCCTGGTCTGACCTCTCTGTCCCGTTTCTCTTGCTGCCCCAGAAGGGCTGGTTTCTTTCATCCTTGTGCCTTCTTAACTTCCCAGAAGTTTGGTGCCATCCCTCATGTAGGCGCTGCAGGCTTGCCTCCCTGCCTGCTGGAGCTGGCTCCCAGCTACGGGGCGCTTGAAGCATTCCTCGTCTCTTCGTCTGCATCCTAAGTCCATTCTCTTGCCGGTTTGCTGGCATTGGGCTGCCTCACTTCTGCAGCCCCAGCTTCCTGTCCAGTCTCCCCTTGGCCTCCCCCACAGCACTGGCCTTTGTTTACATGGCCCTCCTTCCCTCCAATGCCTATGGCTGGCCTGCAGGGCAGCCCCTGCTCTTTGGGGGCCTGTGGTCAAACGCCACCTGGGAAGGCCTCCCTGACTTTCTGCTGACCCACTGGCATGGCCGTCCGTGCAGGGAGCCTCCTCTAGAACCTGGCAGCACGTTCTGTGGACTCAGCCCGTGGGTCTGACTTCCCTCAGACAGAGAGCCCCCCCAAGGCTCCCTGGGAGGAGCCAGCCTCACGCCCACGGCTCTGCCTCCTGGCAGCACCCGGTTCAGAGGCCTTCCTGGGATGCAGGTGGAGGAGGGCGGGGCATGGGCTTGACGGGAGAAGGAGATATTTGCAGCGCCTAGTGAACCTGGGGGTCACTCCCCTATCCTGGGAATGAATGAAACACATTGTTATTTTCTTTAATCACAAAAGCAGGATGTCCAATTGGAAGAACGGTGCTGGTATGAGAGGAAAACTGAAAAATGCCGCTCAGATCTTCCCGTCTGCCTTCCCCAGGAGGCCCCTCCAGAGCCTTTGCTGTTGCAGAATCTTTCTCCCTGCACAGAGCTTCGTTTTATACAGATTGTGCTGTTCTGTGCGTCTTCTTCCATGGCTTGCTTTTCCTCTCCAAAATGCCATGGCACGATGTCCCCAGCCACCTCGATCACCCTGCAGAAGGTTCCGGTATCTGACGTGCCATGACGGATTCACCTCTTCCTCTGGGGATGGACATCGAGGTGGTGTCCGCTATTTCATCATTATAAATAGAGCTGCCGCGCGCATCCTCCGGCAGCCTGGAGCCCTCCACAGCTGTTCCTGAGGGAGAGGCCTGGAAGGGGTGGCTGTGCCTGTGGTCTACATGGGCCCTTAAGTCCAGCTTTCACTGGGGCTTTAGGGACCATGGTTCTATGACTTAAGTGCCCTCCCCCGCTCTCATAGTCCCCCTTCGGTCCTTGAGAGCTTTAACATGAGCCCCCCAGGTCAATGGGGAATCCATGCCTGGGGTTGCAACTATCGAGAATCATTCACAGCTTACCCTCTCGGCCCTGACACTAAGGCTGTGGTTCGGAGCTTGCCCCCACTTCCCGGAGCAGCCTTACAGCGGGGTGCGTTGGCCCCCAGGCCGGGCTGGGGAGGCCTCCCACAGGCTGGCTCCTGCAGGAACAGCTGCCAGCAAGCCCAGGCAGCCGGCCAGCCTCCGGAGGCCCCTGCTACATTCCCTGTGGACGTGCAGCCCTCTGCTGCTTTGGGGGATTTGAAGAGTCCAGTGGATGGAGGAGGGAATGGGTGGGCAGACAGAGGGGACACCCAGGCTCCTGGGGGAGCCAGGGACAGGAGAGAGCCGGCCTGCAGCTGGCAGGAGGGTGTGGGCAGGGCTGGACTTTGGCCCTGGCTTTCCCTTGTCAGCTTTTCTATTTCAGGCTGGTTGCTCCGCCATTAGGGAATTCTCAGCGAGCTGTGGGAAACCCAGAAACTCAAGTGCTGGGTGGACTGGCTCTGTGTGTACTTGCCCCCAGCAAGGGCTGCACCCAGGCTGGCACACTGCTGGCATCAAGGTCACCTCTTTCCCCAGGTTATGTGTCCCCATCGAGAATTTTCCCCCCTCATGACCCAGTCAGGGCTCCTGGATCTCATCCCGCAGAAACAATCCGAAGTCATGAAAGCCTGGGAACTACCCGGACATGCTCTGAGGGCTCGCCAGCAGTGGTGGGAGGGTGACAGAAAGTGCTCCATGAGGCCACATGGGAAATGCTAGCGATGGCTACCAGTGTGACGGGCAGACTCAAAGCAGCTGTGCTGATAGTTGGGGGACTCTGTATCTGCCTTCCCCGGGGTTCCCGGGGCACTTGGGACACAGGGTAGGCTCTGGAGGCCAAAGGAGCAGGTCCTGCCCCAGCTGTCACTTGCTGCATGACCCTGGGCAAGTCGTGAGGCTCTCTGAACCTCCGTTTTCCTCATCTGTAAAACTCAGAATTGCATGCAACTGTGTGTGGGATTTAATGAGACTATCAAAATGTCTAGAGGAGTGAAAGGCACATAGTAGGTGCTCAGGAAGACCAACTGTGGTGGTTTTTAATAACATGGACAAATGGAAATAGTTTGACATGACAGGGAAACACAGCTGGGATAGTAGCAGTCGATTTACATTTGTTAAAAATTAGTCTGTAAACCTTGCTGCACAATTCTGCCCTCCTCCCGCCCCGGAGAAAAGTCTAAGGCCTTTGAAGCTCCGCTGGCCTTTGGACCCCTGATTGCCATCTGCCTGCACAGGAGGCACTTCTTTCCCACTTGCACGGACCCTTCTCTGACCAGGGGGATTTTGCCCAGATCGCAGTGGGAAGGAGATTTGCAGACCGGAACAGGTGGGGCCTGTTTTTGGAAGTGGGAGCCGCATTCCGGGGATTCCAGCTAGGCAGCCACCCAGAGTCAGGCTGGTGCCCTGGGCACCCAGCACCACCTGGAGGGGGGCTTATGGGGACACCAAGGCCTGGAGTCCATGAAGGGTAAAGGCAGGCAGATTTAGCTGTGGGGACTTTGAAGCAAGTGAGGGTAGGTTTAAATCCAATAGGAAGTGAAAGCAAACATTCCAGGATTCATTCATTGGGAGGGTCTTTATTGAGTACCTGCTGTGTACCCCTGGCAGCAGGCAATGCAGCCTGGACGGGCTATCGCTCCCATGAGCCCACAGTAGTGAGCAAGGATAGGAAGGAATGGGAGCATGAGGGGGCAGCCTAGGCCCAGCCTGGGTTCTGGAGGAAGGGTTCAGGTGATTGTCCTGGCTTCCCTGGGACGGAGGGGCTGCAAAGGACAGGCTTGGAGCTCTAAAACAGAACAGTGCTGGGGAAAATGGACAACCAGTCACCCTAGAGATAGGCAACCTAGAGGTTGACTTCAAGACAGTGGTCCCAGGATGGGAGGTGATGCAGGGGAAATGCAGCTGGGGGTGCTCACTGGCTGGGGGAGGAAGGCAGTGAAGGGGTGTGGGGGGGGGGAGGGAGGGGGACACATGGGCCAAGGCCAGGGAGGGAGAGAGTTCAACATCAGGAGAAACCCCCCAGCCCACAGTCCATGTCAGGAGGTAACGCATTCTTCCTGGCTAACCTGCCCTTTCTGTACCTGGGAAACTGAGGCCAGGGGAAAGAGTAGGATGGTGGCACAGTTAGGACTAGAAACGGCGTTCAGGATGGCAGGGCTGAGGGCAGCCAACCTGACCCAGGTTAGCTGAAGCCCACCAGGACCCATGAGACGGTGGGCAAAGGCCTGCCCTGATGGGCCACAGGGAACTGTGCGGGAAGGGAGAGCAGAGCCCAAGGAGGGGGAAATAGGGAAAAGGTACCAGGGGCAGAAGAATTTAACACAAAATAGCACTGACCTGGGCTGGTGGAAGCCTTGGGGTTTCTAGACAGCATGAGCTGCTCCCTGGAATGGTGGTCCAGTGGAGGCGGCCGTCCTGTCTGGAAATCTGGAGACCAGCTCCTGAAAGTCCTGGTGCTGGGCATCCCTTGCGCCCCTCCCTCATCGACTGCCATCGGAATCCAAAGCTCTGTGCTTGGCCATTAAAGGGCCGGCTCTCCCCACCCAGCCTGCTGCCTGCTGTGGGGCATCGCAGCATTCCTGCCGTGTGGTCTGGCCCTCTGCCACTGCGCAGCAAGGCCTCGGGTTTGACAGTCCACCGTCCCTGACGAAGTATTCATTGCTAGGTGACAAAATATGGTTTTTCAAGTTTCAAGTCCTATTAGAAGGTGGTATTCTCAGCTCTGTCACTGCCATAGGCCCTTGCTGACTGTTCCTGCTGACACAGTTTGCTCTCTTCGAATGCCCTCAGCACTTGCTTCACTCATCCATCCATCATCCACCCACCCACCCATCATCCATCCATCCATCCACCATCATGATCTATCCATCCATCAATCCATTATCCATGCGTGCATCCATCCACCCCTCCATCGTCCATGCACGCATGTATCCATCACTCATTCACCTGTTCATCCATCCATCCACCCACCATCCTTCTTTCATCCATGTGTCTATCCATCCATCCATGCATCCATCTACCCACCGCTCATCACTCATCCGTGCACGCATCCACACACCATCCGTGCATGTATTCTCTACCCCCCGCCCATTCATCTGTCATCCACCCCACTGGCACCTCTGAGCGGGTTGTGAGGTCCGGTGGCTGGGAGTGCAGGTTCTGCCTTGAGCTAGTCCTGACTTCATGCTATGCCCACTGCCTGTAGATCCATGGGCAGCTTCTCAACCTCTCTGAGCTTTGGTTTCTTCATTGTGAAAAGAAATGAAGGCACTCTTCACGGGTTTGTTGTGAAGATGCCAGATGACACACGCAACAAACTTACTTGAGAATCAAGCACACAGGTGCTCCTCCTCGGCCTCCTCTCACCCCACGCCACCCGCCACGAGCACTGGGGGGAGCCTGGTGGAAAGATGTGGGTGAGTGGGGATGGTGCCCAGACAGGCTCACACTGTCTGGTTGATGAGACAGCCTTGAGAAATGTATTTATAAAAACTATTCACAGAGACAGGTTCATTTACAAATTAGCTCCCATTAGCCAAATGGTAAAATCATATGAAATGTTTTCCCTTTCTCTGCAGTTTTTATTCACTCTCCCATTTCCACCTGTGATTTTTCTGAGCTGGACCTCATTTCTGGAGGGATATAAAAGGATTTAAATCTTAGACAATAGAGCAAATCACCTGCTTAACTGCTCTACCTGTTATTTGGTTTCAGGATTTTAGCTATGACTGCAGGGATGGATTGCAAAACACTCAACAGAGTTAGAGGGTTTTCTCGTTTTTTACTGGAAGATTCTATCTCTGGGTGTGTGTTGGAGGGGGTAGGAGATGAGAACAATTTACCTGGGAACCTGGTTTTTCTGAGTTCTGGGATCAGGATCTTTATCCTGCTCTTCCTGGAGGGTTGAAGAGTTTGGAGTACTTTTGATTTGGGGCTGGGATCTGGGGTGCACAGTTTGAGGGTGGCGTTAGGTCAGAGGAGGAGGCCAGTCTGGTAAACTACATCGGCAGTTTGGATTTGGACCCAAGCACAATGGGAAGGCAGTCTGAGTCTTAAAATAGCAGGTGACAGATCAAGAGATGGAGTTTAGAAGTTCTGACTGCACTTCAGAAAGGTTTGGAAAAGGCCAGCTGGGAGATGGGGCCAGGGTGGGATTGAGAGAAGTGGATGGTTATGAGAGCTATCTGAGAGGTGATGGAGGGGTATCTCAAAGGGGCTCTTTTCCAGCCGAGAAAGCCAAGCGGATGAGATACCCTTCTTCATCCAGAACTGGTTTCATTACCTTCCATGGACACTGCCTCATGCACCTGGGCATCTGGCCTACTGTGAACAGGCCTCCTGCGCACAGAGGTCCACAGGAGTCATGCACTTTGATGCGCCTGCATCCCCCTTGGGAGGGGGGCTCCTAGGACCACCACCCACCTCGGCTCCCGGGGCATTTCCATTTCAAATGTTCGGTCCTTTTGTCTGCACTGGTTCCTGCTGCTATTACAGTGGGTGTTCCTAATTTTAATGGGAAATAAGAGACATCATCTTATTCTACCCACAGGCCTGGGCTGGAGTCGCGGAGACCATGGCCACTTACAAGACTCTAAGACCCTAAGCCCAGGACGGGTAGCAGGCGCGCGGCCCTGGGTGAGAACGCACAGGGGTCAGGGCCAGAGCACGGCTCCAGCTTCGGCCTGTGCCTGGAGCCCTCCTCTCTGGGCCGACGCCCCCCCACCCGCAGTTGGTCGCAGTCAGGTGACGGTGCTGAGGGCTGACTCCCGGTGGGGGGCTCAACAGAGTCGCGGGCGCGCCCCAGGCGCTGGGCACGGAAAGCGGGCGTTCAGGGGGCTCCGCGCAGATCCCCCCGCCCCCGCTGCCAAGCGGCCAGGTGCGGATTCCTGGGCACAGGGGCGTCCCGGGCTGCAGCGGAGACACGGCGAGAACGCGTGCGCCGCCGGCACTCGGGACGCCACCCCGGAGGGCGGTCCCAGAAGAGAGGGTAGGGCTCGCCGCCCCTCAGTCCTGGAGCGGCGCCCCTGCAGGGCGGGCACAGGCTGTGAACGTGCGAGGGGCACACAGCACTTTCCCGTAGGTTCTGGAAAGTTCGGGAGCAGACGGGCCCGCACCGGCCAACTTTGGGGTTAGCGGTGTTCATCAGGAAGCCCGCGCAGCACCTGCCCCTTTAAGGCGTTGGGCCTACGCGAACACTTCTTGCTCCTCGCCGCTCCCCGTAGCGCCCCTCCGAATCGCCGGCTTTGTGTGCCCGCCCCTCCTGACGCCGCCCCGCCCCGCGCAAGCGCAAGCGCACTGCTGGCGCCCCTCTGCGCAACCTCGTCGAGCTCGGCCCGGCTCCCGCCCAGGCGGCGGCGACGCGACGCCACGAGCGCCCGCCCGCCCGCCGCTCCCCACAGGTAAGCGGGGCCGTCGGCCGGCGAGACGCTCCGGGCTGCGGCGGGGCCAGCTGCGCTTCAGGCTGCCGAGCCGCCGCACGTGTTCGGCAGCCTGGCCTCGCTGGCCCTCTCGGGGCTGCGCCCCAGGGCCCCCGCGGTGCCTTCGGGGTCAGCCCCGCGCTCCCGGCCCCGCCGCGCCCCCTCTCGGAGCCCGCCGCGGCGGTCCTGTGTCCCCACCCTAAACGGCCCCCGCCAGCCTGCTCTGAGGCTTGAGTTCCCCCACCAGCCGCTCCCCCGCCTCGCTCTTCCCCGGCGGTCGAGTGACAAGCCCTCAGCCCGGGGGACTGTGGCTTATGCAGCCAGCGTGCATGGCTCCTTCTCTGCTCCTCCAAAGAAAGACCCCAGGCCCATCGGGCCAGACCCACTCGTCTGCTCTTTTCTGCCGCAGAAACGCCCCCCCCACCTGGTGCTCACTCCTCTGCCCGAGGCTCCATCTCTCCCCTGAGAGTCCAGGGCGGGATCTCCAAGGGAGAGAACACCCCAGGCTCCTGCTGGGAGCCTCAAATCACTTCTAGACGAGTCTGCAGAGCCATTTTGGGTGATGTAAGAGTCGCTCCCCACCAGCCTTCTCATGCCCGTTTTTTCCCACTCAGGTCCCTTTAACAAGCTTTTGGAACTCTGGCAGGTGGTGTGCTAGACACTGCCTCTGAGGCTGGCCAGTCCCCCTGGAGGGCAGATAGGTAAGCTGGAACGGAAGCGTTTCTCAAAGTTGAGGTGGGGAGGGTGGCATTCCCCCACTTACCAGGTAAGCTGGGTTCCCACAGCTGGGTGGCCCAGTCTCTGCATTTTACAAGCACTCCAGGAGAACCCCTGGCGGTTTGGAGGCTTGGCCTTAGGTGATTAGGCTCACCTGGGTGAAAAGTCTTTAGGGGGTTAATAGGTAGCATGTGCTCTGAACTCCGACTCCAAATTGCCTTCCTGCAGCCAGACGGTATGCACCTTCTTGGACCCTCCCTAAGGTCTAATTCCTAACCAGCTTCTCACTTGCCTCAAAAGGACTGTTGGAAATAATCACCTGTGTGTTTATGGAAAATGTAAATCACTCCCTCTTAATCTCTTACATTGGAACTCGGAGTGTTAAGTCAAATTGTATTAAGTGGTGAGCTGAGTTTTTTGCATGTAATTGTTTTGCTTGCCGAAGGGTTAGGCACCTTTTTCGTAAGACGACTATTGTATCCCCTGGTCCTCACCTAAGGGCAGCCAGTTTGTGGGAATCGCCCCACCCCCTGGTGGGTCTCAGTGTTAATGTTGAAAAGAACTGTTTTGGGCCTCCAGAAATGGCCTTTTCACCCCAAAGCAACCCTCTTCTCGCTGGTGTTTCTTTTGGGCAGGCCACACTTGTCTCAGGTCTAACGTGGTCTGGCTTCCTCAAAGCTGAGTTTTGTGAAACAGATTTTCCAGCTCCCTTCTTCTGCTTCTCTTGCCCCCACTTGTCCAGCCCACCACGGGGAAGGCAGCACTGGGCTAATTGGCATGGCCAGGTTATCCTAAAGGTAGTCACCAAGTGGCTTGCATTTGCGAGTGCCAGCCTTGTGCCAGCAGTTTGTCCCCTGGTGGGCTTACCCCACCTGGCTCTGCAGGTACTTGGGCTTTGCGTGCAGGTGGCCCACCCCTGGGCCAGGTTCCTTGCTGCAGATAACCAGCTGTGGCTGCATGAGAGCTCTGAATAGCCAGTTGCACTGTAATTTCCCCTCCTCCTGGATGAAAACTTTGAGACATGCTCTTTTGTGCTGGCTTACATGTCACCTGGTGTGGTAAGGAGCCTGTGCTTGTAGTTTTAAACACCCAGCTAGAACTCACAGTGTGTCAACTCATAAGATAAATGGTGGCACTAGCTTCCGGGGTTGAATGGCCAGTGCTGTTTGCAAGAACACCTCGGTGCTCCCCTCATTGAGCAAGCTTTCCCTGGTTCACAGTCTGCTGGTGTGCATCTGTCAGGTGTGTCCAGGCGAGGGTCTGTTCCTGTGCAGCCTCTAGGTAGCTCCCCTCAGCATGGGGAGTCCTAATTGAGGCAGTGTCCCCTCCTGTGCAGTGTGAGTCTCTGCGCTTTCTACCTGTGTCGTGTAGATTCCTCCCAGGGACAGCCTTTCGAGCAGGTAGCCTTCTGGCAGTGGCCTCGTGTCTGTAGCCTGCACACGGGGACAGCGAAGCCTGGGGAGGGGCTGTGAGCATGGTTGCATCTCTTGGGATACATCTGAGGAGTTGGATGAGTTCCCGAACTTCTACACCCTGAAGTTCAGTCTTCTGTTTCCTGACAAGAAGCCTTTGATTGGTCTGTTTTTTTAAGGTATCAAAGACTTTTTGAAGGAAATTGCACTGTGTGTGGGTCAAAGAATAGGAAGCACCTTAAGGGGGGATCTTTGATTATGATCACACTACAAAAGGTGCAAGAGCCGGGTACCTTCACATAGTGTCTGAGGAGCGTTGGCTCAAGTGGCCTAGGTTTATCACAAGAGCCCTCAGTTTGGGACAGCGTACCTGCTGCCGGGCTCAGTAAGGGGTCGGTGCTTTTTTATCCATTTCCTGGAAATTAATTTTGAAAATACTGTTTGTCTGTTGGCCTAGGGCCCCCATTGTAGGTTTCGATTAGCAGACAGCTCTTCCCACTGAGTCTTCCGCTTGGAGTGGTGAACTCCTTGGCGTGTGTCTCCCTGTCCAGTGGGCTTCAGAGCCATGGCAACGGAGGAGAAGAAGCCAGAGACCGAGGCTGCCAGAGCACAGCCCACCCCTTCATCATCGGCCACACAGAGCAAGGCACGTGCCGGGGCCTCCTGGGGAACTGCTAGGGGCACATAGGCGGGAAGATTCTGGAAGTATAAATTTAGGACCATAAGTATGTTTGCCCTTCTCAGATACTGCTGGTGTGTGTTCACTGACTACATGCCTAACCAGTGCTTGATGTGTCTTGTTGGGATTCCCAGACTTGCCCCCTGGGGAGGGGGCTTATCAACAATATGGGTCTTTGGTCCTTATTGTAAGAGTCTCTGTGGGACCCAGAAAACACCTCTTACTAAGCACCCTGCCCCGGCCCCACAATTCTGCTGCTTGTGCAGTTTGCAAATGCCTTCTGTAGATGACAGGCAGGGAACAGAGGCTTTACTAAGGCAGTGAGCCTTCAGTTTTGCTTTGGGGAGGCTGCAGTGGCATGAGCGCAGGGGTGCTGCTGAGACTTGTGTGATGCAGTGGGTCAGATGGTCCAGGTGCATTGGGGTGGGGCAATGCCTCAAGGGGCTTTGCTATTTCTACCTAGGGTGGTGGGGGCTGCAGGAGAAGCAAAGATTTTGAGGGGAAGTACTGAGCTCCAATGTAGACGTGTTCCATTTGAAAGATGACATTCAAGACAGGGTTCCAGTAGGTGCTGGGGAATAGACTTGGAACTCAGAAGATAGGTCTGAGGTTGAAATTAAACTTTGGGACCCAAATCCAACCTGGCAGTCTGCTGAGCTGGGCAGTGCTGGTTACTGTTTAATGACTAGTGTCGTTTCTTCAACAGCCTACACCTGTTAAACCAAACTATGCTCTCAAATTCACCTTGGCCGGCCACACGAAAGCTGTGTCCTCTGTGAAATTCAGCCCGAACGGGGAGTGGCTGGCAAGTTCATGTAGGTATCTGGACCCCCAGCTGCCAGAGGCAGTCTCCCGGGAGAGTGGGGGTCCACTTCCTAGAGCTATCACTGTGCCGGGGCAGCCTGCTGTGTCCCTGTGTGCTGAATGGCAGAAGTCACTGCCTGGCGGAACTGCCTGTTGCCACTCCGAAGTGCCAGGGCCAGAGGCACTGGCCACAGGGCCTGAGGACTGGCTGCCCCAGCATGGGCGTTTGTTGTGGAAAGCCCAGATTTGGGACTGGGGTGACTAGACTACCCCAGTTCCTTTGTATTTCTTTCTTTCAGCTGCTGATAAACTCATTAAAATCTGGGGTGCATATGATGGGAAATTTGAGAAGACCATATCTGGTCACAAGCTGGTAGGTCTCACGCTGCACACTGAGGTCACTGCGGGGCCCTGTGGCTCCAATAAGTGCGGGTGGGCAAGTCCCTCTCCCTGCCAGCAGGTTAAGATGTAAATCTGGGACAGCGTACCTGCTGCCGGGAATTTGTGGGTAGTTACTTGACTGTTGTTTTTTAAGCAAGTACTTGTGACCTTCTCAGATAAGTTTCTGCCCCACTGGGAGGCCTGGCAGAGCTGCAGGGGACTCGTGTCTCCTGGGCCTCTGTGTCAGCACGAGCTGGAGGACCCTGGGAGGAATGGCAGGCGTACTTGACTTTGGGTGGATGTTTGGCCTCTGCTGTTTCGTCCCACTGGGTGGTGACCCTGTTTTCTCCTTAGGGGATATCAGATGTGGCCTGGTCGTCGGATTCTAACCTTCTCGTTTCTGCCTCAGATGATAAAACTCTAAAGATATGGGATGTGAGCTCGGTAAGTCACAATGTGTCTCCCTCCCTGGGGCTCGTGTGGGTAGTGGAGGGGCTCTGCAGGGGATGCGGAGTGGCATTGGGGGACCACCAATCCCTTGCAGCCTGCTGGTAGGCATGTGTGCAGTCCAGCTGTGCAGGGATAGGCCTGGTGGTTTTAGCCTGATGCTGAAATTTGGGGAAATTGCACTGGGGTAATTGACTCTAACAATGCTTGGTTTTAGGGAAAGTGTCTGAAAACCCTGAAGGGACACAGTAATTACGTCTTTTGCTGTAACTTCAACCCACAGTCCAACCTCATTGTCTCAGGCTCTGTAAGTACCCATGCCCCCTGGATGGGAGGGGAGGGGTGAATGCTGGTCCCCCAGGTGGGAAGTGGGGAGAGCTCTGTCCTGCTTGGTGCGAGGGGAGGGGTCGGCGCCAGCCCTGTGCTCAGCCCACTGCCCTCGCCCCTGGGGGTGCCCATGCATCTGAGGGGGTGAGGGGTGTGGTGGGTGAGTGCTGAGTGGGTTAGTGCTGCGTCTGGGTGACGGGAAGGTCTTGGGGTCCAGAGGGCCTGTCATCTCCTCTCCTCTCTGTAGAATGGCTTTAATGTTTCCTTTTGTCTGCAGTTTGATGAAAGTGTGAGGATATGGGATGTGAAAACGGGGAAGTGCCTCAAGACTCTGCCTGCACACTCAGACCCTGTCTCAGCCGTAAGTGCTTCAGAACTGGGGCGGTGCTGGTGCCCAGCATGCTCGATATTCCCCCAGCGGGACAGCATGACGTGCAGAGAAGGGCGCTGGGGTCCCCCGAGAGGTCTCGCAGTTGTGCCCTTGGAAGGGCAGCCAGGTGTAGTGCTGGTGCAGGTCCCTGAGCGAGATCTTCCAGGGCAGGTAGGGCAGCCAGGCTGGGGGAGGACCCGTGGCTTGGGAAGTATAGCCAGGGATGCAGCGTGGGTTTTGAGTGGAGTCGATGTGACTGGTGGGGTGTGGGTGGGGAGGCCGGGTGACCCAGGCACGGGAGAGAGATCTGGGAGGTGGAGTCCCGCGAGCACTGCACGTGGACTGTGTCCTGCCAACACACACAGCATAAATGTACGCATTCAGCTGCACACCCTGCCACGACGTGCTCCTGTCCACCAGCAAAGGGCCTGGGGTGGCTTCTTAGCCAGTTTTCCGTTCTGAAGAGGTGAGAGAGTCCTGTGTGAACAGGGTGCTCATTCTTTCCCACCATACGACCCTGCTCACTCCTAGAACCATGCAGGGGAGCAATTTAGGCATTTCCAGGCCTGGAAGGTCATTTTGCCAGGCTGAGACCACCGAGCCCTGACAGGCAGGGCGCAGGGCACATGCTGGTGGAAGCAGGCTCATGGGCTTCTGCCCTAGGGCACGGTGGGTGCCTGGGGCTCAGAGGGAGGTGGCATCCATGTGGTGGTGTGCTCGCAGGCCTGGCAGACGCTGTGCCGGTGTGGAGTCCCGGTCGAGCTGACTCGGACAAGGCAGGGCAGATCAACACGTGTGACGTGATCAGGAAGTGTGTGGAAAGAGCCCTGTCTGCATTACAGTGGCCGGGGACAACTGAGGGGGCCTCACCTTAGACAGTGGCAGGAGTTTCTCACAAAACCGATGTGTGCTTATTTAAAGAAAAGGCATGCAGATGTAGCAAGTAGAACAGTCTCCTGTGCTCCCTTCTGGGCCAGCTGCAGGTAGCTGGAGTGCCCCCTGCCAGGCACTGGGGACTAGTGCGTATGTTCCAGCATGCTGCCACCTCAGTAGCAGTGTTACTGCCCATGGCTGCTGTCCTGCAGCAGTCTGTCTGCTTCAGGAAGGTTTCCTGGCGTCTTCCGTGTCTGGAAATGCCACCTGTGACCCCAGACCACTGGTGCCAGCGCACTTGTGGGTGGTGGCAGTTTGCCAGTCACCCAGTGGATACTGTTGTGTAAGGGTCACGCTTACATGAGGAGTGCCCCGAGCATCTTTACTCAGCATCGCATGCAGTATGACGGCTTCCGCCACATGAACATAGAGGGGCGCACTGTGCCCTAGCCTGTGTTGGCTTTCGGGCGGGTGTGTCGAGGACCCAGAAGCCTTAAGGCTGTTGGTCAGCATTCTGCTGGCCTCACCCCCGTTCTTGGTCTTCCTCCTGCTGGAGTCAGGCCACTGTCCTCTCTGGCCTGGATGACTCCTCTTCAGCAAAGGCCTGCCTGCCCCCTTCTGCAGCTGCGCACCTGGGCTTCTTGTGCACCTGCAGTTCCTGCTCAGAGCTGCTCAAGCTCACGTGTCTGCCAGGTGTCGCTTCCGCAGAGCTTTGATAACCATATTTGAGCTGAGACATGGCTTCCTCACTAGGTTCTGTCTTGTCTTTTTTGTTTGTAGCACTTAAATTTTTGGTTTTCTTCTAGAATGTAAGGTATGGGCTGTATTGCCTTGCTCATACCTGTGTGTGATTGAATGAGAAATTTGTGCTGCATATGCCAGTGGGTGATGTTTGGATGTGGTTGGGAACAAAGCAAACCGTGGAGTTGGTATTGCAGGTTTTAGGGACTCATGTCAACTCAATATTGTCTAGCATAGTGGCGTCAATATTTTGCAAATTCAAAGAAAGGGGCGAATGTGCCTAGAACAGTCACTGTGCGCCACAAAGACAATCATCACCTTGAAAGGGCGGTGATGGACGGCTGCAGTTAAGTAGTCGGTGCTGCAAGACAGTCTGTGAGAACAGCGGTGGGAGTAGGACAGACGAGGAAAAGCCTCTGAGTGTCTGCCGAGGAACCTCGCTGGTGGGGCTGCCAGCGCACGGGGCAGGCACGGGGCAGGGTCAGCGAGTCCCAACTGAGACGTGCTGTAGCGTGCAATACGCTTTCAGGTTTGGAAGACGCAGTAAAACAACGATGTAAAGTATCTTGTTAATAACTGAATATTGATCACAGGTTGAAATGGTGTTTTGGATAGGTGGGCTTGAATGAAATCAAGTCAGTTTCACCTGTACTTTTCTGCTGCAGCTACTAGAAAATTAGAAACAGCAGAGGTGGCTCAGTGTCCTGGGGTCTAGATCAGTGGTCCTCCAGGTGTGGCCCTGGTGCTGCAGCGCCCGCAGCGCCCGGGAACGAGAAGGGCGGCTCTCTGGGGCTGGCCCTCTGCTCTGCGGAGCCCTCCACTGCTCTTAGCTTCGCTCCCGGGCTGTTGGCATCCTGTGTGTCAAGAACAAGGGTTCTGTCACACAGGAAAGCCCCATAGCAAAAGAACTCACCAAAAAGCCATGACTGAAATGTCAGCAGTGCCAAGATTGAGGCCGTGATCTGGACGGCAGAGGCGAACGGCCTCAGCTCCGTCCCGTCCCTGACCCACTGGGGGCTGCCTAGTGCAGCCTGGTCTCACGGAGGAAATGCATCAAACAGGACAGTTCCAGGGAGGTGTTATTTGTGGTTAAAAGGGTTATCCTGGGTAAAATCTGCCCAGGACTTCAGAAACTTTATGATGAACTCAATTCTTGACACTGTTACTCCTTTTATTCCCATTAAGATTCAACGGGAAAAAAAACAAACAAACCCAAAGGTAGATGAGTTACAGGAAGGGGACTTGTCAGGTTGCAGTTTGTTCATGAGAGGGTGTCTCTCTCCTACATGTCGTGGGCAGTTAGGTGTCCAGGTGACGTAAGTGGTGAGGAAATGCCGTGGGCAGCTGGAGACCAGCAGCTGTCGGGAGGTGTGCAGCCGCCAGGGTCTTGGTTCCGTTCCACCTGGAAAGCTGAGCTGGCTCCAGCGTTGAACCCCGTGCATGTGGTGCCGGGGTCCTGGCGTCTGGGATTCGGGGTTCTCGGGCTGTCAGTGGGCAGGGATGTGTGAGTGATTCTTAGGATGGTTACTGGGTTAGTAGGAGGGTCTCTCCTTAGCATGGAGGCAGGGGACGCCCTGGCTGGGCTGCGCTCCCAGTGGCGCCCGTCTGAGGATAGGCTCTGGCAGCTGTGGGACCGGTGGGTCTCGGCTGGTGGTGGGAGTGCGTGTACTTTAGCACTGTTTAGTAGTAAGTGGTTTAGCCAGTCAAGCTGTGTTTCAAGGTTGGTTGGTTTGTGGTTCTGTCATCCCTCATCAAACAGTCTGATGGTTGGAACAGCCGCAGATGATGATTTTATCCGTGTTGCTCACCTGTGTCTATTCGAGTCTTCAGGAAACGAGTAGATGAAGTGGATGAGGGCCCTGGTACCTGCTCGTGGGCCACCGGGCGCGCCGCACCTTTGTTGTGAGCGCCCTGACAGGAGGGCTGCACAGGCGGGAGGCAGCCTGTGTCGGTGACTTGTGAGTGAGTTTCTTTTTCTCCTTCCCCTCCTCCATCCTCAGGTTCATTTTAATCGGGATGGATCCTTGATAGTTTCAAGTAGCTACGACGGTCTCTGGTAAGTGAAAAAGTTTACTTGGCTTAGCAGGCATTTATCACAGGCCTCCTCTTGTGCGGTTTCAGCTGCAGGGGGCACAACATTCGGCACTGTGGCCAGGCTGCAGGTGGACAGAGGGGCACAGAGTGGCCGCGGGCAGACCGGCAGCCTGGCAGGGCCTAGGTGCGTTCCTCACTTTTGCACTCAGGACATAGGGCGATTCCTGGAATGCCTGCCTCAGGTCCCCTTGATGTGTCCCCACCCTGAGCAGAAGGGGAGGAGGGACGCATGGTCTTGTGCAGAATGTCTGTGTCCTCCAGGCAGGGAATGCTGGTAGAGCTGGGAGTCTGCGGGTCAGTGATCGGGGTGTTTTAAGGGATGTAGGGGAGCACAGGGGAAAGCCTGTGGTGGAGGCAGGTGTGGCTGCAAAGCGTCAGGTTGCTTGGAGGGGTGGCAGCGTGGCCAGTTGAGGTGTGGATGTCAGGGTGGGGATGGTGTGGTGGCCACTGGAAACTTTCCGGAGGGACACAGGAAGTGTGACTAGAAATTAGTCCATGTTCAGCAAAATAAAAAGAATAACAAAATATATGAAAACAAGGAAGAAATGAAATATAATGTACTGAGTTTTACAGTAGTTGGTACCTGTACCAAAGGCTGTAGTGTTTGGGTTAACCTTTCTGACTCTTGTTGTTTTCAAGAAACTCCTGAAACAAGGCAATTAGTAAGGTTTGGAAAAGAAGGGTGGGCAGATAGAAAGCAGAGAGCAACTTTAGCGTGAGTGGGATTGAAAGGCAGAGAGCATAACCAGGGAGAGGGTGCCATGGAGTGAACCAGGTGAAGGTGATGGAAAGACGAGGCATTCGGCACCTCTGTGTGTCCAGCAGCCAGCAGTCGGAGAGAGTATGTGAGCCTAGAGCACAGTGCAGACGTTGGCAGACTAGGATCTGGGACTTGGCAGAACTGAATGATACCACAGCCTCTCGGCTGCGTGTGGAGTGTATTGTGTGCTGCAAACAGGAAGTGGATGTTTTCTTGGGAGCATGGAACAGTCTCAGGGTTGCTTGTGGACCGGCTCTAAAAGCTTTCTAATTAGTAAACAAGCATACCAAAAAACAGATGATTTATAAAGTTAAAAGATGGAGAAGGGGAAAATAATAGAAAGATTAAAATGAGCTATATTCTTAATATGGCCAATAAAGTAGCCTTTATAAGTCTGATGAGGATAAAAGAGCAAAGATAAGCAAGATTAAAATAGAAGGGGTGTGACTCTCCCACCGGCTGGGCTGGACAGCAGGATCAGTCACCATGCTGAGGTGACAGGGTGGGCACTAGAGACCCGTAGAGACCGATCCGCAGGGAAGGGACTGGAGAAGGTGTGTGAAGGTCTAGATGTCACCCTGGGAGCTGGCTGGTGGCAGACACTTCCAAGCTGTCAGAACTGTCCCGACCACTCAGAAGTGTGGGTCTAGCATGACCTTACTACCTGAGCTTGAAGGCTAGTCCAGAAAGACCACAGGGGACGCTTCGCTTGTGAACACCAGTGTCAGAATTCTGAAGAAAGTGTTGGCAAAGGTCTGGCAGTGCATCAGAAAGCCGACTGTGGCCAGGAACGTGTAGTGAGTAAAGGAAGACTAACATGATAAATGCCCGGGTGCTGTTCTCATTACATCAGCAGGTCAGAGGCCAGCACCCACACCTGTTTGAGTAGAGATCAGGTGCTTGAGAAAACCTAGCAACCATTCCTAATGAAAGCTCTGCAGAACAGGCCAGTATTGTAGGCTGTTCACCAGAACCAGTAAAGTTTCTAACAAGTGGACCCTCAAAAACCACTTCTGTTAAAATCAGGCACACCTTTCCCCCATTTTCAGTGTTTCAAGTTTATGGTTAAGTGATGAGAAGAAAAAAGTGATTGTAAGAAACTGGATGGAGAGTTCTCTCTCTGTAATGATACATTTGTATGCTTTTTAAAAGTTAAGTACCAATAATGGCACTTGACAGACACCCACTCAGCACTTGTAGCAGTGGCCCTATGATGTGGGCCCACGGCTGTCACCATCCCACTTTTCAGTTGAGAGACTGAGGCAGAGATAAACCCTTGCCCTCAGCTGGTAAGTCAGCCAGGATCTGGACCACACATCAGGCTCCACAGTCTGGCCTCTGAGCTACCAGGCCCTTCTCTTTAGAAACATGGCTGAGTATTTGGCAAGGTCAAAGTTGGAATGGTTTTTCTCTATATGAGGAGTTGCAAGGTAGAGGATGAGAACAAGTTCCCTAGGTGGTAGCGACACAGACGTTAGGACTCAAGAAAGAACAGGACCCACGTGGAGAACAGGATGAAATATAGCCAAGGGGACATACGCAGAGTCCCGCCCAGGCTGGGTACCCTGAGCAGTTCCATTCGGAACCCTTTGTGGAGCATTAGTAGTGGAGCTGCATGGCCGAGGACTGAAGGCCAGCGGCAAGGAGGGGCTGCCGTTCTGGGGGTGAGCCTGAGGTAGCCTGCTGTTACCTTGGGGGTGACAGGTGCGGGTGGCCCACATGGGGCGCAAACCCAGTGCCCAGGAGCTGCCCGCAGAGGAGGCGCTGGCGGGGCAGGAAGGGAGGAAGGTGTTGGGAGCGGATGGGAGCGACGGCCTGGCAGTCGGTGAGGCGGCACTGTGGCTCCAGAGGCTCTAGCCAGTGGCGAAGCAGAGACGCCTGGGGAAGGAGCAGAGAGGTCGGGGCGCGGGAGCTGCCCCACAGAGATGATGTGGAGTTTGCATAGCCTTGGGCCAGTGCCACCACTGCTGGGGATCTGTGCAAGCGGGGCATGCCTGCTGTGTGGATATTTCCAGAATGTGGCATCTCAGTGGGTGAAAATCAGATGTCCAGAGTGGAGCAGCATATTCTGGGAACGGCGGCTCTTTGAATAAGTTCTGCTGCTGAGCTTAGAGGGATGTCCAGGAGATTGTGTACAAAACTGCTAATAAAAAGCAGCCACTCCCGAGTGACCGCCTGGGTGGGCTGTTGGGGGGCCCGTGGGGAGACCAAAGGGAGACAGGTTGGCTGCTGGCATCCCCCTAGGATGTGAGTAGTTGTTGAATGAATGAAACAAAACAGTAACAAACACTGCATAGAGATCTAACAGCTGATTAAGGATGTAGAATATGCCAAGCAGCTCGTATTAAGAAAGTTGCTTTTTAAAACTGTTTTTTTTTGCCTTGCAGTCGGATCTGGGACACGGCCTCAGGCCAGTGCTTGAAGACACTGATCGGTGAGTGCTGTCCTGCTGCTCAGTGGGCCTCCCCAGCCTGTCCCCTGCCCTCCCCTGCTCCCTCCAAGAGGAATCCTCCTTTCCTGGCATTTCTGTGTCCTGCCCGCTTCTCCCTGTGCCGTCTCCCCTCTGGTCTGGGGCCCCTTGGACCTTCTCCCCAGCCACAGGAACTCTTCTGAGTGTTCCTTAGGCAGGTGTGACCAAGCGCCTGCCCTAAAGTGGCCTCCTCTGCCGCTAGTGCCTTGCGGGGCGTGGAGGAGCCTGCAGGCCGACAGCGTTAGACCCTAGGGTTTGGGTGACTGAGGGCAGCCCTTCTTGCAGGGCCTAGACCTAAGGAAGGTGGAGTCCTGGATGGGTTATTGTTGGGGATGTTCTGAGAAGGTGGCCGGGGGGGTCTGGAGGTTAACTCAGTTTCTGCCCTGAGGAGGAGTGCAGGTAGAGGGCTGGGTGCTGGGGGCTGGACCCCCTGGGGCAGCCGGGAGCAGGCGTGCTGTGTGTGAGCTTGCCACCCCACGAAGCAGCACAAATGTGCTCCCACTTCCCATGAGGTCCTGGGGCAGGTGTGGGCAGGGCTGCTTCCTGCTGTAGCTGCTCTTTGGCCTCTGCACTGTGTCCCCGTGCCCTTGGGCCCCAGATCTCCTCTTATAAAGACGGGTCAGGTTGGCTTAGGGCCCCCTTAACAGCCTCCTTTAATTTAAAGGTTCTGTCTCTAGATACAGCCTTAGTCTGCAGTCCTGGGGTTAGGGCTTCTTTGTGAGAATTCGGGGAGGGACGTAGCTCAGCTCATAGCAGTGGCCCATGTGCTCTCCTTGCTTTTCGAGGCCTCCCTGTTGGTGTGCACCCTTACCTCTGACATTCGGTCTGCAGCATCTTCCCCCGGTGGGTGCAGCTGCCTCGGCCCCATGGAAGAGGGCTGACACCCTGCTTTAAGCACTATTATGTTCGCACATGTAATCCTCGTGGCCACCCGGCAGCCAGGTGGGAAACGAGGCCCAGAGAGGTGAATTGATAGGCCTGGCCGGTAGCAGGGTTTGGGGCTGAGCTTGTAGCTGCCAGCATCAGGAAGGAGGCCCCTGCCCCATGTCTGGTTCCAGGTCTGGGGAGTGGAACTTCCTGGACTTCATTCCACATCCCAGGGATGCTCTGGAACAGAGCTTGGGTCAGAAGTACCAGCTCCATCTTGCCTGAGTCACTCGGGCCTGCCTGCCTGGGGTGGCTCCCGTGCCCTGATGAGGCCGTGTGGTCTCCCACCTTCCCCTGCCTTTCCAGTGTCTGGGACCAGCCGGAGGGAGCAGAGGCCCCTGGCGCGTGGCAGCCGGGCACAGGCCTCCCCAGGTGGTAATGCAGGATGCCGCCTTTCCTGGTGCTCGGGGCACACCAGCACCCCTGCGCCCCCAGCTGCACGCCCCCTGGGTTCTCTGCGCACACAGGCAGGGGAAAGGCCGTTTCCGGGTGTGGGGGTCACAGTGGTGTCACGGGGCTGACCGTGCCAGCCTCGATGGGGTTGCCCGCCCCTTTTCAGCTCTATGAGGGGGCTCTGACCCAAACTCCCGGGGCGGTTGGGGGTGAGCTTTAGACCCCAAGTATCAGAAGCGAGGGTTGGGAGAATACCAGGAAGGCTGTTTCTCAAGGGCCTTCATGAATTTTTCGCTGTTACTTTGTAGTAAGAAAATACCAGGATTTTTACCCAAGTGTCTTTCCCTTAGTGGTCATAGTTTCCTAGTTCAGTTGGGTATTTGCAGACTTTATTCTGTGTGAGGAAGTTGCTGAGTCCTCTTACAATACCCCGTGTTGGTGGAAGGCTGGCAGCCTGAGTGACGTGCCACAGGCCCTTTGCTCCTAAAGCCTTGGGTCAGAGGGCTGGTGAGCGGCCTCCACCCAGGGCCCAAGGAGCTAGGGGCTCAGGAGTGCCCTGGGAATCAGCTCATGATTGGCACCGCGTGGCAGTGAGGGGAGGTGTGGCCAGCTTCACAGGGACTCTGGCTGAGAGTGGTGGTGGCACCGGTGGCAGTTCCTCACTGGAGGGTCACGGGTGGCCATGGGGGCTGCAGGCCTGTCCTCCAGCAGAGGCCCAGAGCCTGGGCGTCCCCCTGTCTGTTCATGCAGATGATGACAACCCCCCTGTGTCCTTTGTGAAGTTTTCTCCAAATGGCAAGTACATCCTGGCCGCCACCTTGGACAAGTAAGTGTTCTTACCTCCCTACGGGGCAGGCGCAGGGGGGCCCAGTTCCTACCAGCATCAGCTTCTGCTGGGGGCTGAGCCTCAGGTCTGAAGGATCTGGGGTCTGGTGTTCTCCCAGGCGACTGTGTGGCCAGGGCAGCCCCTCCCCGACAGGCCCTCCTGAATGAAGGGGCAGGTTGGGGGTCCCGTGGCCTCTGTTGCCGTCTTCTGCCTCTGCCCTGGAGCACCTGGATTTCACCCCAGCAAACTCTGGGGCATATTCTGCTGTGGGACTATCACCCTGTCCTGGAGGCCCTGTAAGCTCTGGCTGCCCTGTGTGCCCCTGGGGCTGCACTTAGGTCTCAAGCTTGTTGGAAGGCCACGTGGTTAGCGCTTTGCTTTGTCGGCTTCCTGTGGGAGGAAGGCGTGTGGCCGCTGAAATCTGGGTCTTCTGGGTCCACGATGCTCGCATCCCCTCCTTGCAGGACTGCCGTAACCACTAGTGACCCCACAGCTTCCCTGTAGTCGCAGAACTTTGTAGTTCTGTCTTGGGGCTACAGTGTTGGGGTTCTCACTGTGCTCTTGGATGTCCTCAAGTCACTGGGCACTGTGTCCCTGCTGTGCTGGGCACCTGCAGGGAGAGGGGGAGCGGGCTCTGGCCCCTGGCTTTGCTCCAGGAGTGAGAGCAGCAGAGTGGAGCCCGAGGCAGCAGACACGCTCCTCGGAGGGGCTCCCGGAAGTGTAGCTGACTCCCCCTCTCTGCCTTCCAGCACACTGAAACTCTGGGACTACAGCAAGGGGAAGGTGAGCAGCTGGGATGCGGGCCCGCTTGGGTCTGGGTGGTAGCACAGCTGAGCCGGGATCTGGAGTAAGAACGGACCCAGAGCCGTCCTCACTGGGCTGGCTTGGTGCAGGTTTTCCTAGCAGGGGGTTTTGCAGATTGCCAGTCTGCAGGGTAAAGCTTCGACCATGTGGGTCAGTGGGAAAGTGTGTGGAGGGCTTTCTGGGTTCAGTATAGGGGTCCCTCCAACCTGGGGGAACGGCCTGGAGCATGGGCAGTTGGGAGCTGTGACTGAGCGCTTGGCTGTCTCTGCCGTTCCAGTGCCTGAAGACGTACACCGGCCACAAGAATGAGAAGTACTGTATATTCGCCAACTTCTCGGTTACTGGCGGGAAGGTGAGTCTCCAGCTGGTGTGCCCCCCTCTGGGGTGCCCCCGCCACTGGCTGCCATCTACTCCCAGGCTGCTCTCCTGCGCCGCTAGTGAGTGGGAGCCCTCCATCTTCCTGCCACAGTGAGTTGCTGTGGGAAGCATCGGCAGCTCTCTGTATGGGGCACCTTTTCGCGTCTGTGGCTGGGGCGCCCCCACTCTGAGGGAGTCGCTAGCTCTGAGGCTGGGTCCTCATAGGCCACTCTGTCACGAGCCCTCCTTGGATCTTTCTCAGCTGTCCAGTCCTGGGAGGTGTGGCTGGGAGTAGATAATGAAATGGAGGTGACACGCACACTTAGCAAATGGTAATTAAAGACACATCGAAGATCCCACAAACCTTCTGTGATGTGTGGGACCTTGTGATGTGTGGGGCCTTGTGTTGCTGAGGGCAGATCTGGCTTTGCTTGGGGAAGACGGAGCAGGCTGTCCTGGAGGAGTGGGAGCTTCGTGTCTTGATCTCAGCCAGAGAGGAGGTGTGAGTTTGGGGGGCTGTAATTCTGCCTGTGCCACACAAATGCATTCTGACCTGGGCCCTCCTCCTTCGTCTCCCCCCTGCTGGTACTAGTGGATTGTGTCTGGTTCGGAAGATAACCTTGTGTACATTTGGAACCTGCAGACAAAGGAGATTGTACAGAAACTACAGGGCCACACAGGTGAGTGTGTGTACAGGCCACAGGCCGCATAGACAGTAACAGTTTTTTGCAAGAAACGAAGCACGGCAGTGTTTTGCTGCTTGCTTCTATGTCTTCTTGCTTAGCCTCTTGCTGGGATGGGGGCTGCTGTCCGTGCGGGAGCAGCTGGGGCGTGGCTTATCCGAGCTCCCTGCTGGCTGGGGCCGGACCTGGCTTTAACCTCTCCACGCTCATCTTCTTGGCTGTGCTGCCTCGAAGTCCACACAGGCTCTGTGGCTTCTTACGTGACACGGCCCATGGCATCTGTCTCACGTTGGCTGAGTGCAGGGAGAGGCTCCCTGTCTGTTCTGGCTCCTCTTGGGCTGTGGCCCATTACCCTGCCGCCCTTATCTCGGGGGGCTGCCCATGCTGGCCCCTCAACACCGGGGCAGCCCTTGTAGCCCCACAGGCTGTGCCTCTCTGCTATGTTGAACTCTTGAAAATGGGATGCAAGTGCTACACTGTGTTCTGTAGAATCCGCTCACCTGCTGGGAACAGGGCTGGAACCCTGGAGGTCAGCACTGCGCTTCCTGCTCGCGGGCTCCACGCCCCACGCGTGTGCTGCGTCCTGTGTTGCTGTGGGTCCTGGTTCCCGTATGGGCTGTGCACTCACAGTCTTGTCTGAAGCCAGACAGGGAAGGGGGAACGTTCTGGGGTTTAGCTCATTTACAGGCTACAAATTCATCAGCCTGGCTGACCCCCAGTTCCCGCTCATGAGAGCTGACGCCCTGCCTGGGGGACTTCCCTCACGGTGACACAGCCTGCCCCCACGGGGCACTCGGGGCTCAGCAGTGCTGGGCCGCATTGGGGGCAGCTGGCTGGGCATCCAGGTGAAAGGGTGCGTTGTTGACCCGGACCGGTCCTGAACCCACGGGAGCCTTGGTCCCGGCAGCCTGAGGACCACCCGCGGGGCCGGCCCTGTTACCAGACAGCCTGGCACTCTCGGGGCTGCTGCTTCTTGCAGCCTTCCCAGTGCAGATGTCCCCTCTTGTCACCTGCTGTCCTGCTCAGGGTCCACCAGGCTGTAGGATGGTTGAGTGTGGGCAGTGCACTGCTTGTCGCTGTTGGTAGCGTCTGAGTCCTCATTCCTATGACAGCTGGGGGCAGGCCAGGGGGTGCTGTTGGTGCTGGGTGGCAGGGGCGGTGGCCCAGGGATTGCGAGGGGGGTCTCTGCACCAAGGCGGGAAACGTTCTTGGCTCTGTTTCAGATGTGGTCATCTCGACGGCGTGCCACCCGACGGAGAACATCATTGCCTCGGCCGCACTGGAAAATGACAAAACAATTAAGCTCTGGAAGAGTGACTGCTAGGGTGGCCCCCGGTGCCGTGGGAGGGGCTGTCAGGAGGCGGACCGGAGTGGCAAGGAGCAGGGCATCTCCGAGGCCCCTTGGCCCAGGCCCGGGGTGCCGGGAGGGGCCTGGATTGAGCAGAGCCAGCCGCCTCTGAAGATGGCCTGACTGAGGGGGTGTCTGCCACTGGGAGGTTCGAGAAGTTGCCGTTGACATTTCTTGCCGATTCCTCTCATGCTGTCTGGGGAAGAGTCCCTAGTTTGTATTGTGTTCAAAAAGTCAACAAAAATTTTTAATTTTTTTATTACAAAAGGATAAAGTTCAGCTTATCATGAGTTGTGTTTTTTTCCAGTAAGTGTTCTGTACCTTTTTCGTACTCTGCTGCTGAGTGAGAGTGCTGTGGCCCATCGCCGTGGCCTGTCCCCGCCCGGCCTCCAAGGGGTAGCCCCTCTGCTCGCAGCAGCTCGTGACAGGGTCCCACTGTCCCCAGCTCCTGCCTGTAGGATTTCCCTGTGTGTTTTAAAGTCTTTCTGGAAAAAACAGCACTGTAACAGGTTATTTCCATGTCAAAACCTTGTGTATCTCGGGAGTTGGTAGTTCTGTGCTGACAGTGTGGTGATGGCACTCGGCAGCGGCATGAGCTGTAATAAAGTGTAGGATTTCGTGCACAGTTGTGGCAACTGAGTCCTCATGCGAAGCTCGTCTCCACTGGGCTTTGTTACGAAAAGTTGTACAGTGGGCAGGAGGTCAAGAGGATTTTTCTCCAGAGACACCCCAAGTGCTGCACCCATGCCTGTCCTGTGGAGCCTGGAGCTGTGGGGGAGGACAGGCCCTTGTGGGTTGATAGGATAACTATGGAAGCGGGAGTGGACCCCTCTGGGAAGGAGGTGGATGCTCTTAGTTGATGAGCCGGTGACCCCGACCTGTTCTGTGGAATGGCACACATGGCTGGTGAAAGCTTCAGCTGAGCATGAGGTGCACAGGCAGACACCCCCCTCCTGCTGCTGGCTGCAGGACCAGCAGGCCCCTTGGACTCTGGGGGCCCAGGAGCTGGCTCCTCGCTGGGACCTGGGTGTCCTCCATGGCCTCGCCCACCCCGTCGGGCTCAGCCTGCTTCAGGGGGGCCACCTGAGTGCCTGGCTTCCCACAGGAGGGCTGGTGGGCTGGGGCGGGGCCCGCAGGGTAGGGGGTTTGTGGCTGCCCGTCCCTGACCTGCCAGCAGGGAGGGCTCTGATGGGGCTGCTGTGCCAGGGTACGGCTGAGAGGTGCAGGAGGTGCGCCCCTACTGGGAGCTGCTTCTCTGGCTCGGTTTGCAGGTAGAGCTAGCCCAGGCCTCAGCTAGCTCTGCCTTCCTACGGCCGGGAGTCCCAGGCAGTGCTGAGTTGGGGGACAACCTGCAGGGCTTCAGCTGGACAGGGCCCAGCAGAGAGAGGCAGGGGTCTGCCCTCAGCCAGCTTCCTGGGAACACCAGAGGCTGCTGAGCCAGGTGGGAGGAGGACCATTAAGACACCTGGCAGTGAACTGCCTGCTGTCTCCCCATCCTCTCCGGAAGTAGACATGCAAATGGGTGGTGTGTTCCAGATGTGAACTGCTCCAGTACAGTGGGTTCAGCACTTGGCCTGGGACCACAGTGCAGCTCTTGTGTTGGGAAACGAGGCAAGGTTGTGCGTGTGGGTGTTGCGGTGGCTCTGCCTTGGGGTTTCCTGAGACGTTGAGGGTCTTTGAGTTCGTTGGTCCTGGAGTTACAGCTGCCTCTGGGAGGAGAGGGGTGTGTATATGGAGTGCTGGATCCTTGAATATAGTTTATTTTTTCTACATTTGAATTATCTGTTGTAGATTTATGTAAAAACACATTCTCTTTTTGAAATAAAGTTTTCATGTCTTGTACTTCTGTTCTTAAGAATGTTTTACCTTAACATGTCGCTGTCTGGGCGGGGGGCAGCTGACGCAGCCCTTCACTGCTTGCGAGCTGTGGGCCCTGTAGGCTGGCATACTCTGGCAGAAAGTTCGTGGTTTTTAAAAAACACCCTTTCTTTCTTTGAAAGTTACATATTTGTGCTCATTATTGACTATGTAAAACAAATGGGCAAAGGTGATAAATCACCCAGATAATTACTGCCACGAACACTTCACGGAATATATTCTAGTATGTTTATTAAGAACAAACCTTTTTTGTTATGGACCATTTCAAATGTGTATGAGGAAGAAAATCCTCGTGGTGTTGTCAGGCAACTTAAAGCGCTTCTTGTGTCCCCTGTCCCTGGTTATTTTGGTGTAAGTCTTGGATGGTTTATTTACACAGTGCAGGGTATCAAGGTAATTCTCCAAAAGCATACTTCGGTAGCATTTTCACATGTAAAACATGATATAATCAAACATCCAATGTCTGGGTTTCCTCAGCTTAGTATCTTAGAAAAGCATATGTATGCACACGTGCACACACATGCATACACGGTGGGTTGAACCAGGGCCCCATCAAGGCCTTACCTGCAGTTGGCTGGTTGAACTCCACCCTGTTTTAAGCTCCAGGTTCCCCATTCTTTCCTTACCATATGCGGAAACAAAGTCAGCTGCTCTGCGGGCTCCCGGGTCTGGGTCTCCGGTTGTGCTCCCGAGAGGGCTGCTGACCTCTTCCTGTGTCCCATTCCCTGCCAGCTGGTGCTGAGGGCTGGAAGCTGACCAGACTTAAGTCTGCTTTTGATCCAGAACACTTAGTGGACGGTGCTTTATGCACTTTTAAGCAGAATTCTTGATTAGGTCGGTTTAATTTGATAAACGTCTTTCTGGATCCTCAACGGCCCTGCATTTTAAAACAGGGACGAGTGTGCTCTGAACATAAAGGGAAGGAGACACCCTCTCACCCTCTAGGTTGTCTTTCTGGGGATTTTCGCCCGTGGGGACCTACGTACCTCGTCCCGAAGTACGCGCTGCCCAGCCTCGGGGACGCCTGCGGGCGGGCTGCGGGCCTCCCGTGCCTGCTACCCTCCGCACGCTCCTCCGAGCCTGCGGGAAGGGCTCCCTTTGCCGAGCTGCCGAGGAGGAGGTGCGGTTGCCCGCAGAGGCCCTGCGCCCACACTCAGCCCGACCGGGTAGCGGAGGGCGGGGAGCTAGCGCCCAAACAGGGTGAAGGCGTGACTCGCGCGAATTAGATGCGCACGTGCCCAACATCTTCACCGCGCGGACTTGTAAGGTGTGACCTCCGGTTCAAGGTCGGATTCACACACCGCGCTCCCATGGCAACATGGAAGCCGACAGGAATTCAGGCGGGTCCAAAGTGGAGGAAATGGTCAAAACCGGCCAGGCAGTGGAGCCTCGACCCGCGTTCTCCCCGAGCCGTACAGAGCGGAGCTGCGGCCGCCTCTGGCGGGACGGCGCCAGGTTCGCAAGCAGCCCACCCAGCTTGGCGCCGCGGGAAAACGATGGTTAGATGCCACGAAGTAAGTGGCAATGCCTTAACCGTATGCGTGTTGTCAGGCCCGAGGGCCTCTTCCATCCTTGTCAAGGGGAGTGCTAACCTTCTCTCCTTTCATACAACACGTCCGCTCCCCCGCGCGCAAGGTATTTAAGGGCCCATTAGCGCGCCACTTTTCGCTTATGGTGACTGGGGGTTTGCGTTTCAGCCATACATGTCGATGAAGGCGCCAGCCAAAAATGGGAGCTCGCCATCATTCTCATCAAATCGCTTATATTCGGTGAGCGTAGAGGAAAAACTTGTCCTTTTCCGCGCTCTAATATATTCATAACACCAGCCAATAGGAGGCTGAGAAGAACACCTGGAAGTTCCGAGCGTCCTTCAGGAAACTATATTTCCCCGGAAACAAAACAGACCCGGCGCGTACTTCCTAGGGCTACACGCCTCGAGGACGGTCGGGAAGAGGCTCGGAACTTCCTGCGGAAATGCAAACGGTTAGTAGCGAATGAGGATGAGGAAAGAAGATCCCCTCCACAGACTTCCGGTCGCAGCTCTGCGCTAGGAACTGTGGGTGCTGTGGGCACTAGGGCGCACGGCGCAGCCTGCGCATGCTCCGATCCTGCCGCGCTCGGCTCTCGCCGAAGTTCCGTGCGCGCTGCGCGCTCTCTGACAACTGGTTCGGGTCCCGACGTCGACCGAACTAGCCTCTGCTTTGCCCGCCGCCCACTTTCCTTGGGGCGCTAAGATTTAAAGACGATGCTTCGGAAGCTTGCTGTCCCCGCAGTGTAGATGGTGGGGCGATGCGGCTCCTGCCTCCCTTCCCCGCAAGGCCCCAGCCCGAGGCTGTGACGGGGCACGTCCCCATGACTCGGGCGCGCGTGTCTGCGGGCTGTGGGCGGGCTGTGGTCCCGCGTGCGGAGAAAGAGCGTGTGTGAGCACGCGCGCGTGTGCATGTGCGTGGTGTGTGCACGTGCACGCGTCTCGAGTGTGCGCACGCATGTCCATTTGCACGGTGTATGCACGGGAAGGAAGTGCCAAGAACGCAATGGCCAACGCTGGGTGGCGGTGGGCTGTGAATGTTGTATTGCATTTCTCTGCTTTTTTTGAGATGTGTGTGTTCCAAATTGTGCATTAGAAAACTCAGATTAGAATTTTCTAATTGTTAATTAGAAGAAACAATCTGTAAATCTGACTTTAAAGATAAAAGTCAGTTATTTTGCCAACAACAATGGGCTTATTCGGACCTAGCAGAGAATTGCAGCTCAGGACAAGCCAACTACAGCAAAATCATAGGCTAGTCCCACAGAGGCAAGGAACTGTTAGGACATGGAGGAGGAGTGGGCTTTCCTTTTCCTTTTCAAAGGAAAACCCACTGGAGAAAAGCAAGAGTTTGGGGTGACAACAGTTCCTCACTGCCTGACTCGCAGGGTTCCTCAATTTTCTGCAGGAGGTTCAATGTACATCTTTTCCTGTTGGGACATGTAATCAATGATTCTTTCCTGTTGGCAGGTCTATCCGGGTCTGTAACTGGAAATTCTCCCTGAAATGGAGGTTGAGTGGTCCCCCTCCCCTTTCTGGCCTCCTGACTCCATTTGAGTGAGGTTTTATTTATTAATTTTCACTGTCGGTTAAGGTAGTTCTTAAATTTCTTCAACTTCCTCACCTTGGAGACCTGGGGTCAGATGCTGTGGCTGGGAAGAGCAGCAGTGGACGTGGTGGTCAGTGGGTCCAGCTGGTGAGGCCAGGGTGGGCTGGGGTAGGGGCTGCCTGCAGGAGGCCAGCTGCCCTGCATCTGTCCTCTCTTGAGATGTTTTGAGGTAAGCCCTTTAATTACTGATAGAGAACTAACTGAGAGTGGACAGAGGAATTCTGCTCATTTTTGTATTGTGTGTGGAGAGAAGCACCGAGGTGACCAGGGGACAGGCAGGCAGTGAGGAGTGGCCTCCGTCGGGGTCCCTGGAGTAAGTGCCACTGTCAGCTGGGAGTGGGTCTTGTGTAGTCTGGGCAAGCCTCTTCCTGCCCGGCATCCTCACTCCCCTTGTGCAGCATGATGCCTGGGTGTTACCCTGGAGCCAGGACAGTGAAGCAATGTTGGTTTCGTTTCTGAGTGAGTTCCAAACGGCATTGGCCCTGTTGACAGTCACTGCACTGTCCACTTGCCTTAGCTGTCACAGTGGGCCTGGGCTTCCTTAGTCCTGCATGTTGAGGGGCTGTGATTTCTCACTAAGCACAACCTGCTTGCAGGACTCTGCTCAGCAGCCTTGCACAGCTCTGGTCAGCAAACCTCTGGCCCTGTCATTTTCCATTCCAGACCCAGACTTCTGCCATCTTTTCCCTGAAGGCCCTGGGCCAGGTCTCCAAACCTTGGTGTCATTTTTTGGGCCACAGTGCCCCTAATGTTCCTAGAAATCCCTTCACATTTAACTGGGTGTCCTGATTTTTTATCTGCTGAATTTGGTGACCCTGATAAGAAGGGAGAGTGTGTTTGCCATTTGCCCAAGAAACAGCATTTCCCAGAGTGTCCCACTGGATGAAGCAAGTTGTCCCTCGAGATGCCTATGGAAGCAAGGAATAAACTTGCCCAGGGAATTCCGTGTTGAGCAAAACCGCAGAATTCTTCCACACTCCCCATTGTTGAAGAGCCTGGTGGTGGGCCATGGAGCTAGGGAGAGCAAGTGTCATTTAGTTGTCTGTGGGTGAGTGGGCTGGTGGGATGGAGGTCTGCCAGGAAAGGGGAAGCAGCGGAAGGGGAGGAGGCGGAAGGCTAGAGACAGGGAGGAAGGCAGATGGCATGGACAGTTCTTCGAGCTGATCCTGGCCAGCTGGAGCACCTCTTGGCGGCAGCTGCTGGATTTGCAGGGACAGAGTTTTGATGCTGGCTCTGCCCTGCCGGCCCATTCTGGTCTGTAAGTCCGAATCTCTGCCTGCCCCTGGGAAGCACTCAGCACACATGACCTGGAAAGCCTCTTTGCTCAGAGGGTGATATTCTTCTCTCCAGGCACAAGTGGCTGTGGAGAGCTTGAATTTTCCAGACCTCTGCTGAAGTCTGTGCTAGGTCTGGAGAAATGTCAGAGTCAGAGCTCCGGCAGCTGGAGGGAAGTCTGAGGTCAGATTGGACCCCAAATGTGGTTGGTTTCACTCCCTAGAGACCCAGCTGTGCAGATGGCACAGGTCTGCTGGCTCCAACAACTCTGAATTCTTGGCACCCAGGGAAGGGCAGAGCCAGGGTTGGGAGCACCGTGTAGATGCCCCTCCTGTCTCCAGCACAATCCTGCAGAATTGGGGATTTAGTGGTGCGATTAGAGCTAAATATGATGGAGGGAATCTTCTGGAGACATCTTGCTGGCAGAATCTGTGGGCTGCGTGGGGTAGGGTGGGGCAGCAGTTGGAGAGCCTGGCCGTCAGCCCTGCTCCCCTCCAGCTCATAGACCTCCACCTGCTGGCCAGGAGGCCCCAAAGGTCTTTCCAGGTTCCTGGGCGGTTCTCAGTGGAGGGGGAGAGCAGTGACATTGCCAGGAATAGCAACAGACCCCAAGAACGCATTGTATTTAGAAACTGAAGGCCTCATTGACCCAGGACCCTCCTGGGGCCATCAAGACTTTTGGAGTGACTGCTGGGCCTAGAGGGCCCATTTCAAGGCCATCACTAATGGCTACAACACAGACCAGGGCCCTTTGGAGTTGGGAAGACCCTGGCCTGTGGATGCCCCCTGTCTTCTGGCTCCTATTCTGCTGGCTGGACAGTGGCCAGCAGCTTCCTGCCCCTCACCTGCTTTGCTCTGTGGGAAGGGGCGCCATACCGGGCAATGCCAGGAGTGTGCACCAGGGGGCGGGATTGCACCTCTCACGGTCTGCATGGTGGGCCGGAGGAGCCAGCGGGGGCGCTAGCATCCCACCTTCCCTAAGTCTCAAGCCCTGGAGCAGAGCTGGCTTTGTTAGCTTAGTCTGGCTCTCTGTGGCTTTGGGTGAGTTGCCTGATGGCCCTGTGCTCAGTTTCTTCCCCCTGACAGGACTGGAGCTCGGGGCTTTGATCACGGGGAGGGCTCAGTAGCGGTTGGCTATTATTGTCCCATTTCCCAGATAGGGAATCCGAGGCTCAGGGCGTTTACAGGATGCCTAGAGGTCAAACCTCAGTTGTGGCCGGCTCTGGGGTCTCCAGGGGTACCGAGAGATGCTGGGAGATGCCACAGCCTGGTGGGGTCTGTGGGGTTTCTGGTATGTGCCTGACATACAAAATCTCCATCCAGGTGTAGCCTGGGCACTTCCGGCATTAATTCTTTCAAAAGTCCATTTTTTTCTACTATACAGGAATACCTACCCAATGCGTGTGCACTTAAAACCGCACAGGGGCAAAGTAGCCCTCATCTTACCAACCAGCCATTTGGATGGGCGTGCTTTTTTGCATTTCTACAGACAATTATTTGCATTGTTATCAGTGTCCTATTTCCTATAAATTACAGAGTTGCAGAATAGCTTTGAGATAACCCAGGAGGGGTGCCCCAGGCAGGACCCCCACTAACCTTTGTGCCTATTTCCAAGTCTCCCACGGTTTTCCTGGCAGTGGATGACCCCACGGAGAGGTTTGGTGAGCAGGGAAGAGCCGGTCCAGATAAGACCTTTCTGGTGAATCCTTCTCCTGATTCCTCTCTGTGTGCTGGGGGCCCAGGTGGCTTTAAAACAGGATGCTCCTTGTGATGTAGACACCTTGCCCCATTTATCCTCAGGTCGGGTTGTTGCTGTCAAAGCACAACGTTGGTGCGGCTTCTCTTTGCCCCCAGAGCTGCCACAGAATCAGTGCTGCCCCTTTGCCTTGTCGTTGGTGGGAGAAAACGTGATCCCTGAAACCTGCTTTTTTCGTGCTGCTTCTCTGAAGCCTCCAGGCAGGGTGGTGATTTCCCCTGGCCTCACTCCCAGGGACCCCGTGGATCCCTCCATGGGAGGCCCCAGTGCACTTGGTCAGGCCTGCAGGGAGGTGCTGACCTCTGGGGGTGGGGGGAGGCCTTCCCTCTGGGGCTGCTATTAATAGTGACCACTGACCCCCTGACGTGCAGAGGCAGGAGGGGACAGCACGTTCCCAGGGCTGGCGTTGGGCCTGGGGCTTTTCTTGCATGACCAGACTGGCCTCCGGAGGGCTCTGCTTTTCCCCTGGTCCCTGTGGCCTGGAAGGACCGGAAGCTCTTTGAGGACCAAGCATGGAAGCTGCCTTTTCTCTGGGATATAAATATCCCTGCAAATGTCCCAGGCCCAGGGAAGGGAGCCCCAGGCCTGCGGTCCTGGGTGGGAACAAACCCAGGCCATCCACGCGCCCAGAGCCGTTGCAGAGCCTTTTCAGGCTGCCCCAGGCCTGTCGATAGACCTCTGGTGCAGTCTGGCTTTCTTTTCCTCCCCTTCAGTTGTCTGTTGATGTGGGCTGGGCAGGCGGGGGACTCGTCCTCCACCTGCAGGAGCCCTGGCTGTGACTGTGTCCAGGTCCTTCTGCATCTGCGCGCGGTCCTCCCGGGCCCAGTCCTCGGGGTTCCAGGAGGGGGAGACAAATGATTAAGCAAGTCATTACAGGGACAACTTGGCCACTAAGGATGCCCAGCCCAGCGCTGCTGGGTGCTCAGCTTCCTCGGTCCACCTGTGGCCCCGTTGCCTCACAGGGGAGACCCCGAGGCCCAGGCGGCCCCCACGGCCACACAGCCAGTGGGGAGTGGCGCTGGATAAACCTCACTGTGGTCCCCTGGCTGGGCATTCATGCTGTTCCCCAAAGACGGCAGGGAGGTAACTCCCCATGGGCCCTGGTCCCTCGGGCTGGCATCTGGAGGACCTCCTGCAGGAGGAGGGAGCCCTGGTAAATGTCCCGGATACTCTGCTCTGCATAATGGGCATATTGTACTTGCCCTAATCCTCCCCCAGCATGCCCCCCAGAGAGTGTGGGGGCCCCTTCTCCTCTGCCAGGTCCCCCAGTGTGGCAGGGATGGTGGGGATTCAAAATGATGAAGCATTTGCATATTCTTTGCTTGCAGCACCAAAACTCACTGGGGACTGGAAAGAATTGCCTTTTAAAAATGCTGCCAGACAGCGAGGCTGACCCTGGAGGAGGTGGGAGGCAGCGGCTCCCAGTCAGGCCAGTGAAAGCCCCCCCCACACCTCGGAGTGCCCACTGTGTGCAGACTTGAGCCAGGCCCTTGCAGTAGGATGGGTATCCCTGGGACCTCGGCGTTGCTTTCTGCATGTGACAGAGGAGAAAGCTGAGGTTCAGGGAGGACCCCCAGCTAGAAGGGAACAGAGAAGGGATCTGAGGCAGCTGTGGGTAACTGCCAAGTCCTGGCCAGCCCTGCCCTCTGAAGGGGAATCAGAACTTCTGCCAAAAGCCACACTCCCCCTCCTGCCACCTATGGCCAAGTATGTTTGAGCTCTGGGAAGTCCTGCATGGAGGAAATCTTCTCCCCTTTGCTCACCATGGAGCAGTGCCGGCAGCTCCCCGTGGCTCTGGGCTCTGCACACGCGCACTTTGGAAGTGCTGCCCTATGGAAGAGGAGCAGGCAGCCCCTCCTGGAATTGGCAGGCGATGCTAGAGGTTTGGGATGAGGTCTGCATGCACACCTGGGTACCTTCCCTGTGCCAGGCTCGGAACCCTGCACACAAGAGCAGGAGGCGCTGCCCTCGGTGACAGAGGTTGGAGGTCCCTGGCATGGCCTTCCGCCTTGCCCCCTTCATGCCATTCCTGGAGCTGGCTTTGAGTCGGGGGTGGGGGGGTGGGGACGGGACTCCCCCCAGGGGGAGGCAGTGGGTGTTCCGTGGAGGGGCAGCAGGCCCAGGGTGGGATCATGGCTGAGGTGGGGGGGCTGTCATCTCCTGGGTCCCATGCTTGGAGACAGCAAGAGCACAGCCCTGGGGGCTGGTGTGACTCAGAAATTTCCACGGGGGGATGAGGGGATAGCGGGCGCAGGAGGAGGCCTGGATGTTGCCAGAGTCCCTGACCCGGTGACCCTGGTGTGGCCTATGGCCCCAGCAGCCTCTGCTATTTCCGGCCCTGCTGAGCCTGGGCCTCTCATGTCCCCAGCTCCCTACTGGCTCCACCCTGGACCCCCTGCCTGGCTCCACTCTGGGCACCCAGCCAGTCGGGGGTCACTGTGCCCCTCCCACTAGCACCGAGGGCCAAGTGCTGGGGGTGCGGCAGGGACCGAAGGTGAAGGCGGAGGCTCGCGGCCCGGACTCCTGGAGCCCTCCAAGCGGGGCTGTTCAGCTCGGTCTCTGGGTCTCATCCGGCTGGTCCCTGCTTTGAACCTGGGTGCAAGTGAAACTGCCCGAGGTCCCTCCGCTGCCAGAATGGGCGGCTGGGGGCTGGAGCTGCGGAAGTTCATTCTCCTGGGGCAGTGAGGCCAGAAATCCAGGTGTCACAGGCTGAGCTTCCCCCAGAGCCTAAGGAATGGTCCCTCCTGCCTCTCCCAGCTCCGGTGTGGCCCCGGGGCTCCTTGCTTGGGCCATCCTCCCTCCTCACATGAGATCTGTCTTCTGTCTCTTATCAGGATGCTTGTCAGTGGATGCTTGTCATGACCCTTAACTTTTTCCCAATATCACACTCATAGGTTCAGGGGACATATCTTTTTGCAGTCGCTGTTCACCCACTAACTTCTTCTAGCCTCAGATTCTGCATCTGTCAAGTGGGCTGTGGTGAGGCCGGGTGTGGCAGGGCAAAGATAGGTGTCCAGCCCTCATCTGCCCCTCACTGTGAAGGCTCTGTCCCTCCCTGGGGAGGAGACCTTCCGGGGTCAGGACCTAGGTTTGAGCCACTGTGTCACCAGTCCCTTCTCAGCTTTGCAGAAGCTACCCTTGCATCTGTGAAGTGGGAGGGTCAGGGGCCTGTTGGGCTCTGATAGAGGCCTGTTCCCTCCCCAGAGGAAAGTGGGCAGGTGCATGCATGCAATTCCAGGGGCTCATAGACCCCAGCATCTGGATTTACCTTGTGCTTAAAGTGCGCCATCAACCTTCCCATCAGGCCCAGAAGGGAGTGTGGAAGCTGGCGCCACCCCACCCTGTCCACGCACCCCTGTCCCCCTAACACTGCCAACTCCTCCCCCTCAGAGCCCAGCCATCTGGGCAGGCTGCCCCCTCTGCCTACCTGTGCTTCACCTGTGGGCACCTTCTCTCCTTCCACAGCGCCCTCGCCCCTGCTCCATTCCCTTCCAGGCCCCACACTGGGTCCCCTGCTGAAGGTTGGCCCTGAGGGCAGGAAGGGGTCTTCCCACTTGCTTGCTAAGGACCAAACAGGTGTCAGAGGAAGTGAGTCCTGCCTCAGAGGCCGCTACCTGCAGCGTCTGTCCAGGTCCCTGGAGGCGGGGAGGCAGTCACTGGGTGGTTTCAAAGGCCGCTGCTCTGCGCCTGCCTCACCCTCAGGGGTGCTGGGGCAGGTTAGCTGGGGCCAGCACACTTCAGGTAGGGGAAGGGGTCCCAGATGCAGAGGTCTTCCTGGCCTGTCCATAGCCCTTTTCTGGGCTCCGTGGAGGGCTTTGGAAAAGCTGTAAGTTAGAGTTTTGTTGTCATGAGAAAACAGATTCAGTAGACAAAAAATAGAAAAGTGGAGAAGAGAAAATCACTTCTACCACCTAGAGACCACACATGTTAACATTTTGCTGTACGGTTCGTGCTGCTTTCCTGTGTGTACGTGTGTGTAGCGAGTGTTCGTGTTTTAATGTCTCTAGGATCACACTTGACTGCCGCCTCCGTCTCGTTTTTTGTGTGCTCTATCACGAGATCTACCACATGACTTCAAATAACAACAAGATACCCCACTGTATAAAGATCCCATGATTTACTTACTCCCCTACGAATGGCTTTGGCTGTTTGTGCCGTAACCAATACCAACAATCGGACCATTTCTCGGAGGAAGAAAGGAGGAGGGGAGGTCCCGGGTCAGAGGGAGCTGCGTGGGCGTGTCTGCGAGGGCTGCGCGTTTCCTTGCAGGATGGTAGACGGCTTGGAGGGCCTTTTCCTCCTTCTCATTAGTTTTGGGTATCAGTACAGGAACCATTGCCAGTCTGGGGAAGGGTAAAGAGATGTCTTTGCCTTTTTAAATTTTGAATTTGGTGAAGTTAAACATTTGGAAAGGAACCATTTATACATATGAATAATATAAAAACTTTTCCAGCCATATATGTTGCAAATATTTTTCCAAGTGTGTATGTCTTTGACCCTTTAGTTTGTCTGTGATTTGGTTTTACTCATTTGAACCTTAGTTCTTCTCCGTGTAAGTTGCTCTTTCCCTGGCAGAGGTGGGCTGGGGGTGCTGGGGAGGGCAGCCCTTGAGGTGGGGGGCTGCTCGCTGCGATCCCTTTCTGTGCTACTGTGGGGCTTTCTGGTGGGGGTTATGCACCGTGCCATCGAGCTCTTCCTGGAAAAGCATTTCGTGGTGGGACAGCTTGGGGTCATCCCTTCCGGTCTCGCCAACCTAAACAGGACGCTCTGCGCAGTCACAAAGATTACGCTGTGTTTGTTGAAAATCAAAGATATGTGAGTGTGCGTGCGTGTGAGTGTGTGTGGGGATGGGGCAAGACTCACCCAATTAGCAGTTTGAAAACAGCCTCTGACTGTCCTTGAAGTCCACTTCCTTCTCTGTCCGAAGAAGTGCCAGAGCTTGGCCCCTTCCGCCAGCTCTCAGTTCTCTGGCGTCACTGGAGAGTCTTTCTGGAATGGACCCAACCAACATAAGGAGGGCAGCGCATGGGTGTCCAAGGAGGGGACCCTGGGGCGCCCAGGCCAGTGCCCTACCACACCTGGGGCTCCCCAGAGGCAGGCGAGCACAGGGCTCTTGCACTCCTTCCAGTGCGTTCCATCAGACTGCACAGAGAGCATGTGTGCTTCGGACAATGCTATGTGGCTGGCAGGCTTCCCGGTACAATGCCCATGGTGGCTGAGCTGCTGTCTTTCTTCACCCACTTTACAGGTGGGGAAGCTGAGGCCTGGTGGTGGGGCCACGGTGCCTGGAGTCACGGGGCGAGTGAGAGGCCAGACGGGTGGAGGGCAGGGGGTCTCTGCCCCACTGTCACTGGGCTGCCAAAAAAACAGCTCTTCCCTGCCCAGCTGTGGCCAGTCTCACATTTCCACTGCTTGCCTCCACGAGGTGGGGGATGCTTCCTGAATAAGCTCTCAATTCCCAGGATGCCACTGGATAAAGAGCACAGTCACTGGCAGGCACTGGGTGTCCAGGCAGTGGTGAGAAGACAGATCAGCAAAGGGTGGGGTTTGCATTACCTTGTCAGAGTTCTTCCATTAATGATTTCCACGGGGCTCTCGGCCTGGGCAGGAAGGAGTCAGTCAGTGGCCCTCATGATGTGCACACTGAATGAGTAGCCCTGTCCCCCAGGCAGTCGTTGATGGCCAGCCTCCCAGGGATGCCCTAGAAAGGACCACCTCGCATATTCCTGCTGCCAGCCTGGGTGACAGGGATGGCATCCAGGAGACTCACAATGGAGGACTGGCCCTAAGACCTGGGCTCTGTCTTTCTCTAGCAGGAGCCTCAGTGCTCCTATCTGTAAAATGGGTCTGTCCGTCTCGCTCCACTTGCGGAAGCCAGGTTAGTTTCAGTGTTAGCCCCATAAGTGTACAGAGTGCGCAGTATATCCTGCTCTCCCAATAGGTCGCGCCCTTCGCTTCCTGCTTCTTGTAGGTCTTGGTGAGGGGTGGGGTTGGGTGGGGCACGGTTAGGTCAAATGACACCCCTAAAACCATCTGCAGAGTCTGGGACTTGGTTTGCTGTAAGAGGGTGGTGTGGCCTCTGCATTTGCTGCCGGCCTGTCTCTGACCATTTGGGCTGGCTCCAACACCGGTGTCGGCCTCACTTCCCCCGGCCCCGCCAGCAGGCAGGCAGGCAGCTCCGCGCTAGCGCCCAGAGACTTCCCTCTGGGGCTGGGCCGAGGCCACAGGAGGCCCCACCTGGAGCTCTGCTCTCTCCTCTCTCTTGACATGCCGCTGCTCTTGTCCAGAGCCCAGTTCTCGTCCGTGCTGGCTGTGGGGCTGCACGCGGCCCTCCCAGGACAGGGGGCCCTGAGCTTCTGGAGGCCTCAGACCCCCCCAGGCTAGGTGGAGAGGTGATGGCATGAGGCAGGGACGTCCCCTGACCCAGTCTTCCCAGAGGAGGTGTCAGGCAGTGCTGGCCCTGGACCTCCAATCACCTAGTCCTGACCCTTAGCTCAGTGCTGCCTGTTAAGTGAGGAGGAAGTTATGGGGGCCCAGGGGACCCCCAAACACAGGTCTGGTTAGGCAGGGGTTGGGGGACAGAAGCCTGAACCATCTCCAAAGCATTCGGGCACTTGGAGTGTTTGATTTTCTCCCCACCCGTCCCTATGTGGAGCCCAATTAATCAATAGAAGAAATCTCTGGTGTCGTAGCCCCACAGGCTCCTACAAGATTGATTAACACAAACATCAATTTCTCAGGCTGCACGCCTCTGAAAACACGGCCCTTTTTCAGATTGAATTGCTACTGTGCGCCCGGTGTAAATAAAGGAGAGGGAATAATGTGGACGATTTGTTACCCTGGCCGGCTGCTCTGCTGTGCCGTGTCCTCGCCCCTGGTGCTGGGGGGTGGGGGGGCCGGGAGAGCAGAGATGGCCAGGGAGGGAGAAAGACAGGGAGAGGGAGAGACAGATGGACTGACAGCAGAAGATCAGGGGAGGGGAGAAACCAGGGAGATGGAGGTGGGTGCTCAGGGGTCGGTGTCAAGAGGGGAAAGGCCACCTGATGACGTGTCCTCTTGGACAGTCAGGGGAAGGGGGGTGCCTGAGGGTCTTGTCACAGCCGGTGGGGTGGCCTGGACCCTGGCGGCCAGGCTTCCCTGCTGCATCCCTCCTTCCTGCAAAGTGAGGCCTGAGGGGGCCAGCTTGGCCGGGACCCCAGGGGCTGCAGGACCCAAGGCCTTGCCAGGCGTACCTCACAACCAGGGGCTAGGAGGGCCAGAGCCTAAAGCAGGGAGACTGGAGGCTGAGGCCAGCCACAGGGCCCGCGGGGCCAGAGCCCAGGGGGCTGGTGCACAGTCGCACCCCTTTGCTGTAGCCCTGACTTGCATTCGGAGCCCTCCCAGGTGTGTCCCCACGCTCGGGTCCCCTCCCTGCCAGCGTGGTCCTCTCTGTGGCATGAACAAGCTGCCTCCACACCCCTGTGCTTCTCGGTCCCCTGCAGCAGGTGCCACCAGACCCGGAATGTGTCAGAGCCACAATGCGGTTTTAAAATTTCTAGTGGCCACATTAAAAAAAAAAAGTAAAAAGCCAGGGAAACTGGCTTCAATAGTATATTTTATGCAACTTAACATACCACACATTTGACCGTCTCAGCACATGGTGACCATAAAACTGACTCGTGCACTTTCTCCCTTTGTGTGGAGTCTCTGCCATTGGGCATGTGTGCCTGCGGGTGGCGTGGGCCTGCCCTCTGCACTGGGATCACAGTGCCTCTGGGGCCTTTGAGGGACTGAGCAAGGGCCAGCCAGGTGTGGGGCTTATTCCTTCTCCCTGTTGGCATCTAGCAGCGGTGGCCCCGCTGGGACAGCATCAGCTCTCCCTTCACCCGTCCACACTGGGTGGCCTCTGGCCTGGGGCTGCCGAGTGTGGGAAAGCAGGTGGCAGGTCCTCGCTGTCCTGGCAGGAGTGGGGGCCCAGCGGTCCCTGAAGCTGCTGGACCCACTGGACATTGGCTGTCTAAATAGCTAAAGTGCCCAACCCCGAGGCAAAGTGTGGGGCTCCTGCCTGCTCTCTCCACTTGGGGTGGGAGTGGGAGGACTGGGCTGTGTGTCTGCAGGAGCAGCAGCTGCTGGGCCTCCGGCCCTGACCTGGCCATCCCCTGCTCCTAGCCCTCCATAGCTCCCAGTGCCCTCAGGGTCAAGTTTAAGTCCTTGCCCTTTGCCTTCCAGAGGCAGAAAGATGACACCCAGCCCCGTCTCACCTGGGCCTCCCTGAGGGCGGCTTCTTTGCCTTCACAAGGCTGACTTCTGCTGCCTTCAGGACCTGGCTGCCTAGCGATTCAGCAGCCGTTCGCTGTGGGCGGCCTTGCGCTGGGATGCGCAGGTGGGGCGCTGGCCCTGGAACTTGTGGTCTGGGGGTCCTGCCTTCCTCCAGGAGTCCCTTTTTCATGACCCCTGGTGAGGAGGTGGGGCTCCCACAGGCTCTGAATGGGTGCTGGGTTCTGGGGCTTTGGGCACCTGGCACACAGGGCTCGGAATCCAGAATCTCAGGCTCTGGGTCACAAAGCTCGAGGACTCGGGGGGCCTGACCACTGGGATCATCTGTCCAGATCCCTTTCCACCATGTCCTCACTGTCTCACAGGAAGTTCCTCATACCAGCGTGAGCTGCCCTGACCTGTGTGCAGAGGGTACGTGTGTCTGCCGTACCCAAGGTAGCTGTCGGGACGGATGCGAGAGCACACGACAGCAGGACTGAGGGAGGGGCCGGACATGCACTCGTACGGGATCTGTGAAGCACAGAGGCACCTCCGGCTCAGCAGGGGCATCCAGGTAGGCTTCCAGGAGGAGGTGGCTCCTGAAGGTTGAGTGGGCATTACCTGCGGGTGGGAACCAGGCACAGAAGCTGGCAGAGCGAGGCCAGGGGGCTGGAGTTGCAGCAGCCATGGGAGCGGGGCTGGAGGCTGAGGGCGATGGGGGCCCGAGGGCAGTGTGGCCTGGGCCAGGTGGACTGCAGAAGCAGGAGAGGGATGGGCTGCAGGGATGGACCACGGTGGGCAAGGTCAAGAAGGAGGCCAGGGCTCCTGCCCTTTGGACACTCTCCCTCATCCGTGGCTGTGGCATTGCCCAGAGCCCTGGGGGTGCAGGCCAGCAGCAGCCCATGCATCCCGCCCTGCTGCCGTGGCTGTGCCCTCCCCTGGTGCCCGGAGGGCAGGGCCAGGACCCAGAGCATCAGAGCCCTCATGGGGAAGGGGCACTCCGAGCACTGCTCAGGGCTCAGACCTCCCGTCTGCTCTGCCCACCTGGCCCATCACTGGGGTGGTCTTTTTCCTGAGGCCCCTAAGCTTGAAGACCCTTAATGTCCCAACAGGGAAAGGTAGGTGTCCAGTGAAAAAAAAGAGGGGGCAAAGTATAGAGCCACCATCCCGTACCCCAAAAGCCCCCCAGTTCTGCGCTGGCCTCCCTATCCCCTCCGCGGCACTGGTTAATCCTGGGAATGGGAATTGGATGGGGTGATGTGCTTATTTATTTTTGAAGCGATGACTTTTTATCCAAAGAGCTGTAGTATTTTTATTTAAAAACTGTTCCTTTATAAAAATTGAGATGAACTTACATACTATCCATACTTATATACTATACTCTCTACTTTGATCTTAAGTATATAGCTCTGTGAGATTCGATGTCCTTTCCATGTACAATTTTTAAAATGTGGCAAAATGTAGATTTTAGAAGAGTGTATCATTTCATTTCCACTGGGAGGGAGAAAGGACAGAAGGCCACCGAGGACTTGGCTTTTAGCCCCTGCCCAGCTGTTCACCCCAGGAGCTACTCCTCGGGGTCAGCAGGTGAGGGAACAGGCTGAGGGCAGGTGCAGTCACAGGTGGAAGGAGACCAAGCCGGGCCCAGGCACGGGTCTCTGGACCCTCGATCCAGTGCTCTCAGCACAGCCATGCACTGCGGCGGGTCCTTCCCCAGGGAGCACCCCAAGAACCGAGGCCATCAGAGTGCCATCGGCCGGCACACACACACACACACATTATTTTCTTCAGCCATTCAACAAACGCTCAGAGCTTGTGGTGTGTGCCAGGTGCCACGCCACACCCAGCTGATTCAGTAGCTCTTTTAATACTTGGTGATTTGGGGATTGTTGTCCCCACGCTGAGACTCTGGCAGGTCTCACCCAAAAGCCCCCAAACCCATTTTCTTAAACTTCCAGCCACTCAGTGGCTTGGCCCCAGCCAGCAAGCCTTCTGCCACACCCTCAGTGTGGGGATCCCCTGTGCAGGGCCATCCTCGGGAGCAGCCCCAGGAGAGGGCTCTTTGGGCTGCACTGGTGGGCGTCTCACTGCAAGGTACGCTGGGTGGAGGGGAGGCAGAGGGGCTCTGGGCCTCTGTGTTTCTGCGATTGGGCTGTGTCTGTGCTCTAGCTCCCCCTCGGCGGGGGGGGTTCACAAGAGCACAGAGGTCTGGTTTACCCCAAACTGCTGTTGCTGCCGGGGAAGTGAGGTCCAGAGAGGGAGGCATGCTGCCTTGAGTCACACAGCAGCTAAGCCGAGCGGGACCTGCAGCCCAGTCATCACAGCCTGGTGATCAGGGGAGAGGGCTGAGCGCCGGCCCTGCCCGTGCGCTCTGAGTGGCACGATGTGGGGAGTCAGGTCGCTACAGGCGGGCCGGCGGGCGGGCAGGCGGCAGGCACTTGACTTAAGTGTGGCTAATTTGGTACAAGAACACAGACACTACCAGCAATTTTTGCATCCATCTTAGAGAAAACAGAACAGTGTGAGGCCTGTTCCAGAGTCTGGGTGGGGCCAGGTTGGGGGTGGTGGTGCTGTGCAAGGGGTCTGCTGGGTGTGGTGGGGACAGAGACACACGGGGCTCAGGCCCTGCCAGCCACTTCCCAGGCAGGGGTGCTGGGGTGGGGCACCTGCAGCCAGCGGAAAGGACCAACTAGGTTCCAGCGTGGTGACAGGTCAGGGTGACGACAGAGCCCAAGGACTGTGTGCCCCTGGGCCCACCTTGCTCATTCTCTCCATCTCTCTGTCTCTCTCACTTCCCTCCTTGCATGGAGTAATAGGGGGTCCTGGGGGTGGGTGTGGTATGAGAGGCCTGGCAGAGACACCACGGCTGGGCTGGGCCGGGCTGGTGAGTCAGAGATAGCCGCTGGTCGGTGTCTGTGTCCATGCCGGGGTCACAGGTGGCTGAGAGCTGAAGCTGCCAGTTCAGGACTCGGCATTTCTCCTAAAACATATCCATGCCCTTGGTTCAGAAACACAAACAACCACTTAGGTTCTAGGCTGGCCGGAAAGAAATAGGGAACCTGTGGGCAGGGGGTTCTGAGCTGTCCCTGAGAGGTGCTCCAGCTCTGACCTTGGATCCTGGCTTCAGTCCTTCCCACACGATGCTCCTGAGCTCTCGGGAACCCTCTGTGAGCCACACAGGCAGCTTCTACTCTGACACAGGACCCTGCTGGCCCTGTGACTATAAGGAATTTCTTTTCCTTTTTTTTAATTAAGGTATTATTGATATACACTCTTATGGAGGTTTCACATGAAAAAACAATGTGGTGACTACATTCACCCATATTATCAAGTCCCCACCCAGACCCATTGTAGTCACTGTCCATCAGTGTATAGTAAGATGCCACAGATTCACTGTGTGCCTTCTCTGTGCTACACTGTTTTCCCCGTGACCCCCACACCATGTGTACTAAACATAATACCCCTCAATCCCCTTCTCCCTCCCTCCCCATCCGCCCTTCCCCACCCCTCCCCTTTGGTAACCACTAGTTCCTTCTTGGAGTCTCTGAGTCTGCTGCTATTTTGTTCCTTCGGTTTTGCTTCGTTCTTATACTCCACAAATGAGGGAAATCATTTGGCACTTGTCTTTCTCTGCCTGGCTTATTTCACTGAGCATAATATCCTCCAGCTCCATCCATGTTGTTGCAAATGACAGGATTTGTTTTCTTCTCATGGCTGAATAGTATTCCATTGTGTATATGTACCACCTCTTCTTTATCCATTCATCTACTGATGGACACTTAGGTTGCTTCCATATCTTGGCTTTGTAAAGAGTATAAGGAATTTGAAAGAGAAATCATAATACTCTTTACTTTGTAAGGGATAGTACGGACTCGGTAGGTGATGATCAGGAAGTGCTAGCCTACCGTCCCTGGTCTCTAGTTCAGTATTCTTGACGGCCATCATCATCTTTGCCTGGGCCGGTGCACATGGAGCTGCAAGGGTGAGAAGCCCCTAATCTGGGACATGGGGTCAGTAGCATATGGGGGTTAAGTGGCCACCAGAGCATCAGGAAGGCTGAGGCCCTGCCACTGCACTCACGGGGTGGACTAAAAACAGATGAGCTGGTACAGGACATTCAGGATGGCTGATGAATCCTGACTCACTTTCTCTTTGAACAGCTCTTTTGGGATTGGCCTGGGGCAGTACAGAGTCTCAGCCAGGACACTGAACATGGGGTTCCACAGTCCCCAGTCGGTGCTTCCCTCCTTCGGTGTTCCCCAATCCCTGATTATTCCATTCGTCCAGGGCCATATAGCTATTATAGGAAAGTGGTTCAGAGCAAGGGAAATGACAAAATATTTTGATGGAATGAAAATTAAACACAGCATATCAGCTTTGTGTGATGCAGCTAAAACAATGTTTAAAGGAAAAGTTAGAGCTTAAATTTATTTGTAGAAAATTTATAGTTAGATGTTTATATTAAGAAAGAAAATCAGTAATTTGAGCTTCAGCCTTAAGAAACTAGAAAAAGGAGCAAATTAAATTCAAAGCAAATGGAAGGATGCAGTAATGAGCAGAACTCAATGAAATAGAAAAGAGAAAGGCAATAAGAAAAAATAACCAATGAAACCAGAGTTGACTCCATGAAAAGATTATGTAAATTCATAAATCTCTAGTTAGACTGACCAAAAAAAAAAAGAAGACGTCAATTACAAGTATCAGGAATGAAAAAGGGGACATCATAACAGATCCTACAGATATTAAAAAGATAATAAAGAATATGACAAATAATTTTATGACCATAATTTCTACAATTTAGATGAATGACAAATTTCTTGAAAGACATAAACTAAAATGAAACTAAATTTCACTAAAGAAAAAAACAGATTGTCCCAAATATATTAAAATCTCATATATATTAAAGAGTTTGTTGTTAGAAACATTCCAACAACAAAAACAAACTCCAGAACTAAATGATTTTCCTGACAAATTCTCCCAAACATTTAAGAAAGAAATAATAACAATCTTACACAATCTCTTTTAGAAAATAAAAGAGAAGGAAACAATTACTAACTCTTTTAGAAAATAAAAGAGGTCAACATTACCCTGATACCAAAACCTCACAAAGACATTACAAGTAAAGACGACTATTAACCACTATCCTTCACAAACATGGACACAAAAATTCTCAATAAAACATTAGCAAATCAAATCCAGCAATATCCAAAAGGATAATCTATGCCCAAAGGGATACGTCCTAGGAATGCAAGTCTGGTTCAAATTAAAAAATCAATCAAGATAATTCACATATCACCATATTAAAGAAGAAAAACCAAATGATCATTTCAATAGATGTTAAAAAAATAAAAAAACATTTGATGAAATTCAACATCTGTTCATGGGAAAAAAAACTTTCAGCAAACCAGAAAGAGAATCGGTCTCTCAAAGGGCATCTACAAAAAACCCCGTATAGCTAATGTCATAATTACTGGTGATATACTGAATTCTTTTCCTCAAAGGTCAGGACCAAAGCAAGGAGATATAGTGTTACTATTCTCACTCATTACTGTACTGAAGAGTATAGCCAGTGTAACAAGGCAAGAAAAAGAAATAAAAGATATACAGGTGAGAAAGGAAGAAATGAAACTGCTTCTATTTGCATTCAATATGATTATCTATGTAGAAAATCTCAAAGGATCTGTGAAAATGTTACTAGAACTAAGTGAGTTTAGCAAAGACACAGGATACAAGGTCAATATACAAAAAATTAATTATAATTTTATATACCAGAAATGAATCATTGAAAATTAAAATTAGAAAAGAAACAAAACCACTTACAATAGAACCCCTCCCCACCCAAAATCTTGATATAAATCTAACAAAACATGTATAAGATCTGAATGCTGAAACTATAAAACACTGAAGACCTAAATAAAAGGAGAGATATACCATATTCTGGGATTGGAAAACTCAATATGGTTAAAATGTCATTTCTTACAAAATTTGAGATTTAATGCAATCCTAATAAAAAACTCAGAACGAGTGTTTGTAGAAATCAGTGTGTTGATTCTAAAACTCACATAGAAGGCCATGGACCTAGGAGAACCAAAATAGCTTTGAAAAAAAGAATTAACTTGGAGAATTCATGCTATCCCATTTTAAGATTTACTTTAAAGCTGCAATAATCCAGAAGTGTGGTATTGGCAAAAAGATATACATAGGTGAGTGGAACAGGATGTGGAATCCAGAAATAGGCCATAATGTATATGTTTAAATAATTCTCACTAATGGTGCAAAATAATTCAATTTAGAAAGGATAGTCTTTTAAACAAATGATTCCGGATCAGCTGGACGTGCATATGCAAAAAAAAAAAAAAGGAAGCTTGACCCATACCTTGCACCATATACAAAAATTAACTCAAAGGAAAATACAGAACTAACTTTAAAATATAAAATTATAAAACTTCTGGAAGAAAACAGAAAAAAATCTTTGTGACCTTAGTTTTGCTAAAGATTTCTTACATCTGACAACAAAAGCACAGTCTATTAAAATTTTGATAAATTAGACTTTATCAAAATAAAAAAAATTAAATGTAAAAACAATCGACTGACTTGTAAAAGATAATTTCAAAACACAAATCTGATAAAGAGTTTATATTCAGAATATATAAAACACTCACCAAATTCAATATTAAGTAAACAAAAAACCCAATTTAAAAATGGACAAAAAATGTAGACACCTCATTAAAAGCATATATATGGATGCCAGATAAGCACCTAAAAAGATGCTCTGTATAATTACACATTACATCAATGCTGAACAAGATATCATTATAACCTATTATAATTGTTTTTTAAAAACTGACAATATCAATTATTAATATTTGATGTAGATGATAGAGGATGTAGAGCAACTGGAACTCTCATACTTTACAAGTGGGAACACGAAATGGTACAGTCACTCTGGAAATAGTTTGGCTGCTTCTTATAAAGTTAAACATATTCTTAAATATGTCCAGGAGTTCTACTTGTAGGTTTTTACTCAGGGAAATCACACAAAAGTCTGTGCATGAATGTTTGTAGCAGCTCAATTTATAATTGCCCCAAATACTGGAAGCAACTCAAATAGTCTTCAAACCGTGCTACATCCATATAATGAAAAACTTTTCAGCAATAAAAGTGAGTGAGCTGTTGATACATGGATGAATTTCAAATGAATTATGCTAAGTTAAATAAATCAGACTAATGGCTGCATATAGTATTATTTCATTTAAATTATCAAAATTTACAGAAATGAACAATAAAAAAGGGTGAATTTTACTGTCCATAATTATACTTCATTAAATCTGATTTAAAAATAACCAATTTGGGGAGCATTAACATCTTTATAATGTTGAATTTTCTAAATCATAAACATGATATACATCCCTTGTCCATTTAGGTCTTCATAAGTTCTTCATTTATTCAATAAAGTTACATTATTTTTTTCTCTATAGAGGTCCTGTGCATATTCTACTGGACTTAATTCTAGGTACCTGATTTTTTTTTATGTTGTAGGTGGTTTCATTTTAAAATTATTGTTTTCTATTCATTTACTCCCATCACATAGAAATAAATCCGACTTTATATGTTAATTTTTATCCAGCAAATTTATTAAAGTCTTGGTAGTTCTAACTATAACTACTTATTTATAGGTTATTTTGGATCTTCTATGTACATGATCATGCTATCTGTGAAAAATGACAATTTTGTTTCTTCCTTTCCAGTCTTAACAACTTTTATTTATTTATTTTTTCTTATCTTATTGCATTGGTGAGGGCTGCTAATACAATATTGAACATAAGTGGTGAGAGAAGAAATCCTTGCCTTGTTTCTGATTTCAAATGGAAAGCTTTCAATATTTTACCATTAAGTATGATGATTGCTGCAGATTTCATATGGTTATTCTTAAATAAGTTAAGGAGGTTCCCTTTTATTTCTGGTTTGCTAGAAGTTGTTTTAGTTGTAATCATGAATGTATGTTGAATTTCCTCGAATGTCTTTGCTGCCAGTAGTAAGATTCCCATCTAAATTTTCTCCTTCAAGTATCAATGTGGTAAATTATATTGGTTGCTTTCCTAATAACTATGAGTGCATTTCTGATATAAACACAGTTCCTTATTTATACACTCTCTTTTTTATTGCTGAATTCAATTTGCTAATAGCTTCTTTTATATTCTTGCCTCTCTATATATGAGTGATAGTCTTCTTTCTGCAAGGCTAGGGGTAAAGTGAGGCAGGTGAGGCACCTCTGGTTTGAGATGTAAGGAGACACCTATTTCTTTCTTTAAAAAAAAAACATTATGTATAAAGTTTATTGCCCCCAAATTTGGAAAAAGAGATAAACAAAAATGAAAGAAGATAATTTTGACACTGAATTATAATCACTGTTAATGCTTTTTTTATCTGTCTTTCCAAGTTTCTGTTGCTCTTGTTCTCTGACTTTCTGTTCATATATAACTATACACATGTGTTCTCTTTTTTATAATATATACATTTATATATTTGGATATGTAAAACAGGATCATATCACATATACCATTTCAGAATCTTCTTATTCTTAACAATTATGACAACATGAGTCCCTGGTATATAAACTCCCTGAGGCTAGAGATGCTTGTTCCTTGCTGCTCCCTTAGCATCTAGAACAGTACTTTATGTGGGTATTCTTTTTTTTTTTAATTAAGGTATCATTGATATACACTCTTATGAAGGTTTCACATGAAAAGCATTGTGGTTACTACCTTCACCCATATTATCGAATCCTCCCCATACGCCATTGTAGTCACTGTCCATCAGGGTAGTAAGATGCCACAGAGTCACTACTTGTCTTCTCTGTGCTACACTGTCTTCCCTGTGAGCCCCCCCACCATGTGTGCCAATCATAATGCCCCTCAATCCCCTTCTCCCTCCCTCCCCACCCACCATCTCCCACCCCTCCCCTTTCATAACCGCTCGTCCCTTCTTAGAGTCTGTGGTGAGTCTGCTGCTGTTTTGTTCCTTCAATTTTGCTTCATTGTTATACTCCACAAATGAGGGAAATTGTTTGGTACTAGTCTTTCTCTACCTGGCTTATTTCACTGAGCACAATACCCTCCAGCTCCATCCATGTTGTTGCAAATGGTAGGATTTGTTTTCTTCTTATGGCTGAATAGTATTCCATTGTGTATATGTACCACTTCTTCTTTATTCATTCATCTACTGATGGACACTGAGGTTGCTTCCATATCTTGGCTATTGTAAATAGTGCTGTTATAAACATAGGGGTGCATATGTTTTTTTGCATCTGGGATCTTGTTTTCTTTGGGGAAATTCCTAGGAGTGGGATTCTTGGGTCAAATGGTATTTCTACTTTTAGTTTTTTGAGGAACCTCCATATTGCTTTCCACAATGGCTGAGCTAGCTTACATTCCCACCAGCAGTGTACGACGGTTCCCCTTTCTCCCCATCCTCGCCAGCATTTGTTGTTCCTTGTCTTTTGGGTGTTGGCCATCCTAACTGGTGTGAGGTGATATATCATGTGGTTTTAATTTGCATTTCCTGGTAATTAGCGATGTGGAGCATCTTTGCATGTGCCTGTTGGCCATCTGAATTTCTTCTTTGGAGAAGTGTCTGTTCATATCCTCTGCCCATTTTTTAATTGGGTTGTTTGCTTTTTGGGTGTTGAGGCAAGTGAGTTCTTTATATATTTTGGATGTTAACCCCTTGTCGGATATGTCATTTACAAATATATTCTCCCATACTGTAGGGTGCCTTTTTGTTCTACTGATGGTGTCCTTGGCTGTACAGAAGCTTTTTAGTTTGATGTAGTCCCATTTATTCATTTTTGCTTTTGTTTCCCTTACCCAAGGCAATGTGTTAAGAAAAAAGTTGCTCATGTTTATATTCAAAAGATTTTTGCTTATGTTGCCTTCTAAGAGTTTGATGGTTTCATGACTTACATTCAGGTCTTTGACCCATTTTGAGTTTACTTTTGTGTATGGAGTTAGACAGTAATCCAGTTTCATTCTCTTACATGTAGCTGTCCAGTTTTTCCAACACCAGCTGCTGAAGAGGCTGTCATTTCCCCATTGTATATCCATGGCTTCTTTATCGTATACTAATTGATCATATATGCTTGCGTTTATATCTGGGCTCTCTATTCTGTTCCATTGATCTATGGTTCTGTTCTTGTGCCAGTACCAAATTGTCTTGATTACTGTGGCTTTGTGGTAGAGCTTGAAGTTAGGGAGCATAATCTCCCCAGCCTTATTCTTCTCAGAATTGCTTTGGCTATGCAGGGTTTTTGTGATTCCATATGAATTTTAGAACTATTTGTTCTAGTTAGTTGAAGAATGCCATTGGCATTTTGATAGGAATTGCATTGAATCTATAGATTGCTTTAGGCAGGATGGCCATTTTGACAATATTAATTCTTCCTATACAGGAGCATGGGATGAATTTCCCTTTATTGGTGTCTAATTTCTCTCATGAGTGTCTTGTAGTTTTAGGGTATAGGTCTTTCACCTCCTTGGTTAGGTTTATTCCTAGGTATTTTATTCTTTTTGTTGCAATTGTGAATGGAATTGTTTTCCTGATTTCTCTTTCTGCTAGTTCATTGTTAGTATATAGGAATGCAACAGATTTCTGTGTGTTGATTTTGTATGCTACAACTTTGCTGAATTCAGTTATTAGTTCCAGTAGTTTTGGGTTGGATTCTTTAGAGATTTTTATGTAGAATATCATGTAATCTGCAAACAGTGACAGTTTAACTTCTTCCTTGCCAATCTGGATGCCTTTTATTTCTTTGTGTTGTCTGAATGCCATGGCTATGTCCTCAGTACTATGTTGAATAGAAGTGGGGAGAGTGGGCATCCTTGTCTTGTTCCCGATCTTAATGGAAAAGCTTTCAGCTTCTCGCTGTTAAGTAAAATGTTGGCTGTGGGTTTGTCACATATGGCCTTTATTTTGTTGAGGTACTTGCCCTCTATACCCATTTTATTGAGAGTTTTTATCATGAATGGATGTTTAATTTTGTTGAATGCTTTTTCAGCATCTATGGAGATGATCATGTGGTTTTTGTCCTTCTTTTTGTTGATGTGGTGGATGATGTTGATGGATTTTTGAATGTTGTACCATCCTTGCATCCCTGGGATGAATCCCACTTGATGGATGATCTTTTTGATATATTTTTGAATTTGGTTTGCTAATATTTTGTTGAGTATTTTTACATCTATGTTCATCAGGGATATTGGTCTGTAATTTTCTTTTTTTGTGGCATCTTTGCCTGGTTTTGGTAATAAAGACATGCTGGCCTCATAGAATGAATTTGGAAGTATTCCCTCCTCTTCTAGGAAAACTTAAGGAGGATGGGCATTAGGTCTTCACTAAACGTTTGATAAAATTCAGAGGTGAAGACATCTGGTTCAGGAGTTTTATTTTTAGGTAGTTTTTGACTACCAATTCAATTTCATTGCTAGTAATTGGTCTGTTCAGATTTTCTGTTTCTCTCTAGGTCAGCCTTGAAAGGTTGTATTTTTCTAAAAAGTTGCCTATTTCTTCTAGGTTATCCAATTTGTTAGCATGTAATTTTTCATAGCATTCTCTAATAATTCTTTGTATTTCTTTGGTGTCCGTAGTGATTTTTCCTTTTTCATTTCTGATTCTGTTTATGTGTGCAGACTCTCTTTTTTTCTTGATAAATCTGGCTAGGGATTTATCTATTTTGTTAATTTTCTTGAAGAACCAGCTCCTGGTTTAATTGATTCTTTATATTGTTTTATTCTTCTCGATTTTATTTATTTATTATTTCTCGATTTTATTTATTTTACAATGTTGAATTATTGTTTTTATTCATCTCCATGTATTGCTTAATTTCTGTTTTTATTTGGTCATTGATCCATTGGTTATTTAGAAGCATGTTGTTAAGCCTGCATGTGTTTGTGGGCTTTTTTTGTTTTTGCATAATTTACTTCTAGTTTCATACCTTTGTGGTCTGAGAAGTTGGTTGGTACAATTTTAATCCTTCTGAGTTTACTAAGGCTCTTTTTTGTGGCCTAGTATATGATCTGTTTTTGAAAGTGTTCCTTGTGCACTTGAGAAGAATGTGTATTCTGCTGCTTTTGGGTGGAGTGTTCTATAGATGTCAGTTAGGTCCATCTGTTCTAATGTGTTGTTCAGTGGCTCTGTCTCTTTACTTATTTTCTTTCTGGTTGATCTGTCCTTTGGAGTGAGTGGTGTGTTGAAGTCTCCTAGAATGAATGCATTGCATTCTATTTCCCCCTTTAATTCTGTTAGTATTTGTTTTACATATATAGGTGCTCCTATGTTGAGTGCATAGATATTTATAATGGTTATATCCTCTTGTTGGACTGACCCCTTTATCATTATGTAATGTCCTTCTTTGTCTTTTGTTACTTTCTTTGTTTTGAAATCTATTTTGTCTGATACAAGTACTGCAACTCCTGCTTTTTTCTCCCTATTATTTGCATGAAACATCTTTTTCCATCCCTTCACTTTTAGTCTGTGTATGTTTTTGAGTTTGAAGTGAGTCTCTTATAGGCAGCATATGGACAGGTCTTGTTTTTTTATCCATTAAGTGACTCTATGTCTTTTGATTGTTGCATTCAGACCATTTACATTTAGGGTGATTATCAATAGATATGTATTTATTACCATTGCAGGCTTTATATTCGTGGTTACCAAAGGTTCGAGGATAGCTTCTTTACTGTCTAACAGTCTAAATTAACTCACTTAGTATGCTATTACAAACCCAATCAAAAAATTTTTCCTCCCTTCCTTTTCTTCCTCCTCCATTCTTTATATATTAGATATCATCTTCTGTACTCTTTGTCTATCCCTTGACTGACTTTGGGGTAGTTGATTTAATTTTGCATTTGCTTAGTAATTAATTGGTCTACTTCCTTTGCTGTGGTTTTTTTTACCTCTGGTGACAGCTATTAAACCTTAGGAACACTTCCATCTATCGCAGCCCCTCCAAAATACACTGTAGAGATGATTTGTGGGAGGTAAATTCTCTCGACTTTTGCTTATCTGGAAATTGTTTAATCCTTCAAATTTAAATGATAATCTTGCTTGGTAGAGTATTTAGGGTTCAAGGTCCTTCTGTTTCATTGCCACTCTTTTCCAGCCTGTAAGGTTTCTGTTGAGAAGTCTGATGATAGCCTGATGGGTTTTCCTTTTATGTGATCTTTTTTCTCTGGCTGCTTTTAATAGTCTGTCCTTATCCTTGATCTTTGCTATTTTAATTACTATATGTCTTGGTGTTGTCTTCTTGGGTCCCTTGTGTTGGGAGATCTGTGTATCTCCATGGCCTGAGAGACTATCTCCTTCCCCAGATTGGGGAAGTTTTCAGCAATTACCTCCTCAAAGACACATTCTATCCCTTTTTCTCTCTTCTTCTTCTTCTCCTCCCCCTCTTCCTCCTCCTCCCCCTCCCCTGCCCCCTCCCCCTCCTCCTCCTCCTCCTCCTCCTTCCCCTATAATGAGAATATTATTCCGTTTGGATTGGTCACACAATTCTCTCAATATTCTTTCATTCCTAGAGATCTTTTTTTCTCTCTGAGTTGCCTTTTTGTATTCCTGTTCTCTAATTTCAATTTCATTTACTCCTCTACTTCATCTAATCTGCTTTTAAATCCCTCCATTGTATGTTTCATTTCAGATACTGTATTTTCAAAGTTTCTCTTTCTTGAATTCCTCCCTGAGGTCTTGAATATTCTTCTGTAGCTCTGTGAGCATGTTTATCATTTTTATTTTGAAATCTCTTACAGGAAGATTGGTGAGTTCAGTTTTACTTGGCCCTCTTTCTGATGTTTGTGGGATTTTGGTTTGAACTAAGGTCCTTTGACGTTTCATATTTGTAGGTGGTGCCCTCTAGTGCCCAGAAGGCCTACTCTCTGGAGCTGTTCAGCCCCTGGAGCGATGGCGGGGGTCACAGGCGAGTGGCACTAGTGCCTGCCGGGAGGAAAGAGCTCTTTCCTGCTTCCCGGCTGCAGTGCCTGCTTCCACTGCCAGGACCAGCGGGCCGTGTGTTCAGGGAGGGGCCTCTATGTTATGCCCTTGTAGCTGCCATAGGCAGGGCTGCCCTCTGGCTGGCCTGGTGCAATGGCGGGGTCAAAAGTTTTGTGAGCCGGTGCCGGCCAGGAGGAAGGAGCAACAGGCTGTGTATCGTAGTGGGGTGCCTTGGAGCTGCATTGCCAGCCAGGGAGATGCAAAGTTCCCAACCTGCTGGGCTGAGTGCACTGGAACAGTTTTGTCCACCTGTCCTTTCTCCTGAGCAGCAAGCTCTGTGCAATCCTTGCCCCTTTAGCAGCCCTCTCACTGTTGGGATGTCTTTCTTTTGTCCCAGAGCAGCCGGCTGTGGGTACCTGTTCTCCACAAGTGGCTGGAATCTCAGTCTCTCCAAGTATTCTGCCTGTCTAGTTTTCCAACCCCACTAATCTTTAGAGTACCATGTAATGTAGGTTCGTGCTCCCAAAGCAGATCTCCAGGGCTGGGTGTTCAGCAGTCCTAGGCCTCCACCCCCTCCCCACTCCATTTCTCTTTCTCCTGCTGGTAAGATGGGGTGGGGGAAGGGCTTGGGTCCTGCCGGATCATGGCTTTGGTACGTTACCCTTTTCTGTGAGGTCTGCTCTTTTCCCCAGGTGTAGGCATTCAGTCGCAGCATTCTTTCCTGTTGCTCTTTCAGGATTAGTTGTATTTGCTATATTTTCATAATATATGTGGTTTTCGGAAGAGGTTTCTGTCTCACCTCTCACACTGCCATCTTTAAGCCAATCAGGAGAGACCTATTTTCACCCTGACCTTGCATCCTTAAATTATGTGTCCTTGGTACCTCACTCACTTCACCCTGGTCCTGGCCTTACCTTTCTCATTGTTTTTGTTGAGGTTTAATTTTAAGTTTATGATATCCTCATGAACCGAATTAAGAAATGTATCCTATTTCCTGAGAGAGTTTATGCAAAGTTGGAGTTATTGCATTTCTTAAACTTTTGGTAAAACTTACTGATGAAGTCACCCAGACTCAAGACTATTTAGGAAGTTTTGTTTTGTTTTGTTTTTTGCTGATTAAATTCTTGTAATGGTTATAGGACTGCTCAGTTTTTCTATTTCTATTAGTTTTCTGTTTCTTCTTGAGTTTGTTTTGATGAATTATCTTACTTATTTTTCTTTAAAATTTGCCCTTTACATCTAATATACATTTTCAAATGTATTTTGATCTTGTTCATTTTTAATAGATGTTAGGCTTTTGTTTACATTTTAAAGTCTTTGTCAGACTTCTGTACAAACTCAGTTTCTTCTTTCTACCAATTCTTCTGGTGTTTTTAAAATACTAGTGTGCAGGCTCATTTTGGGGTTTTGCTTCATCTGGTTTTGTGTGCCTTTCACACTTTTCATCCCTTATTAGCCCTGATTAGTTTTGTGTTTGTCTACCCAGCCCCTGGGCCCCTAGCAAGGAATCAGGACTTGAGGTGGTTTTTCTGCAATGTTGTGACCCTGGGGATAAAGCAAGTCCTGCAGGCAGATGACAACTTGGCTGGGTGTCTCATTTTGAGCTTGTGGCATGAGCCTTCCTCTGTCACCCCCATCCACCTGCAGAGGCTGCAGCACTTCTAAATGACAACCTTGGTGTGGGGGCTGCCCTAGTCTTTTCTTCTCCCCGTTTACAGGCCTGTGTCCCATCCCCACATGGACTCATGTCCCAGTTCCCCATAGTGAGCGCTGAGAGTGCAGATCCCCCACACCTTCCTGACCTGGGCCCAGCCAGGTACAGTGCCCACCACCCTCCACCTCCCATTTCTCATCCCTAGAAAGGTTTAGTGTGATTTTAGCCTCACCATACATTCTGGGTCACCCCCTTTATGTTGCATGTATCACTGCCTTGCACTGCAGCCGTGGGGAGTGAGAAAGTGTGCACCAACAAGCTAATCTGGCCAGAACTCACCTTTGATTTGAAGTGCAGTTTGTTCCCTCTGCTCATCTCGGCCTCTCCAATCCAAAATAATGAGAACCAGAGCCTTTTAAAATGTTTTCTGAAAAGCCAGACATATTTCCCCTGAGATGAATCTGCCCCACCTTGGAATGCAGAAATGTCTATGGGTTAAGTCACGTTTTTCTTACCTCTGCATATACATCTACCTTTGTGTATTCATGCTTATGCGGCATGTAAGACAGTGATAAGGTCAGGTGGCCTCTATTGGTTTCTCTCAGAGTCACAGCCTTCTTGTTCACAGAGCCTGACTGCAACCTTCCTCTGCCGAGACCCCCTTCACCCGGGAGCCTCCTTCACGCTTCTGTGCAGCTCCCTTGGAGATACCCCCTAGCCAGGCCACCTCTCTGTGCTCCCCTGGCACCACGGCCTCTGCCCTCATGGCATTTGGTGCCCTTTCAGGCTCGGTGTCAGCCCCCCGTCATCCTGAGAGCTCGCCCATGGTGCCAGCCTGGTGGAAGAGCCGCTGGTTCCATCAAACCAAGGCCTGTTGCCCACACTTACTCCCCAGGCCTCCTCACCTTTATCACATTGTCTCTGTCGGGAAAAGACTAGAACAAGACTGATTTTGTTCCCTTTTGTCTGCCACTGAGCATCTGACCACACAGACTCATTCCCCCCTACTCTGAGGACCGCCCACCTGCCCTCTCTGCCTCTCTGGGAAGGGAAGGGGAAGGCTGTTCACTTGGAATGTGCGTGGCCATGGAGGTCTCTTCGAGAGGTCCAATGTGACTTCCTGTTTGAAGATCTTCTGAGTTTATGGAATTCGAGAAACGCTCTGCTAATAAAGGCAGAGGTAACCTTTGACCTCCCCTCCCCCTTACATCCTGTAACAGGAAGCGAGTGATTCTGCCCCACCTACCCGAGGGGCAAGAAAACATCCCTGGGAGGAAGGCTGTTGCCTTTTCACCCCATCCTCTATCTGGAAAGTTCTGTGCCCTCCTCCCTGGGGGGATGAGTAGGACAGCTGTCTGAAGGCTTGGGATTTTTAATAAGGGCCAGAGCTCTGCAGAGCCCTGGGTCCCAGGGTCCCTCTCTCAGAGGGGTGCCCCTTGTTGAGGTGGGGAGGCTGGCAGAGGGGCCGATGGTGCCCAGGAATATAGCTGCCTGGAAGCCCAGTTCCCCACCCAGGGTGGGCGGGTGGGACACCATCCATCTGAGAGTTTTATTTACCTTGAACTAGTCAGCCAAGCAGACACATTATTTAGGGACTGGAATAAAAGCCATTCACTTTACTTCAATTGACCATTTAGCTCAATTTGTGTGTTACTGCAGGTAATTACTCCAGAAATAATGTGTGGTAATCTGCACTGATTGGGAGCTAGCCCTGGCTCTGCATTAATATCGCGTGCCATATTTACTAATTGCCCATGTGTTACCATGGTTATTTGCATGGATGCCATGTTAACGACACCCTGGAAACATAAAGCAACAGCGGCTTTTGAATTAAATCTTTGTGTTCTCTTAGAGCTAAAAGTGCATTTCACATAAAATAATCATGAATAAAATGAGATCATCTTAGCAGAGTTGCCAGGAAGCTGATTAACTGAACTGCAGAAATGTGACTTTGCCCCACTCAAGAATTAAAGCCATCCAAACGTTGTGGGGTTGCTAGGCAACCCCCAAGATGACATCACTCACACAACCACGCTGCCGGCATTGTCGTCTCCCCATATTTATAGCCCCTCCGGGGAGGGGCTGTGCATTACAGAGGTGATATTATTCCTCTCCCAGGTGATGGGCATGAATGGCGGGGAGGTCAAAGGTTACCTCTGCTCTTCTGTGGAGAAGAGGCCCTGGGAGCACCTGTGTGACTCTTCCTCAGGTCATAGATGCCTCATTCCCACCGGGTACCCTAATGGGTCCGAATGAAAAGGTGGGTGTCACAGTGCATGTCCAAGAGCTTGGCCCGCAGAGATAGCCATCTTCCTGCCTGTGAAGGGGTGGCTGAAGGGTGCCCAGGCCTGGAGGAGGCAGAGAGTCAAGGCCCAAGCCGCGGAGCATGCCTCCCTCCCTGGCCGTGACGGCCTGGAGACAGTAGCCTAGAACCAGCTTCCGGAGGGAATAACTAGAGCAGGGATGCAGCTGCCTGGTGGTGTGGAGCTCCCCGTCACAGGGGGCGTCCAAGCAAAAGCTGCACCACCAGGGCAGAGAGGAAGACGGAGAGCATGGGCTGGCTGGCTGACCTCTGCCGTCTCCCCAGGTGACACTGTCTGTGGTCCTGTAGTCATGTCTCAGTGCCCACTTGGAGCTGGGCTGGCTGCATGGCCAAAGCTTCTGGAGCTCAAGGTCTGCAGGGCAGAGGTGGGTGGACCTCCGTGAGGAGTGAGCCTGCCCGTTGAGCATGCAGAAAAGACCTACCTGGTGCCCGGGGCTGGGGGCCTTCCTGGAGGGGGTTTAGAACAAGGCCAGGGCTTGTCCCTCCTGGCTGTGAGGAGGTCTGACTTCACCTTTTGCGGGCTTTAGCAGAAGAAGTGTGCGGCTCCTGAAAATCACTTCCTTCAGCAGCACGTGAAGAACGGCTGGGGGTGGGTATGGGGACCCAAATGCCCTGGCCTCTGGGTTTTAGGCCAGGATGCTTCAAAGCTGCTTTCCTAGCTTCCTCCTAGCCTCCAACAGGCTGTCCCCATCTGGCCCACACACCTCTCAGCCACTGCTCCATCCAGGCACCTTCTCAGACCCATGCAGATCAGGTGGTCCCTGCAGAAGCTGTGTCCGGGCCTGGTGCTGCCTTCAGTGCCCTCCTGCTCCACCTGTCCTGCCCTCAGCGGTGCCTTCCCAGCCTCTGATGGCCCCTCCGCCTCTTCGCCTGGGAATGCCCTCCCCCCAGACCCATTCCTTTTAATGCCATCCATATGGTGATGCCTACCCACTGCTGACCTCCACCCTGAGGTCCAGACGCCTGTACATCCAACCGCTCACCCGACCCCGAGGTGTGAGCAGCTCAAAAGCACCATGTCCACACCAAGAACCTGATGTCCCCATGTCTGTCTGTCCCTTAAATGGTGCCATCCTGCTCTGTCTGGCCTTGCTGACCTTGTGACACCCTCCTGGACTCCCTGAGACACTGTTATCTGCCTCTCGCTGTTCAGCCACATGGCTCATCCCACCTCTGGCCTTTGCACCTGCTGTTCCCGCTTGGGGTGCCTCCCTACATGTGCTCGCGGCCCACTCCACTCCACGAGCTCTCAGTTCCGGGGTCCCCTCCTCAGGGCACTCAGCTCACGTGACCCGCCCCTCCCCACTGTTCCCAGTCCCTGACCCTGTTTGCTGTGTGACGTCCAATGCACCCACCGGGACCTGTGTTTTTTATTCACCAACAAGCTGCCCGTCTCCTTGCCTAGAATGGAAATGTCACTAAAGCGGTGGGTTTCTCTGCCTCGTTCATGTCTGTGGGCTCTCTTTCGTTGGCACAGTGGTGGACAGCAGGCATGGGAGCCTACACCGGACAGTCTCTGCTCCCCAGGGCCCTGCGCTCTGTCTGGAGAGATACAGTCCTATCTGTGTAGGCAGAGCGCACAGTGGAGGGAGGCACTGGTTTGGGGGAAACTTTGAGCTCGGCGTATAGAGACGGCACCACCCAAAGGCCGAATGTGGGACCCAGGGGGCTCAGGCAGGGGAGACCCCCTCCAGGGAAACGTTGCATGCCAGCAGTACAGGAGCGTGAGGTGACCCAGCAGACTGGACCATGCGCTTCCTGTAGGAGGAACTGCTGGGACTCATGTATGGGGCCGGGAGCTCGCTCCAAGGCCAGTGACTCTATCCTGTGTCCTGTGGACAGCAGAGACATGCACAGGGCCCCTGAGGGAGGAACCTCCGGGAGTGGGGTTTCAGAACCTTGATCTGGCTGTGGTGTCAAGGATGACGGCCAGAGGGGACTGCTGGAGCAAGCAGTGAGTTTGTGCTGTCTCTATGTGGCTCAGGCCCATGGTTTTAGGGCTCTTGAAGCCCCTGGTGTAGGGCTGAGCAGCATGGGTGTGGGTCATGCTGACCCACCCTGATCCCCCTACGGCCTGTGCCCTGGGTAGGTGGCTGGGCCTCTTTGAGTCCCAGTGTCCTTATCTGTGGAAGGGGGTGGGTCATCAGACCTACCTTGAAGGATCCTATTTTCAATCAGCCAAGAGTCTGCTGAGACCAAGAGTTTTGACTAGTGACCAGGCAGGTGGGGATGGGACGGGAGGTGAGGGGAAGCCCACAGACCCGTACGGGTTCAGGGAGAGCCGGCCTTGTTGGTGAGGACGATGGGGTCACCGCTGACACTGTGGTGGGCCTGCCATGGCCTTACTGTCTCTGAGACATTTTCACCCTCTCTCCTTTCTTCACAGTAGTTTAAGTTTACTTCTGAGCTGCCCATCTCCCTCCCTGGAATGGGAATCCCGCTGAAGCAGCGGATTTGTCTGCCTTGCTCATGTCTAAGTTCCATGTGGACTTATTGAATTAATGACAAACATAGAAGCAGGTGTGGCGACAGGTGAGACACCCAGGATGACCTGAAATGGGCTACAGCTTGAATAGCAGCTCCTCAGACCAGATAAAGTCCTGAGAGCCACTGGGGCCAAGTATAGAGTTGCTAACTTGTTACTTTACTGAGTCAAAACACTCTAATAAAGTAAAACCCAAGTGCCACCTGCTCTCGCCATGATTTCAGAAAGCAAAGGACATCTAAGCACACAGTGGAAGCAACATAAGCTCAGAGTGGAGAACGGGCCACCACACTTCCTGCTCTTGTCTGTTACTGATGGCAGAAGACGCTGTCGCTACCAGAGCCCAGTCTGGGGACCAGAGCTTCCGAGGCCCTGGTACTAACTCAGCCTCCAAGAGGTCCTGGGAACTGGGGCTGACCGCCGGGGTCCCTGGCTGTCTGCTGTGACACGGTCCTCTTGCCGTGTGCCTGTGGCCCCCATGACTTCCACAGCTGAGTGCAGGCAACACAGGCCTTTGGCAGCACGAGCCGGTGTCCCTGGTGGATTTGGAGCCTGAGCCCCCGCGCCATCCCGAGTTTCATCATCCTGTCGCCCACGAGCACGTGGCGATGGACATTCGTGGGCCCGAAATGCTCTCCGGGGTGAACGCATCTCGAGCAAATGCTGACTCTCCACTTCCCTTTGTCTTTAGATGCAGCTTGAACACTCTCTTCCAACTCTCTACTAAAAGCCCATTTGGGTAGTTATTTAGCAAGGCTAAACTTGGCATATGTTGATTTATAAGCAGGGCAAAGGTCCTTGGAACCCCTGTGCTGAGGTCTGCAACGACCGGATGTTTCTCGGGCCCTGAACCTCTGACACGCACTACGCGGCCTCTGGCACCGCGGACCGCTGCCGCTGGGACCTCCACGGGCTCTCTCCTTGCCAGGTCTGAGCCAAGTTGTCCTGCTCACAGGAGATGTTCATTCCCTCCCTGGGCTCTGGCCCATTGTCCTTTCCACCACAAACCAATCCAAGCACATGAGTAAACATGTGGCCAACTAGACTGCAGCTCCAGGGAGGCCCCCCGGGCTGAACGTGGTAAGGTATGGAGTCTCTGTGCACCAGCAGAAGCCAGCAGAAGCCTCGAGGCTGGAGGAGTGGTGGAGACTGGTCTGGGGATGAGAAGTCCCAGAAGTTTTGGAGCAGAGGGTTGAGGGGAATGCCATTCTGCTTCAAGAAGTGAACTCAAGTGGCTTGTACACGGTGGGCAGGGACTCATGGCTCCCTGTCGAGGGGCATTTCCCCAGCCAGGCTCTGGACCGACTGTTTCACCTCCTTGCCTCACAGGAAACACACCGCAGCAGCGGTATTTCCCCCAGCACCCCCTGCCCTCCGGCTCCTGAGGCGGCCCCGGGGAGGACACGCTCCCCGGCAAAGGGAACCACGGGGCTGTATTCTTCTCTGCTGGCATGCAGCAGGAAGTCACGAAGGGCCGTTCATTCTGGACCAAACGTTCAGCCTGGCGTATGCTGCCAAACCCCTGCATTAATCTGCCTAGTAGAGGCAACGGCGGCCAGGACTCACTTTATAAATCACTTCTGCACTCCACGTGGGGGTGATTAAGAACCCCGGAGGGACTTGAGCCACCATGCTGGGGGCCAGGGTGGCGGTGCCCTTGCAGGCGGCCCGGGTCTTGCCTGGGGGAGGGTGCAGGCCGCACTTGCTGTGGGAGCCATTGGCAAGGGTCTTCTGTCCCCTGATGGCTGTTGACACCCACCATGGGCCAGGGATCGAGGAAGTGGTGGGAGGTGGTATCACGAGCTGCATTCAAGCCCCACCCCTGCCTCTCGCAGGCTGCTGACGTCTCCCCATTCTAATCCCAGCTATCAGGGCCCGTTTTCCTAATCTGTAAGCGGGGAGACCCTCTGACTCGCGGGTGCCACGTGGCTCTTCAAGGCTAGCGGGTCGCAGCTGGCTCAGCCACCCCGGCAGCACGCAGTGAATGACGCCTCCCTCCCCACTCGGGCCCCAGGGAACATGTGGGCCCCTGGTCTCTGGCTCTCGTGTAGGGTACTGTCTGCATGACTCCACGAGTCATCTAGCAAGTCAGCGGTTCTGACGGCTGCTGCCTGAGGTTGCTGGTGCTGTACTAGAAGGAGGGAGAGGTGATAGGATGGCGGCCCCAGGGGCACGCCATCTTGGGGGTTGGGTGAGGGGCCCCGAGGGGCTATGGATATGCAGGGACATGGACTGTGAGTGGTGGTAATCCAGGAAGGCTCCCTGGAGGTGGTAGGCTGTGAGGTTAACCCTTCCTGCCTTGGTACTCCCAGCAGAAAAATGGGACTAACGTCACATGACTGTCTAAAAAGGAGCAGGACGTCATAGAAAAGCAAGGCAGTGGAAGGTGGGAGCGTTTAGCCTCACGGTCAGGGGGACGCCTTATTAAGGGCATGGATTCTGGGACTCATGATCTGGGTTTGTGTCCTGGCCCCACCATGTAGGAACTGTATGACTTTGGGAAAGTCGCTTAACCTCTGTGCTCTGGTTTGAAAACTGGGTATGATGACAGCCCCTGCCTTCCGGGGTCACAGCGAGGACTGGAGTGTGAGCAGACGTGCGGTCCTGAGCAGAGCCTCCGGGGAGGGTCCCCCCTGGGCTTCCTCACCGGGCCCTTTGTTTTCTCTCTGCCCTCACAGAGGAGTTGGCTGTCCGGGGGAAGTTGCTCAGGTGCAGCTCCCAGAGTGGGGGGCAGACCTGGAGCAACATCGGGGTCACGAACGACCAGGAGAGGGGCTCTCTGAGCAGGGAGGGCTGAGAGGAGTACCCTCCTGCCTGCATCCCAGAGGAGGCCAAGGAGGGGAGCACAGAGAAGGAAGAGGCGGCAGGAGAAAGCCTAGGTCAAGGTTTCTGGCGAATTTGCTGCAGATCATCGGTCGGCCCTGCCCATTAGCTTTGGACTGTGGTAGGAGGCAGGAGCCCCCCAAAAGGGGACCTAGTCTGGGAGAGGCCCTGGCCCGGCGACGCCGGGGGCATCCCCTCTAAAGCCGCTGTGCCCCCCTCCTGATGCTGTCTGCACCTCTGGGGAGGAGTGGGGGGCGTGCAGGAAGCCTCTCAGCCCAGCCAGGCCCACTTCTGTCGGCCCCAGGGGCAGGTTGGAGCTGGCTAATGGTGGCCAGGGACTCTGCAGTTCTAGGCGGGGCTGGGAACTCCCACTGGGCCATGCCAGGGTCAGCCTGGGGTCTCAGTGCTTTTGTGCCTTTTTAAGGGGGTGGTTGCCCCGTGGGCTTTTCATGGGGCAGACACTAGCCTGGCCTTTTTGCCAGGCCCCTGGGAGGGGCAGGAAACCAGAAGCCACCCAACAGAGACTTCGGCCCTGCCTTTGATTTTGTTATTTGAGTTCTATGTGGGCCTGTGGGCAGCTGCAATTAGCAGAGGGGATGCGTGGGCCGCTCTGCCAGGGTGGGCACACGCCTGCCTTGAGGAGCTGTCAGCAGAGGGCCCAGCAACGGTTTGGGATGGGAAGCAGGAGTGGGTCCTGGGAGGGTGAGGCCTTGAGTCTAGCCTTCTGGAAGACAGCCTGAAGAAACAGCCCCTGGGGTGAGTAGCGCCAGCCGCCTGCTGGACCGGTCAGAGGGTCTGCTCCCCTGCCGGGTGACTTGGGGGTCAGGTCCGTCTCCTCATCTGGAGTTGGGTGAATGACAGCCCATGTCACGGGGCGCTATGGGGACACACATAGCAGGCACCCCATTGAGCTGTAGGTCCTGACTGGAAGAGCTGAAGGAGGCCAGGCCCTTGGAGATGGGGAAACTGAGGCTAGTGAGTGGCTGGCAGAGCAGGTACCTTGGCCCAGCCTGCCCAGATGTCCTTTTGTTCCAGCATGGTGATGACAAATTCATGAGGGTCCCCTTCTTACTGATGACCAGCTGTTCATCGGGTCCCTTCCCCCATCTGGCTGAGCCCCTGTGTCTCCCCCAGATCCTCATCACAGTGGGACCCAAGGTCATCTGGGGGTAGGACTCTGTCTCCTCAGGAGCGGCCAGCCCGTCATGAGGGGCCAGTGCAGCAGAGGGACCTGCAGCTGGCGTGGATAGATGGACACAGGGCGGCACACTGAGCCCCCTTGTGTCCCTCCAGGCCACAGCCATTCCCTAACTCCTGATTTTTCATTAAAACTGCAGCGGGCTCTGAGCCGCCCAAGGTCATGGTGGGGCTGTGCGAGGTGCTGAATGTGGGCCATTACGCTGGCCTCTAATGTTCCTGTGGCTGCAGCTAGTGCGGCACGATCAAGCACCGTGGACACTCCAATTTCCGCCTGTCCCACGGCGATCGTATCAGGGCCTGAGTGATCTCCTCACTGGCAGGTGGTGCAGAGGTCAGGGGCAGAGCGCCCAACCACCCAGCGGCCTTCCTAGCGGACAAAGGGAGGTACCGGCAGGGCTGAAAAGTGGCTGCACGGTGTCCCCCACGTCCCTCCCTCACCTGTGCTGGGGTTGAGCTCAGCTCATCTGTTGCCATGAACATTGTCCGTGCCATTCTTTCCAGCTGGAAGGGCGGGCCCAGGGTGGGTGCAGCCCGAGTGCCACCCCACAGGAGGCGTGAGGGGTGTGCCGGGCCCGGGGAGCTCAGGCGTCGTAGCCCCATCTATGAAGCCCTACAGTGACTCTGGGTGGTCTGCCCTGGCCTGAAGCCCCTCAACATGCCAAGAGCAGGGCGTGCAGGGCAGGGGTGCAGGGCCCTGGGTCAAGGACCAGCTGGTGGCCCCATCCCTGATCCTCACCGCCCCTAGCGAGTTGCATGAATGCCCAGATGTCCACACAGGGTGGCCCATTTGGAGGGGGCTCCGGAGCTGGTGGCTGTGAAGCTTGCTGTGGGGAGAAAATCCATTTTTTCAAATACTGGCCAAGCAAAGACTGGAAACCGCCTAACTGTGCTTCAGCTGGGGAACAGATAAGCCGACACAGTGCCTGCGTGGAATGCTGCTCGGCATTAAGAGGCTGCGGACCGCCGAGGAGCCTCCACACGCGGTGCTGGCCCCAAACGCCACGTGCTGTCTGCTTCCGCTTCAGTGGGTAGGGTGGGGGCGTCTGCAAATGGGCACGGGGGGGATTTGGGGCGATGGGATATGCTGTGTCTCTGTCATGGCGATGGTTCCGTGGCGGCATGCATGTGTCAATACTCAGGGCTGCGCACAAGAAAGAGGGAGCTTGGCTGTGTGTATATTACAGCACAAAAAACCAGGAGAGGATTTATCCCCTCGCGCCAGACACAGAGGGCAGCCTGGGACGGGGCTGGGCCGGGCACTCTGCTGTGACCCTGTGACAACCAGAGAGGACTTTTGTGTGCTCTGTCCCTCTGCCCCTCTCTGGGCCTGGGGCCACTGCTCACTGAGAAGCGGAGGAGGGCTCTGGAGGTTCCCCTCCTACAGGCCAGGCTGCTAGTGAGACAGGAATGGGGCACCAGGGTTCACCATCCAGGCTCTGGCCCTTCCGGACTTGGGAGAGGGGGACCCTCAGGGGATGGACGGCAGCGCTTTGCTCCCGAAGTGCCTACCTCCTTTGAAAACACCAACCTGGGGAGTTCTACCAAACCCATCAACCCCCAATGGTCCCACAGTGCAGGGAGGAGGATGGAGGATGGAGGCTGAATCCCAGAGCCATTCTGCTCCATGGCTGTCCCACCCGTTCCAGTCGGTGGTTGGGAAGGTAGTGGGCTAGGTAAGCACTGGGGGCTCTCTTCCGAGGGGCCCCCTGTTAGCTCCTCCATGGTAGTAATTGGCATCATAGGGGCTCCTGGGAGGGTTCTAGCCCTTATTTCTGCTGCCTCTCCCTGCTCCCCCAGCTCTAGACCCTGACCATGGTCAGACTAAGTCACCAGGCCCTCCAAGGCCCACTGTGCCAGCATCCGGGGCAGGGGCCCAGGCCCCAGCATCCGGTCACGCTCCTGGGCGACTTGGTGCGCAGGCGGGACCCCTGGGCTGGCCCCTGACACTCGCTTTACTGTCTGAACAGAAGATCAGAGGAAATATAACTCATTTCACACATGATTTCAGAGCAAATCAATATAATGTCCTGACTGCAATATAAAGGAGGAATTAAAGGGGGATCATGGATAATAAAACTCCACATATCTCAGTATGTTGACGCCAGGCACTGTGTCCGGAGGAGCTGCATGGGTCTCGCCACGGACCGTGGACTCAGCGTGCAGGTCACAGCCAGGCACCTGTGGGCCTGTCTGTCTGTGGCGTGACTTCCCCACACGGTAAAGTTCCCAGCAGAGCAAGGCACTCCGCTCACAGACAGATGCTTTCCTGGCAAGTCCAGAGACTGTGAAACATGCCCCAGAGATGCTCAGGAATCTAAGCGTCTCATTCGGGTGACCGTACAGCCTTTCTCTTCCCCAAGTGTGTGTGAGACTTGGGCCAGTGGTGGTGTGCTGGCCTGCATGACTGAGGGGCCCGCTTTCCGCCTGTCAAGGGCGCCTCCCCACGCGTGGTCGCGTGACCAAGCAGCCCTTCCTGGAAGCCCACAGTGCCCGCTGAGAGGTGGAGTCCCCTGGCTTTAACCATCATGCTGTACTCTGGTGACCATAAATGCTCTGGGGGATATAAAGAGCCTGAACAGAGGACATTTTCACCGGTTGGGAGGTCTGGTGGGTCAGCAGAGTGGCCAGAGGCCCAGAGTGTGGACAGGTTGGCACCAGCGTGATGGAGCACAGACAGAGAGGTTGGGGCTGGGACCAGGTCTGCAGAGCTGGCCTCTTGACCCAGGCTCCAGGAAGCTCTGCAGCCGAGAGAAATTATGCGTCCATGCACTATCCCTTAATGCAAAAGGTCTGTGATAAGAACAATACCCGATGCTTAATTACAGAGGCTCAGCATTACTGGCTTTTCCTGGTGCGCCAGGCTCTGGCGGGGCTAGGCAGGCATCCCGCACTCTTCATGGCCAAGCTGCCAAGTACCAGTCAAGGCGAGGAGGCCTCAGCTCGCCACACTGCTGGGTGCACGGCCGGCAGACCCAGAGCCCAGTGGGAGGCCCAGGGTGGCAGCCAGTTGGGTTCCATGAATGACAAAGACTTAACTGCAACGTGTGGATCTTGGGCTCAGAAAGCTTGAGGGCCGTCTGGGGGCTGGATAACTAAGTGCACGCGAGCTGTTACAGAGCAGGGCCAGACCAGGCTGAGTCATGCGAGGCTGTGGGTGGGTGGGTGGTGGGAGTTTGCAGCCTCCTGGCCCCCCAGGAGGGCACCGAGGCAGGAGCCCACTTGGTGGGTGCCCTGTGCAGCATAAGCTGTCAGGCGGTCAGGCCACAACCCGCTAGTAAACTCCAAGTCTCTGGGGTTGTGGCCTGGGCACGAATGTTTAAAAACCTCCCCAGAGGACTCCATTGTTCAGCCAGGACTGAGAACCATCAGGACCTTGCCTGGCCTCTGTGGTGGCAAACTGCTGGTGTGAGCGTTGTCACCACTGTCCGTCCTGTCCCTGGAGAGGGCAAATGGCATGGCAGGGCAGCGAGACTTGTTATGTTTTATGCACACATGCCTTTCAAAAGGCCCACACCACTTTGTTCTCTCTTGGAAGGTCATTGGTCAGGATAAGCAGGATTACCCCCATTGCACCAACGGTGGGGTCCTTGCCTGGTCCAGGACTTGCCAGGTGTGTGTATTCCTAAAGGGTCCTAGGGCAGCCCCGGGTGCCCATCTGCAGACCTGGCAGCTGAAGGGCAGAGGAGCAAAGCCGGCCATCCTGGTCCCTCGCCAGGACGTGGGAGTCAGAGCTGGAACCTGGGGCCCTGGCATCCCCTTGTCCCCCTTGCCCCGGCCAGGCTGTGACCCTCTGTCCTCCGGGGTGAGACCTTTCTGTGCCCGAGAGGACAGCTCCTCGGGGCGGCGCCTGCCTGATCTGCGGCGGGAATGGCCTCACTGCCGTTATTACATTTCGTGTGGAGCTGCTCGGATTTCCTGGGTTATTGGCTCATTTTTCATTTTGCATCTGAAGAAACCAGGCTTGGAAATGAAAAGCAGTGTACACCTAACCGTGATGAAAGGGGGTCGAGTGTGAACGGCTGAATCCGGAAAGGGCTTTTAACAGGCAGTGGAGCAGGGAGAGAAGCCGGCTCCCGACTTGGCTGGCTGGGGGCACGGCGGGGCAACGAGCCACGGTTTTCCCATCTGTAAAGTGGGAGATAGGACACACCTTGACAGTTTTATGGCACATAGTAGGCATTCAGTATGGGTAGTTATGATTATGGCTATAATAGGTTGTAACTAAAATGTGTATTTTATGAGTCATAGAATAATAGAACTGTTTTATTTGGGGGATCTCTTAGAAAACATAAATAGAAGAAAGAAGCATGAAACAGCCAGCTTGAGACGCGCTTCCTCGCTGACGCTCCATCACCCTTACTTCCTCTCTCCCTCCGTCTGCAGTCCGGTTATTTCAGTGCCCGCAATGCCCTGGGCCATACGCTGGTGCCTCTCCTGGGAGCGTGGGGGCCAGATAAGCAGAGTTCACTGCAGCTTCTTTCTTTGGGGGTGGGGGTGACATCAGGACCTAAAAAATCCTTCATACGCTTGGTGGGCAGGCAGTGATTGGGGGAGGGCTGGCGCGGGTCCTGGTGGGATTCTCTTCATTTCACGGACAGGAAAGGTTAAGGCGCCGGCCTGAGATCCCCGCACGTCCAGCAGTGGGGCTCGGACGCACACTCCGGTGTCTGCATCAGACTGTTCCCTGGTTCAGTATTCGGTCATCGATCAACATATAGTTCCCTCCCTCCAGGGTTCAGTGCATGGGATCCATCAGATAACGTGTCAGGCCCCACGGAGGCCACGGCTGGAAATAAACACGAGGCGGTCACAGACCAGAAAGGCTTAACTGTGCCTGAGGGCTTTGCGAAGGGGCCGCAAGGGGACGCCTCGGGGCTGGGGCGGGCCCTTGGGAGTGGGGTCTGGACAGTCCTGGGGGCGCCCTGGAGGTGGTTGGAAGGCACGAGGACCCTGCCCTGGACAGGAGAGGCCAGGCGCCATGGGGTTTCACCCCTGTAGGTTGCAGCACACACTGGGAGTGGGCTTTGCCCTCTGCTGAGATGCACATGGGGCTGGATGAGGGGCTGGCGTGTGCTCCCATCCCATGGAGGCCGTCCAGCCCCATCCTGCTGTGGCCAGATGCTCGTCAGGTGCTCAGGCATCTGGAGCTGATGAAGCCTGCTCTCTGGAGAAGACAGCAAGCTCGCCCCAGGAGAAGCCAAGAGCTCGGAAGGGATCGCACCCACCTCTCTGTAATACCCTCCCGCACCTCTCGGGGCATTTATGATTGTGAAGATGCATGGACTTCTTGGCAGGGATGTTTCTTGCCAGTCAAGTGAGGCTGCATACATTGGGCAGTTCCCCTAGCCTGGTCCAAGGTCCACCTGGGGTGCCTGGAATCCCACTAGGTGGATGGGGTTCCCATCAGCCCACTGTGTCTAACTATACTGAATGCCTGCTCGGTCCTCCGGCCCCTGAGGTCCCTGTGACAGACTGGCCTCCCCATGTGTGGGTGCTTCCACGTGGCAGGGGATAAAGGTTCTCATTTTGTGTTATGGACAAGAGTAGACAAGAGCCCAGGGGTCAGTGGAGACGGTGGGGTCCACTTCACTGACAGCCACGTGTGGCCAGGGCCTCCTCTGTGGCTGCTGGGCTGGACAGGCCTCTCGCAGGCAGCCGGACACCGGGGGCCTGGCTGCCTTCAGGGAGGGCACAGTAGAGACCCACCACCCAGGCTCCCCCTCCGCCGTGGCAATTAGGAGTGGGAAATCTGGGAGGGGTCCAGAGAAGGCAGGAGATGGGGCGTGGTAGGGGTGGTGAGAGGTGCAGGCTCCCAGAGGTCTGGAGCAGGTGGGGGCCCTGCCCTGACCCCAGTGGGTTTCCCAGCTGCACATGTCCCTCTCTTTCGGCCAGAGTGCAGACAGCCAGTGCGCCTGTGAGCTTCTCCCTCCATCTTGATAAGCACCCTTCCACAAATGATGCCCGATTTGATGCAGCCCCTTCCTCAGCCCCACACTTTGTGGAGCAGCCCGCCTGCGCCCTTGCCCCTGAGCCTGGGCTCTGCCAGGTGCCCGGTTCCGGGCTCCCAGACCCCAGCGTCGGCTGCAGGGAGAGACGGCAGGCAGCTCGCTCCTCATGGGCTGGAGGTGAAAGAGGAGCGGAGTCTGGGGTTGGCTGCCACAACTGTTCCATAGGCCATGTTGGTCTGTATGAACTTCCTTCTTAAAACATTTGTTTTATTGAGGTGAAATTCACATATCGTAAAACTAACCATTTTAAAATGTGGGATGCAGTGCGTCTGCGATGTCGTGCAAACATCATCTCAAGTAGGACGTCGTTATCACCCTGAAAGGAAAGCCTGTAGCCCCCGGCCCCCGGCCTCTGGCCACCACAGTCCGCTTTCTGACTCTAAGGATGTACTTCTTCTGGACTTTTCCTGTAAAAGGAATCCTCTACCCCGTGGCCACTCAGGTCTGGCTCCCCCTAGAGGGATGGTTTTGGGGTCCATGGGCATGGTAGCCGGGGTCCATACCTCACTCCTCTTTATGGCCGATTCAGACGACACCGTGTGGAAGGACCCTTCTGTGTCTGTCCGTCTGTCCGCTGATGGGCACGTGGGCCGTTCTCGCCTCTTGGCTGTTGTTGAATGGAGCTGCTGTGACCGGCGTGTTCGTGGGCTTGCTGGAGTCTGTTGGCAATTCTTTTGGGCATTAGCTGAGGACCAGGATTGCTGTCCTGTAGTAATTCTAGGCTTAACCCTTTGAGGAACCACCGAACCCTTTTCCTGAATTTCTGTCCTTTGGAGGTGTGTCTCAAGCACCAGCTGCTGGCTGGCTTTCCACAGGCTTTTTTTTTCTTTATTCTCACACCGCCCCTGAGAGGGAGGGGCTGATGGGGGTCCCATTCAATACACAGGAGAGCCAGGCTCCCGAGGTCAGGTGACATGCTAGGTGGCATAGCCAGGATTCTGTCCTGCTTCTAAATCTTGGCCCTTTCTGGAGGCCCCGTCCCGGGAGCCCCCCCCCCCCGCCCCCCCGCCTCCAGCGGGAAACCTTTGGAAGGAGTGTTGTCTCCCGGAGCGCTCTGGCTCCTCCGCCTGGGAGCGGAGCTCGGTGACAGCTCCAGCTTCCGCAGGCAAACGCCTCAAAGACGGTGAACTCGTGTCCTTGTTCTTTGTGGGTCCCGCAGGACCACGCACACAGTGGGTGCTTTTTAAATTACCAGGTAGTGACTCTTAATGGGCTCCACCAAGTGTGGGCTCTTCCTAGGACATGGCCGTGGCCTGGATAGAGTCGAATCTCTCAGCAGGCGCCGGAGAGCTGCCGATGCTCACCGCGGTGTTCCGTGAACTGTGGGTCGGCCAGTTTGCAAACCTCCCTGACCTGAAGGAAGACTGTGTTTGGAAAATAGCACGAGCACCCGAATCTCTTACCTCTCTTCTGGAAAAATAGATATTATGTTCCTTTCCTTTCCTCCCATCTCAGAGCAGATGTTAACTTTACAATAAATGGGGGGAAAGAATAGATGAGAGACATTTAGCAAACTATAGTTGTGCAGGCCAGAGTTATCACTCTGATTTCAACTGGGGCTATAAAATTTTATGAGCTATTAAATTGTCCTAAAGCTCCTTTAACATAGAAACTCGAGTGTCTGAGATTACCCATTAAGAAAAAGTGGGTTACATCAGGAGAGGTTCTACTACATAACACTCAGTTGTGTTCAATCAATAAAACTTTTAACTAGCTATGTTCCTTTGGGCAGAGTCGCTGGGTCCTGCGTGGATGGGCCAGTTTGCGGCCCTGGACAGGCCCCTGAGCATGGCCATAGCCACCCTCCCGGCCAGGGCAGGTCACCTTGAACCTTCCAGAAGGTTCTGCTTTCTGCCTGGGAGTCCATGATCATGAGGTGGACTTTGCTGGGAGGTGGGGCCCAGAGACCAGCATGCCGGGTAGATTCTAGCCCAGAGTGCATCAGGAAGCCCCAGGGCAAATGCCTCAGCCCGGAAGGGGGCCTGACATCTCCTGAGATGGGTGGGGGCTGCAGGCAGGGGGTGGGCGTGTGAGAGGAGGAGCTGATTGCCCCTGGAAGTTGGGGAGAGGAAGCCGTGCCTTGGTAAGGAGGTGGTGCTGACCGGCCCATGCGCTAAGTGGGTGTCAATACGCGTCTTCATAGCTAGCTCTCGAGGTAAAACCCCTACTGCCTTACAGACAAGAACTGAGGCTCCGGTTGGTGTCCGGCACCCGACCCAGGGGAGCCAGGCCCAGGGAGTCTCTGCCCTTTTGTTGTGGGCCGGGAGGTGGAGCCCCTGGGTGATGGGTGTCTCACCAGGGGAACAAACACAGAACTGGACGTCTTCAGGAGTGGAGGTGCCCTCCTCTGGGGTCGGCCCTCTGCCTGTGGGAAGGGGGACCATTACTCATAGATGGCCCTCCCGAGTGCTCACAGGACCCTGACTTCAAAAGGGGGACAGAGGCCCAGGGAGACGCAAGCCACAGCCACCTGTCTGACCCACCCTTTTCGCCCAGGGGCTCTCTGCATGCCTGTGCTGCCAGCCAGGGCTGAGTGGCCCTGGACCGGGCTGGCCACAGGAGGCCCAAGGTTGGGGGGCTGCTTGCCAGACAGCAGGGAGACAGGCAGGGCCGATGGGCTGAGTAGGGCGGATGCAGAAGGGGCAAGGCCCGTGGCTCTGGGTGTGATGGCTGCGCCCCTCCTGGGCCTCGGTGTCCCCATCTGTAGGGTGGGGTGACAGCAGCTGCCTCACGGTGGAGGTCAGGGAAGGAGATGGCATCATTCCTGCCTGCATTTGAAAGTAGTCAGCAAGTGGTGGCTTGATTCTGCAGAAAGATGGAGGGATTTCATAAATGACAGCAAAAGGAACAGGCTGGCTGGGCCTTTGCGTGGGGAGAAGCAGGGTGCTGGCATGCCCCACAGCCTGCGAGGTCGAGTGGCTTGGGGTTTCCCTGCTGCCTGGGACAAGCTGGTGACACCCAGGCCTGTTCTGGGGTGTAAATACCTGTCCCTCATGTCCTGTCCACAGACAATGGGGCGCGGGAATCAAGGACTCCTGGTCTTTCCCAAACCCTAGGCACTCAGGGCAGCCAGGAGGTAGGGAGGCTGGGAGTCTTGGCCTTGGGCAGATGACTGCAGGGCCAGCCCCAGAATCTAAACCCATTGGGCAGTTCCTGGGGGCCGTGCAGTCTCATCCCAGGGTCCAGTTTCATGCAGGCGCGTTTCCCTATCACTGTTTATGTGGCCACTCTAATCTGCAGAGCCTCTGGAGCCGGAGTCTGTCTCTGACCGGGTTCCCTGCAGTGCTCAGGCCACAAGGTCAGGGAGACCTTCCTCCCAGACCTGCAGCCCCAGTGCCTTGCTGTCTCCTGGCAGGGAAGGGGGTCTGGGTCAGAGGCTTCCTGGGGCAGCCCAGGAGGTGTGGAGCTGTGTTAGTTTGGATTTTGGGGGTGTTCAGAGGGTGGTGTCAGCCCACAGAGCAGGATAACCAGGCCTTCTGTGGGAGTGTGCGCTGCCAGACACCAATTAGCCGAATTTGGAGGCCTGGTGATAAGGCAGTAGATCTGCTGCTCACGGGGCCCTGCCCCTGGGGTCTCTCCCCTGATTCCCGGAGTCCCAAGACCCGGGGACCCTTCTATGGGTCAGAGGGCTCTCAGCTGGGTCAGAAAAGGGAGGGGGTCTGGATGGACTGCAGGTCAGACCCCTCAGATCCTGACCCAGGGGGCTGTCCCGCTGTAGGGGAGCTGAAGGGGAGCGGGGGGCTGTGAGGCCCCACATTGAGTCAAGGGTCTTTTTCTGCAATAAAACTCTATGCCTTTGACTAAAGGATGACTTCTAGGAGTTCCATGCAAATAGTGATGTAATTTCAGCGAAAATTGTCCCAGCGACCTGTTATTTCAGGCATTTCCCCTCTAGTGTGAATTACTTCTTTAGACCAGCTTGGACTCAGAGCTGGGAAGGGACAGGATTAGGCACAGACCGTTGTGATGAGGGGAGTGGGGCCGACGGGGAGGGGTCTCATGGTGAAGCTGGGCATCGTGAAGGTCCCTGGGAAAGGGAGGCCAGCCTTGGGAGATGAAGCCTGTGAAAGATGAAAACTTTCATTCTGGGGTACCGGGGAGCCACGGAGGCTTGTTTAGCAAGGGACTGCTGGGTTAGCACCCATATTTGGGGAAGTTGATGCCATCAGGGAGTAAGCAGTGGACTGCAGGTGGGAGAGAGAGAGGCAGAGCCCCCAGCCATGAAGTGTCCACTGAGAGATGCCCGCCGTGGAGGGTGAAGGTGGGGGGTGTGGACTCTCCTGCCCGTTGATGAGTGTGCGCTCCTCTCTTTAGCTGAGGTGGCAGTTGGGCTTGGTGGCTCTGCCACATGGGGCCACGCCAAACCTCATGGCCCCCCCGCGGATTAGGAAGCTCTGTGCCCCGTTGGGGGGAGGCGGAAGCGGCTCCCGGGGCACCACTGAGTTGCCAACAGGGTCCCTGAGAAAGGGCTCTGGGGGAAAGGGACTTCCGGAGCCCAGGCCCAGGTCAAAGTGTGCCTTTCCTGCGGGATGTCGAGCCTCTCACCAGCACCGCTGGGTCACCCCCCACTCCCTGCCCCCCAGGATGGGCATGCCTTCTCCTCCAATTTGGCAGGATCCCTTGGAGATCCCCATGGATGAAGCTGACAGGGCGGAGCAGGAAGGGAGGGCCTCAGGGATGGGGGTGTCCATGCCGTGGTCCGGGTGTAGGAGGACACACCTGTGGGTGGAAGGGGGCTGAGTTAGGTTAGCAGGTGAGATGGGCGCCTCATATGCATGTGCCAGCTAATCCTCACCACGCCCCCCTGAAGGTCAGTGCCGGGGGGGCACCCACTGTCCAGAGCAGGACAGAGGGCCTCAGAGGGGCCTGGCCCCTCGTCCCAGGCATCCGCTCTCCTGACCTGCCCGTGCCCCCCTCCAGGGCACAGTGCTCCCTCCTTGAAGTGCCTCCTGATGTCCTGCGTGGGGAGGGGGCATAGGGACCCTATTTCTACGCCCCACCATCAGCTCTCTCTGGGCCTCTTTCCTTCACGGTCTGGGTGCCCTGCTCTGCTGGTGTACCATCTTTGGGAGCCACAGGGTCCCCAGAGGGCCATCTGCACCCTCCCACTCCCTCATTGGCTCATTTCCCTGTTCCTCCAGCGGCCCCCTGGGGTTCAGGGGGTTCAGTCTCCTGCAGCCCCCATCCTGCCGCTACACATCTGTGAGGCCAGGGCTTTGACAGCATCCTTAGGTGCGCAGGAGCATGGGGGGGGCCCTGCCCTGTGGGCCCCCGGTGCTCGGCTGGCCTGCTCTGACTCTGGGTCAGGGACTGCTGTGGTCTGGGGAGGGAGGCAGAGGACACCAGGTGCAGAGAAGGCCCTCCCTGTGTCTCCTGTGCTTCCTGGGGCATAGTCACCCAGAGGGGGCTTTCTGAGCAGGAGCCGTGTTTGCGCCGGGTTCTCCCTGACTCCCGAGCCTGGCACAGAGCCTGGGGCTCCCTCCCTGTTCACTGAGTGACTGGCTGAGCTGGGGTGTCCCTCCTGCTGAAGTCATCAGACTCTGCCTGGACCCGAGGAGAAGAAACCTATTTCAGCTCAACCCTCCTTCACAGACGTGGGAAGGGAGGCCAGAGAGGGGGCTGAGCGCTCCAGGGGTATGGGGCTCGGGCTGCTGCGGCTGCTCCTGCCCCTCCGTCTCCCCCCACTCCCCTCCCTTCCCCTTCCCTGTCCCCCACACCCCCTCCCCCAGCTCTCCCCCTGCACCCTCCCCTTCTCCCTCCCCCCTGCAAGCCCTGCACACTTGCAGAGGGGGAGGTTCTGCCTTCCTGCCCGCCCACCACCTTCTGTGGGCTGCAGCCCCCCCCGCACCCCCAGGACAGACACACGCTGCGCTCTCCCATGCACACCCATTTGCTTTCTGGCCTCACCTCCCTGGCGTCTCCCTACCCCTGGGGGCTTTGGGGCCCCTGTCCCTGCCTCCTACCCTTCCTCCCTTCCCAGGTGGGGATTGGTGGTGAGGCCTTTGTGACCCAGCCATTCTGCCCTTGGGAACAGAGCAGATCCTGGGGTCGTGGCCTCCTCCCTCACTGACCCTGTGACCCTGGACATGGTAGGTGGGCTTTCTCAGCCTCACCTGGCATGGCCATTGGGCCAAGCCTTCAGGTGACAGGGCACTGAGGCTGTGCACATCTGGCCTGGTGCAGCGGCAGCCCCTGCCCAGGTCTGCAGCCTCCGGGGTGCTGACGGTAGGTGCTGGGAGGATGCTGGGCCCAGGGAGGGCAGACCCAGCCCGGCCCCCAGAAGGCACCCAGTCTGTGGGAGGAGCCGTGGGGCCCCACGGATCAGTCCCCTCCCTGCAAGGCTGTCTTGGCAGCGAGGCCGTGATACCTCTCCCATCCTGTGCCCTCCCTGGCTGGGACAAGGCTGGGAAGGGGTGGGGGACGCTGGGTGTTAGCTGACTTCTCAGAGCCAGGACCCGTGTGGGACATACACGAGGGTGTCCTGAATGGTGCCCACGCCACCTGGGGCTGCGGACCTGGGGGCAACTCGGGGCACGTCGCTCCCCCACCCCCACCCCCTTGCCACGGCCGGCCTTTCCCCTTGCTGGGCGCCGCTGCTGGAGCAGAAACCGCGGTGTCTCCCGTTCTCCCTGGGCACTTCAGAAAGTGTTCATTTGGCCTGTGGTTTCTGAGTGGTTTTGGCCCACAGGCACCCAGAGGCTCAGCCCTGCTGGGGAGTCCCCCCACTGACTGCTGGGGGCCCGAGGGGTGGACGGCCTGGCAGCCTTGACATTGGCTGGCCCCTGCTGCCCCCTCCCGCCCCACAGAGCCTCCCTGCCGCCCATTTCCGAAACGGGCCTCCTGGCTGGCGTGTTTCTTGCTGCAGTGAGGCCAGGCTGACGCTCCTCCACCTCCCGGGCCACCCACCCCTGGGGTTCAGGCAGGAACCCAGGGAATCCGCCTTTCACTGCTGCTTGGCAGAGTGGCTCCTGCCTGGGAGCCCCAGGCCTCTGAGGTGTTCGCAGCACACGGCGAGGGGCGGGCAGGCCTGGGGACATCTGCGGCCTTACGGGAATGGCTGAAACCCCATCCCTGGGTTGTAGTGTCCTGCCTCACAGGGTTCAGTCATCCACTCCCAGGCATTAATTGAGCACCGCCTGTGTGCCTCTTCCAGCGCTAGTCCCCCTGCTCTGGTCTGCCTCACCCTTATCTTCCCCCCTCCCCAGCCTTCAGGCCTCACGCATCACCTTCACCAGGAAGCTTTCGCTGAACTCCCCGGTCCCCAGGCTGCTGGCCAGGGTCCCAAGGCCACCATGTGTCTGCTCTGCTGCTTGGCACCACCCACCTGCCCCAGCCCTGGTTCGTGCCTGTCTCAGGCCGAGCAGGCGAGAACGGAGTGTGGTTTGGGAGGGACTAACGCTGCCTGGGCAGCAGGGCCAGGCCGATGGTCAACCCCAGTGCAGTCGGAGGACAGGGTGCAGACCTGGCCACACCCCTCCTGCCCAGGCGGCAAAGGGGGTGGGGGGGACATGTTTCCCTGTGCAGGCACCTCGCTCAGCCCCTTGGGTCCCCAACAACTTTCACAATCACCCTGGCAGGGAGCTGGTGTTCTGCCCATTTTACATGATGAGACTGAGCCTTAGAGGCTTTTTTTTTTCTTAATGGTCTTTGCCAAAGAGGCCAGGCTTTGACATCTGTGCCAAGTGGAGGCTGTACCCGGCCCCCCCAGTACCTGGGGGGGGCCCACAGGAGCTCCTGTGACCTCAGCACCGTCATTACCACGTAAAACACTCCTGGGTGAGCTAAGAGGCCAGCTGTGTGACCAGGCCCCAGGCCCCAAAGCATGCCTTCTTCACCTGGGCACCCGCCCAGTTCTGGCAGACGCTTTGCCTCCACTGGCCCTTAATTAGCTCTCTGGGGAACAGGGCAACCTGCTCCCTTCCAGGGGGTGCGCTGACCTGGGTCTCTTCCATCTGGGTTCCAAGGAAAGAGGGGGTGAGCAGGGGGGCGATGGTGGACTCACATGTGTGTGCTCATGTGTGCAGACACACCTGGCCCAGCCACATGTACAGACAGAGGCACCCCAAGACCACAGACACACCCACAGGTGGGCACGCTGCTGGTTCACACCCAGAGACTCACATGCACCCAAGCTGGCTCACGTGTGCATGCCTGCAGACCCCATAGCTGGACACGCGGGTTGTGGTGCAGAGCGCAGGCGCACACGGTGACCGCCCCCACACAGACTTGCCGGGCCTGGAATCCCTCCTTCTCCCCGGCCCTGCCCCCAGCAGGCTGACTCTTTTCTTGCAATTCCTGCATTTATTTCCGCCCTTCATCTCAGCAGAGGCTTTCAAAACACTTTAGGCTTGTTTACTGAGCTGTGTAAGAAACCTCTGTCTCCCTTCCAACCAGCCCGCACAAGGACCAGGAGCTGCCCACCTCTGCTCCGGGCCAACCGCGCACTGCGCCAGCAGCAGCCCCCAGCGTCTCGAAGGACAGGCCGGGCTCACCCTCAGAGGCACCCGAGGGCTTCGACACAGGCCAGCTGCCAGCCTCTCTCCAGCTCCCAAGGCTTCTGGCCCCCGATGTGGGTCCCTGGTGAAATGAAGTGTCGAAAGGCTGGGGTCTGGGCACCAGCACGAGGCTGGTGAAGGCACCCTCCCCGTGTCCCCAGACTATTCAGCATACCCTGATGGAATAGGCCCCCAATTTCTTGTCATTACTTTGCAACCTAGACTTGGTGAGAGACCCCTGCCCGGGCACCCCCACTCAGCCCTGAAATAGCAAGGCTCTCTTTTCTGTCCCCATCTTGAGGTTGATGCTGGTTGCCTTCCGTGGTGACTAGGAGCCCCTCTGTCAGGGGCCAGGCCACTCTGCTGTTCTCAGGGCCAGCACAGGCCCTGGAATACGAGGGCTGCAGACAAGGTGCTGGGGCCCAAATGAGACAGCCCCTTAAATCTGGGTGCTGGGGGTCCTAGTCTGAAGGAAAAGCGGAGCCCTCCTGTGGAGGGTGAGAGGGCCCCCCCGGCCACCATGCCCCTGGCTATCCCCCAGGGCCTGTGCTGGAGCCCCTTCCCCTGCCCAGCGCCACCCCCTGCAGCCCCTGCAGTTTCCAGCCTTTACAATGACTTCCCTTGGACATCAGCGAGGCCATTGAGTGACCCCCCCCCCCCCACCAGACCTTTCTCCTTTGCCCCTCCTCTCTTCCAGGGCCGCTGCCCCAGGCTCTACTGCCTCTTGAGCTTGCTGCCTATCTGGACACGAGCTTTGCTGGGGAATGAATATAGCTTGACTGCATGCACCTTTGAGCACATGAAGGAGGTCCCAGGAACACAGGCATATCAAGGGAGACAGATGGGAGATGGAAAAGTAAAGTCAGCCTCAGAGGGCGGCGTTGGGCTGGGGACAAGCACAGTGACCATGAGGTTGGCCCCTGGTGCGGTGCCGAGCTTCTGGGCAGCCAGGGCAAGAAGGGGAGTCTGACGAAAGAGAGGCCCCTTGGCTCAAGAGAGAAGGCTCTTGGGATGTGCTTTACTGGAGTGGTGTTAAATGCGGGCCTGGAGGGGCAGGTGGTCTGAGGATGGAGCAGCCCACACTCCTCCTGGGGCTCTTGCATAGAGCTAGCTGAGAGAGGTGCCTTCTGTGCCTAGTTGCATTCCAGCAGGGGACACACCTGGCTGCCAAGCCTCAGCCCAAGGAGGGAGTTCGAAGGTGGGACTCCAGGCCGGGCACAGGGTTGGGCGATGGGACATCTTTGAGGCGGATGGTGCTTGGGGTCCCTGGCCCACAGACACTGGGTGTGCCGTAGACCTGCACGGGCGTGAGTGCGATCACAGCGGTCTCTGCGGCTCTGGCCCACCTGGGGGCCGCCTTAAGGGGCATAGGCCCCCTGAGGCCTCCACGACCCCTGGCCCCTCTGGGCCTCTGGGTCCCTGATCCCTGGCCCACTCTGTAAATCGTGCCTGGGGAAGCAGGGCACCACCCCCCCCATGGCCTGTCTTCACCCCTTGCCCACCACCCCCTCCTTTCTCTGGGCCCACCTCGGGTTGAAGGGAGCCTTGGTTCTTCCAGGGTTGCTCTGCAGAGCCAGGCAGCCCCGGCCGGGGCAAAGCCTTCAGCCCACACTGGGACACCAGGGACACAATCCCGGTCAGCTGGCGCCCCTGCCTCCCTTTGTGTCCAGCACCTCTCACAGTCTCCTCCATGTGCAGCTGATCCTGTCCTCGACAGAGCAGCCTGCCACTCTCGGTGCCAGCGGCCACTTCTTGTCCTCAAGAACACCAGGGGTCTGTCCGCTTGCCATGGCTTCTCCGGGGCCCAGACCTCGCCCAGGTGGGCACGCTGGGTGTGCTGGTGGCAGGTGGTGGGACACACATTTCAGCATTTCCTGTTCCACGTGGGTGCTCACCGCCTCCCCATCACCCCTGGCGGGGGGCAGGGGCCTCAGGCTGGAGGTCACGGGGCACTTTGGGCCCAAGAACCCCTGTGATGTGGCCACGTTGCTCCCTCTCCAGGCCCTGCTTCCTGCGATGTGAAATGGAGCTGGGAGCTCCGGCTTTGGGGCTCCCTCTCGGACTGAGGGTGCCAAGGCCAAGAAGCACTTAGTGAGCCAGGCATGCGAGTGAGCCCAGCAGCCGGACCCTCTCTCCAGTGCCACTGGCTTCCCTGGGGCCTCTGAAAATCCTTCGGTGCCCCCAGTGGCTAGAGAACGTCCTGAGCCCTGTGCAGGCCCAGAGGCCTCTGGTTTTCCTCCCACCCCAGCGGACAGGCAGGGTCACCAGCCCCCTGCCGAGGGCAAGAGGCAGGCAGGGCCTTGCAGGTGCCGCCCTCTGCGGTGGGTGTCCCAGGCCCCTCATGTCGGAGTGGGAGCCCATCTTCCTGGGTCTGGGGACTACTCACTGTGCGTCCTGATGGCCTCTCTGCACCTTTGCCAGGAATGTCTGTTTATTCCCATTCCTAGGGCCTTGCTGAGTGGACGTTCCAGGAGAGACTGGGTGCCCGGCTCCTGGGCTGTGATCTTCCTCTCTGAGGCCTCTTCTCCCACGTCACCACCGCCTCCTTGGGAGCTGCGGGCCTGAGGTCTGGGCTGGTCGGGAGTGTGCCCAGGGCCCTGAGAGATGGGGCTGCGGACTCTGGGCCTGACCTTGGCCTCTTCCCCGCTCCGCACTCCCCAGACCTCCCCCAGTCCCGCACAGCCCAGCGGCTCTTGCGCTCTGCCTTCCTCCTCAGTCTCACCACCTGCCTGGTGCTCTGGAAGCCCCGACACCCACCCAGCACAGAGCTTGTGGAGGGCTGCTGGCCAGCAGCCCCAGCTTGAAAGCAGGGCCGCTACTCTCAGTGGTCCCGAGGGGCGGTGTGTTCTCCAGCTGGCCTTCCACCTGCCCTGCCCGACGGTGTTAAGGTGCGGCACCGGACGGTTTGAGGGCTGAGGTGTCTGCTCTGCAATGCCAACATAGGCAGCTGCAAGTGGTTCGGTTTCCAAGTCACCGTGTCCCTGTGATGGCGGAAAATGGGTTTGTGGTGAGTGGATGGGAGTCGGAGACTATTAGTAACCAGTGTGGTCCCCCGGGGGGTGCTCAGCGAGCGCTGGGGCACACATTCGGTACAGGGAAACTGAGGCCGGGCAAGCTCAGAGGAGAGTGGATTGGGCTGCAGCCACGCCGATGGTGCTCAGGGCTGAGGGCTGCTGGGTTGCCTGGAAGGGTGACTTGCCGACAGGTTCCGCTGGCCCTGCCGGCTGCACGCCCTCCCGCCTCTGCCTGGAAGCTGCCGAGGCCCCGGAACTTGGTCGGGCCTGGGGGGGCCGGGGAGCTCTGTGTGGCCCTGTTTTGTCTGGTGGGGTTTCTCTTCCATCTGTTCCCGGTTTATTCACACAAACTCATCAGAACACGTTGCCCCAGTCTCGGTGGGTCCCTAGGTCTTTTATTTGAGAAACAGGAAGCTGTGAATTTTTCCAAAAGAAAATGAAGGGGTCAGCCTCAGGCCACGGCTCTGGACACTCACCTTTGGGTGCAAGTGGCCTCAGTGTCACATTCAGGGCCTCTCCCGGAAGACGGGAGGTGGGGGGCAGGAGCCTGGGCTCTGTGGCTGCCAGGGCCCCCATGTTGCCTCCTGGCCACTCTGGGCACCTGCCCCAAACCCCTGACCATCTCTGGAGAAAGTGAAGTTTCCTGTGGCCAGGATTCTCACCTGGCCCTGGCCGGCTAGCTCACTGCACACGTGTGGGCAATACGCTGTCATTGACTCTATATAAAGAGCTCCGCCCAGGGCTCTGGGCTGCACGGCTGCAGGAGAGCAGAGGGTGGAGTGGTGGCGGCCCAGAGGACAGAGGCCCAGAGGCCGAGACCGGCTTGCTGTGTGCAGAGTCACTCTGAGGTGGCCGGGATTCTGGTGACTGACCTGCCACCATGGGAATAACGTTAGGTAAGACCCTTTCATCTCAAGCATGTTCCATTGTCATTTTTTTCGGTCTCACCAAATCCACAGTGAACTTGTCCGGCACTGAAACCCTTTGGCAAGACACCATCTCCTGCTCTGGAGGTCGCTCCCTGGGTACCCACCACAGTGAGTCCGTCCACGTGCCTGGGCCACTGCCTGTGGCTGTGTGCGTCCCTCTGGCTGAGGACGGACGGCCATAGTGGGGCCTCAAGGGGGTTGGCGGGGGTCTGAGGGTCTCAGTCCACAAATGTGAGTAGGGGGCAGAAATGAATGCTTTCTGTGTGGTACAGATGGGGAAACTGAGGCACAGGGAGGTGCAGTGACCTAAGCGGGCACAGGGATGGGGTCCAGCATAAACCCCCCTTGCTCCTGCAGAGTTCTGCTCAGGAAAGGGGTGGTGTGACCGAGGGCCTCATGGCAGGGAGTGGAGATTTCCCCATGGTGGGGTGGGGGGTGGCACTTTTGGCAAGCCCTCTAGATGGTTCCAGGGAGGACGGGCCGAGGCCTGGCAGTCTAGCCCCCCCCCCCCCACCACAGTGCGCAGAACGCCAGGGTCCTGGATTCGACTCCCACCTCTGCTTCCCAGTCCTCATAGACTGCCAGCCTTCTGAGAAAGACACCGGCTCAGTGAGGTTGGGGGACTGGCCCTCCCTGGTCTCCCCACTCTGGCCCCCTCCAGCCCAGGCTCCCTGACTGATGGTGGCCAGTGAGACCCTGTCTGGATTGTAGGTGTCCAGGAGGGAAACAGGCCGCAGTGTGACTCAAACTCTGGGAGCAGCGTTGAGGGGCTGACCCGGCTTCCCCCAAGGCAGAGCAGTCCCTCCCGCCTCCCCATCCTGCTGGGCAGCCTGCTTTCTCCCTAACGCCTCCCTGAAGCCTCCCGGTGGGCGCACAGTGGCGTGGGTCAGGCTCTCTCTAAGCCAGGCTCTGGGCTATTGGACCACAGGAGGAGCTGGAGGCCCCAGCCTGCTGCCCTATCACCGCCTTCTTGGGGCCCTGAGTGTCCCAGTCCATGCTGTTGAGGGGCTCAGAGAGTGGACAAAGGTCTCCATAGAAACACCCAGCACCACAGGGTAGGACGGCCCCTCCTGTTTCCATTGCTGTGGGGTGTTCTGGGCTGGTGTGATTGGGGTGTCTACATGGTGGTTAGAAAGGGGGCCTTTATGGGGGAGCCAGATGTGCTGGCTGGAGGCATGTTCTTTCTGGCTGGGCAGAGGCTGGGAGTGGGGGGGCCTGGTGGGGAGCTCCCCGAGTTGTGAGCGATGCCAGTGAGTCAGGCTCCAGGGAGTGGCTGAGCTTAATTAGACCACAAGCCAAGAGGGATTTCAATCAAGGGAAAATTTCATGCCTAATGAGGCCAGCAGCATGGCTTGATTTCCCACATTCCATTCAATTCAGAAATGGCTAATCAGGCACCTACTGTGTGCAAGGCTTGAACTGGCTCAGCGTTTCCAAATGCACGGTTCCATCACAGGCAGCCTGAAACCCCGAAAACCACAGAATGTCGCTCAGAGGGGAGAGTGACTCTACGGGGAGGCTTGACCTGCACCCCTTGGCCTGGGACTAAGGGCAGCAGAGGGGAGTCGGGGCGACAGTGTGCGCTGATAGGGTGCATGAGAAGGGCACCCTTTGTGGTCCTCCCCCAAACCCACCACCCCAGTCCATTTGTGAGGAACACAGCAGGCATCCCAGCTGAGGGCCATTCTACAGAACACCTGGCCAGTCCTCCAAATTGTCAAGGTGCTCAAAGACAAGGAGAGCCCCAGAAACTATCACAGCCTAAGCTGCCGAGGAGACCTGACTGCGATCAGGTGGGGGCCTGGTTGGGGTCCTGGTCAGAGGGCACCAGGGAGGACGAAGGGGATCCGAACACAGCAGGTATTCGGTTGATAAGCCGGTACCCACACGGACTGATTGGCTGTCACCCAGGGCCCAGGTGAATGTGAGATGCTGATAACAGGGAAAGTGGGGTGGGAGAATGGCTGTAACTCTTAAACTGTTCTAAAAAAGTTTATTAATGAAAAAGTGGTTACTGGGTCAAGAACACAGGGGTGGGGGATACAGCCAGCCTTGGCCCAGCCCAGCTGCAGGCCCTGAGGGGCTCTGCAGGGAAGCCGCAGTCTGACTCTGCCCACCCCATGATCCCCAGCTTTGTCTGTTCAATGCCTCTGTGTGGGACCTGCAGGAACACCCCGAGCCAGCACCAGGGGCGGTGCCGGGAGTCCACGCCAGGGCTTCATGCTCCTTTTGGCATGCAAGCGTGTTAATTGGGTCCTTGCCAGGGCGCACGGCTGAGGGGCAGGTACACCCTGTAATTCACATACTGTGTCTTGCTCAAACTCATTTATACATGTTTTCACAGTGAGCAAGTAGTTCTTTTATTATCAGAAAAGGCAGTTCCACTGGGGGGAAGGTTTCTGAGTCAACCCTGTGAGGGGGAGGGGGAAGGCCCCTGGGGGCTTGCCTCTCTCCCTGGCACACCCTCTTTCCACTACTCCTTGTAAGGGCAGGGTTTTAGGAGGCCATTACCTGGAATTTCTGTCCCGTGGGGAAAGCGTCTCTGTCCCTACAGGTCGCTGCCTGGAGCAGGAGGGCAGGAGGGGAATCCCTCTAAGAGGGAAACACCCACCCAAGGGAGGGACTAGCTTCAGCCTGAGGGAGCTGCTTGCCTCTATCTGCCTGCTGTTCTGAACTGTCCTGCATGCTCCCAGGCCTTTGGACACCCTAGTGGCCCACAGAGGTCAGGACTAGTGACCCCATTTAGGGGCTGAGGAAGCATGGGTCTAGCCAGCAGCCCCAGACGAGAGCACCCAGGTGGAGGCAGAGGCTTGGGTTCTAATCTCTGCCCTGCCTAAGCTTGCTGGGTGACCCTGGGTGAGAATGTCAGTGTTGAAGGGGACTTAGCAGTCACCTATTTCTTATCCAGAGGCTGGGTGGGACGCCAGAGCCCATGTCAGGTGGCTCAAGAGAGAGTTTTGTACAGAGAAGGAGTCCAAAGGTGCTAGAAGAGTAGAAAGGCTAGACAGGAGGTGGAGGCAACTCAGAAACCAGCAGCCCTGGGGGCCAAGGGTGTTCTGGGTCCCCCCATCTCTGTGTGTGGAAGATTGGGCCCCTGGTAGGAGGTGGGCCACAGTGGCATGCTTTGGTGCCCTACCCAGAGCCCCACTTCAGGCCTGAGGCACCCATCGTCCAAGCTGCTGGGAGTGTGTCTGCTGATGGCTCACACCTAAATACTTCTCCAGGAATGGCCTCAGCCAGAGGGGCTGCTTCACCTGAGTTTGGGCATGCATCCACAGCTGGTGGGTATAGGAACACCAATTCCCAGTCCCCTTGACTTGCCTGGGGCCAGCTTCCCACGGGATCAGCTGAGACCTCTGGTGCTCATCCCCCCAGTCTGGCATCCCTCACTCTCCTGCGGGTGCCACCTGACAGCTGTCCTCATAACCCACCTGCCTGCAAATGTCCACTCCAGAGTCTGTTTCCTGGAGACCTGAGTGAAGGCGGTTGGCACCAGAGGTGGCCCTAGGAAGCAGACTGTAAACTGGGAGTTGGAGCTGGGCTGCAGGTGAAGCATGGGCTAGTGGTTCAATTGTGACCATGTCCTCCGTGGGGATTGGGGTGGAACTGGTGGAAGGGATGGCCCTGGTGGGAGCAACCTCTCGGGTGTCTGAGATTTGGGGGAGAATAATTATAAAGACTGTGGGATTGGGTAGCTAATGCTGGGTGTTGTCAGTGGGTGAGAGATCATGGTGAAAAGCCAGGGGTGATTATTCACCAGTTTAAGATGAAGTGTGGGGCGATGTCAGCAAAGCTAGTGGGGTAAGGAACTCTAAATTCTTCCCCTCTCTAACACAATGAAAAAAAAAATGGGCAAAAGCTGTTAGCATCTACCTTTTCCCTCCAGCACTCTGGAAATTAGCCAAAGGGTTCTGGCAGCCCCAGGATTACGTATTTAAGAAAAACAGATGATTCTCAGAAAGAGCAGTGAACTTTATGGTATTTTAACTCATGCCAGTCTCATGCCTTGCTTGTCGGCTCCACAGTAGCTGTGTAAATAATAGCCCATGTTCCCCAAACTGGGAAATGTAGAACAGACCTCATTCACAAAGAATTGTAATTAAGTATTTGTTCTGACTTGTGCGCTCTGGAAAACCAGTTCCAAAGATTTGTTTGTATTTCACCTTATTCAAGAATTGGCCTAGTGCTAAAGGTGTGTGTCTATGGGTATTTGTTGAAAACATTTACTGCTGTTGCTTGAAGCAATAGATAACAGTTGGGCAAAAAATAGACTAACCTAAAAGTTTGGGAGGAAAGGCTAGGGAAGGAGATGTTCTTAAGGGATTTTGAGAGCTCTGACATATTCTTAGGAATCTAAAAGTCCAAGTGCATATCCTCAGGAAAGACTGAGAGGGCCCTTAGCTGTCACCACCTTGAGGCTTGACAGGGGCAGGAAGTCAGGGCTAAGGCAGAGTTGGGAACTGCCCCACTGATGGTTGAAGATGTGTCCCAAACACGCACACAGCCTCTTGGCAAAGACTGCAATATTTTTTTTGGTTCCAGGTCTTTGCTGGGGAGAAGGAAATTTCCTCTTCCCCTCAAGGTTCTTCTAGCTTGTCTTAAGAATCAAATTGACATGAGACAAATTAACAGGAGAAAAGAAGTTTAATTACGTACATATAGGGAAGCCATACACATGGATTCCAAAGATAGTCAGGGTGAATGAGGTATATATGTCATCCTAAACCAAGGAGAAGTGGTGAAGGTCTGACACTTCAGAGGAAAAGAGAAGTAATTCACAGAAATAGGAAAGAGTAAACATTTGGTAAACAAAACACTTGATGGGCCACAAAGAAACAAGGGGGCACAAAAAGGAGACTTAGCCATGTCCCTCCCAGCCTACCACCCCTAGTTAACATTATAATATAGCTACCACAGCCTATAGCTGTATTAAACACATCCTCCATCTAAATTCTTTCTATGTGCTGAGGGGGTTGGAGGTCAAAGTATCTTCCTGAGTCTTTTTGACCTTGATGGTTTTCAACTCAAAATAATCTGCCTGTCACAATGGCACATCTTGGGGTGGCCTGCCCTTGGTCCCTACAGTTCCCTCCTCTGAAACTTCCCTGGAAGCTTCACATTACAAATGGAGGTGATGGACGTTCCATCTCATTGAATCAGTCTGGGTATGCAGGCAAGTTCCCAGAGTTAGGCCTGTGGTTCAAGTGGTCAGATATTAAATGAGACATTTTTATGGAAACCAAAGGAAAACAAACGTTAATGGTTGGAGCAAGTTATAAACCCAGTATCCAACTTCTGGTTACACTCAGTGAGAAGATTTCTAGATGTCAGTCTTGAAGCCCCTTCAGACAGACAGACAGAGCGAGTACAGGCAGTACAGAGCCAGTGACACTCTCCTGGTGTGTGGTTCAAATATCTCTGGTGACCCCTGGGTGGCTCCTACAGTAACAGGCAGGAAAACTTGTCTAAACATGGGCTGTTGTGATTTCTCTCAAGTTCCTATCAGGACAGTCCACCTTCAGTTTGCACAGTTTCAGGAAAAGGGCAATTTTAATTCTCAATGATTCCAAGTTGCAAGGGTGGGAGAAAAACTGAAACACAGTTTGGAGCGTAGGAGCAAGACATTGGAGAAAACTGGAAGGATTCAGGATCCAGTCCAGTTTACAACCAACAGTATAAGAATCTAATACCTGTAAAGGGGTGCTACTGAAACATAATTTTTCTCTTAAAATCACCCTCATATTGGATTAAAGATGGCAGCGTGAGAGGTGAGACAGAAGCTTCCTCCTAAAACTGCATATAATACGAAAATATAATTAATGCAACTAATCCTGAAAGAGCAACAGGAAAGAGGACTGTGCCAGACTGCATACACCTGGGGAAAAGAATAAACCTCACAGAACAGGGTAACGTACCAAAGCTGTGGCCCGGTGGGACCCAAGCCCTTCCCCCACCCCAGCTCACCAGCAGGAGGAAGAGAAACAAAGCGGGGAGGGAGTAGAGGCCTGACACGGCTGAATACCTAACTCTGGAGATCTGATCTGGGAGCAAAAACCTACATTTCGTGATGTTTTCATGGTACTCTCATAATTAGGGGGTTGGAAAGCTAAGACAGGCAGAATTCCTGGAGAGACTGAGATTCCAGCTGCTTGTGGAAAGCAGGGATCCATATCTGGCTGCTCTGGGACAAAAGAAAGGTGGACAGTCTGAGAGACTTCCTAACAGCAAGAAGGCTGCTAAAGGGGCAAGGATTGCACAGAGCTTACTGCTCAGGAGGAAGGACAGGTAGACAAAATTGTCCAGGTGCACTCTGACCAACAGGTTGGAAGATATCACGATCTTCAGGAGCTCCAGCTCCCTGGCTGGCTACACAGCTCCAAGGACCCCCTCCGTGATACACAGCCTACTGAGCCTTTCTCCTGACCAGCCCCACCTGGCTCGCAAACTGGCAAACCCTACCCTGGTGTTAGGCCTGCCAGAGGGAAGCCCCATCTACAGCAACTACAAACGCAAAGCATAGAGGCTTATACCTGTGTGCTCGGCCCGCTGGTTCAGGCAGTGGAGACAGGCATTGCAGCCAGTAAGCAGGAAACAGGTCTTTCCTCCCCCCAGGCACCAATACCATTCCCCTGCAACCCCTGACATTGCTTCAGGGGCTGAGCAGCTCCAGAGAGTAGAGCTTCTGGGCACTAGAGGGCACCATATACAAATATGAAATGTCAAAGGAACCTGGTTCAAAGTAAAATTATGAATACAACCCCTGAGAAAAATTCAAATGAAATCGACCTCATGAATCTTCCTGAAAGGGATTTCAAAATAAAAATCATTAACATGCTCATGGAGGTACAGAAAAATATTCAAGAACTCAGGAGTGAATTCCGGTCAGAGATCCAATCATTACGGAACACAGTATCGAAATGAAACATACAATGGAAAGTTTTAAAAGAAGATTAGATACGGTGGAGGAGATGATAAATGAAAAAGAAATTAGAGAAGAGGAATACAAAGGAGCTGAGGCACAGAGAGAAAAAAGGATCTCTAAGAATGAAAGAACTATTGAGAGAACTGTGTGACCAATCCAAATGGAACAATATTTGCATTATAGGGGTACCAGAAGAAGAGAAAAAGGGATAGAAAGTGTCTTTGAGGAGGTAATTACTGAAAACTTCCCCAGTCTGGGGGAGGAGATAGTCTCTCAGGCCATGGAGGTGTGCAGATCTCCCAACACAAGGGACTCAAGGAAGACAACACCAATAAATATAATAATTAAAATGGCAAAGATCAAGGACAAGGACACAGTATTAAAAGCAGCAAGAGAGAGAAATAAGATCACATACAAAGGAAAGCCCTTAGGCTATCATCAGACTTCTCAGCAGAAACCTTACAGGCCAGAAGGGAGTGGCGTGATGTATTTAATGCAATGAAGCAGAAGGGCCTTGAACCAAGAATACTTTATCTGGCAAGGTTATCATTTTTATTTGAAGGAGGGATTAAACAGTTCCCAGATAAGCAAAAGCTGAGAGAATTTACCTTCCACAAACCATCTCTGCAGTGTGTTTTGGAGGAACTGCTCTAGATGGAAGTGTTCCTAAGGTTTAATAGCTGTCACCAGAGGTAATAAAACCACAGAAAAGAAAGTAGAACAGTTAATTACTAAGCAAATGCAAAATTAAATCAACTATCCCCAAAGTCAATCAAGGGATAGACAAAGAGTACAGAATATGATACCTAATATATAAAGAATAGAGGAGGAACAAAAAGGAGGAGAAAAAAAGAACCTTTAGACTGTGTTTGTAATAGCATATTAAGTGAGTTAAGTTAGACTCTTAGATAGTAAGGAAGTTAACCTTGAACCTTTGGTAACCACGAATCTAAAGCCTGCAATGGCAATAAGTACATACCTATTGATAATCACCCTAAATGTAAATGGTCTGAATGCACCAATCAAAAGACATAGAGTCACTGAATGGATAAAAAAATAAGACCCATCTATATGCTGTCTACAAGAGACTCACTTTAAACCCAAAGACATACACAGACTAAAAGTGAAGGGATGGAAAAATATATTTCATGCAACTAATAGGGAGAAAAAAGGATGAGTTGCAGTACTTGTATCAGACAAAATAGACTTCAAAACACAGAAAGTCATAAGAGACAAAGAAGAACATTAAATAACAATAAAGGGGTCAATCCAACAAGAAGATATAACCATTATAAATATCTATGCACCCAACACAGGAGCACCTACATACGTGAAACAAATACTAACAGAATTAAAAGGGGAAATAGAATGCAATGCATTCATTCTAGGAGACTTCAATGCTCCACTCACTCCAAAGGACAGATCAACCAGACAGAAAATAAGTAAGGAGACAGAAGCACTGAACAACACATTAGAACAGATGGACCTAACAGATATCTACAGAACTCTACACCCAAAAGCAGCAGAATACACATTCTTCTCAAGTGCACGTGGAACATTTTCAAGAATAGATCATATCCTAGGCTACAAAAAGAACCTCAGTAAATTAAAAAAGATTGAAATTGTACCAGTTTCTCAGACCACTAAGGTGTGAAACTAGAAATAAATTACACAAAGAAAATGAAAATCCCACAAACTCATGGAGGCTTCACAACATGCTCCTAAATAACCAATGGATCAGTGACCAAATAACAGAGATCAAGCAATATATGGAGACAAATGACAACAATAACTCAACACTGCAAAATCTGTGGGATGCAGTGAAGGCCATGCTAAGAGGAAAGTATACTGCAATACAGGCCTACCTCAGGAAAGAAGAACAATCCCATATGAACAGTCTAAACTCACAGTAAACGAAATTAGAAAAAGAAGAACAAATGAGGCCCAAAGTCAGTAGAAGAATAGACATAATAAAGATCAGAGAAGAAATAAATAAAATCGAGAAGAATAAAACAATAGAAAGAATCAGTGAAAGCAAGAGCTGGTTCTTTGAGAAAATGAACAAAATAGATGAACCCCTAGCCAGACTCATCAAGAAAAAAAGAGAGTCTACTCACATAAACAGAATCAGAAATGAGAAAGGAAAAATCACTACAGACACCACAGAAATACAAAGAATTATTAGAGAATACTATGAAAAATTATATGCTAACAAACTGGATAACCTAGAAGAAATGGACAGCTTTCTAGAAAAATACAACCTTCCAAGGCTGACCCAGAAAGAAACAGAAAATCTGAACAGACCAATTACCAGCAACAAAACTGAATTGGTAATCAAAAAACTACCTAAGAACCAGATGGCTTTACCACTGAATTTTATCAAACATTTAGTAAAGACCTAACACCCATCCTCCTTAAAGTTTTCCAAAGAGTAGAAGAAGAGGGAATACTTCCAAACTCATTCTATGAAGCCAGCATCACTCTAATCCCAAAACCAGGCAAAGACACCACAAAAAAAGAAAATTACAGGCCAATATCCCTGATGAACATAGATGTAAAAATACTCAACAAAATATTAGCAAACTGAATTAAAAAATACATCAAAAAGACCATCCATCATGATAAAGCAGGATTCATCCCAGGGATGCAAGGATGGTACAACATTCGAAAATCCATCAACATCATCCACCACATCATCAAAAAGAAGGACAAAAACCACATGATCATCTCCATGGATGCTGAAAAAGCATTTGACAAAATTCAACATCCATTCATGATAAAAACTCTCAACAAAATGGGTATAGAGGGCAAGTACCTCAACATAATAAAGGCCATATATGACAAACCCACAGCCAACATTATACTTGACAGTGAGAAGCTGAAAGCTTTTCCTTTAAGATCAGGAACAAGACGAGGATGCCCACTCTCCCCACTTCTATTCAACATAGTACTGGAGGTCCTAGCCATGGCAATCAGACAGCACAAAGAAATAAAAGGCATCCAGATTGCAACAAAGAAGTCAAACTGTCCCTGTTTGTAGGTGACATGATATTGTACATAAAAAACCCTAAATAATCCACTCCAAAACTATTAGATCTAATATCTGAATTCAGCAAAGTTGCAGGATACAAAATTAATATGCAGAAATCTGTGGCATTCCTATATACTAGCAATGAACTAGCAGAAAGAGAAATCAGGAAAACAATTCCATTCACAATTGCACCAAAAAGAATAAAATACCTAGGAATAAATCTAGCCAAGGAAGTGAAAGACATATATTCTGAAAACTACAAGACACTCATGAGAGAAATTAAAGAAGATACTAATAAATGGAAATGCATCCCGTGCTCATGGATAGGAAAAATTAATATTGTCAAAATGGCCATCCTGCCTAAAGCAATCTACAGATTTAATGCAATTCCTATCAAAATACCAAGAGCAGTCTTCAACGAACTAGGGCAAAATCATTCTAAAATTCATATGGAACCATAAAAGGCCCCGAATAGCCAAAGCAATCCTGAGAAGGAAGAATAAAGCTGGGACGATTATGCTCCCCAACTTCAAGTTCTACTACAAAGCTACAGTACTCAAGACAATTTGGTACTGGCACAAGAACAGACCCATAGACCAATGGAACAGACTAGAGAGCCCTAATATAAACCCAACCATATATAGTCAATTAATATACGGTAAAGGAGCCATGGACATACAATGGGGAAATGACAGCCTCTTCAACAACTGGTGTTGGCAAGACTGGACAGCTACATGCAAGAGAATGAAACTGGATTATTGTTTAACCCCATGCACAAAAGTAAACTTGAAATGGATCAAAGACCTGAATGTAAATCATGAAACCATAAAACTCTTAGAAGACAACATAGGCAAAAATCTCCTGAATATAAGCATGAGCAACTTCTTCCTGAACGCATCTCCTTGAGCAAGTGAAACAAAAGCAAAAATGAGCTCATGGGACTACATCAAACTAAAAAGTTTCTGTATGGAAAGGACACCATCAACAGAACAAAAAGGCATCCTACAGTTTGGGAGAATATATTTGTAAATGACATATCTGACAAGGGGTTAACATCCAAAATATATAAAGAACTTACATGCCTCAACACCCAAAAAACAAATAACCCTATTAAAAAATGGGCAGAGGAATCTCACTACGCTGATAGACAGTGACTGTAATGGGGTTGGGGGGGGACCTGATGAAGGGGGTAGTGTAATCACCATAATATTACTCATTTAATTGTAGATTAATGATATCAAAATAAACTAAAAAATAAATAAATAAAATAAAATACAGACAGTGATACTTGGAAAAAAAAAGAAAAGCAAGCAGTATTTTGCGGATCTAAGCAGGATTTTTGCTGCTGCTAAATGAAGTAAGTGGTCTGCAAAAGCTTGAAGATAAACTTGCCACAGAGAAATTAATAGTCTGGACAAGCTCCCAGAATATAAGCAAGAGAGATGTCGATTTGTACTTAGCTCAGTTCAAAGTGGAGGAGAGTTCTGACCTCAAGATCTTGCTGGGAGCCATGGGGACCGTGAATGCCTTCAGTCAACAGGACTCTGACTTCTTGGGCATGTCTGGTAGTGGGGGTGTCAAGATGTCTACAACCCTACTATAGTCCTTTGCAGAGGTGAATGAGAAAGGCTGAGAGGCTGCAGCTGCCACTGGCATGGAAATTGTTCCAACTTCATTACCAATTTATGAAAATTTACTCTATGATCACCCTTTCCTGTCTCCATCAAGCACAGTAAGACCAACAGCATCTTTTCCTTCGGCAGTCTCTTCCCCTTAGATGCTATTAGTGTGTCACGACTTTTGATCAAAATTCAGAGTATTTACAGTAATTTGGTTGCTAGAAATAACAGGCTGTCTTTGATTTGTTTGCTTTTCTAATCTCATAGTCATCAATGAGAATTTAATAGTTGCATGTCTATCCCCACATGCTTTTTTGTAAAACTACTTTTTTCACATTAAAATTCCCTTTGAACAACAACAACAACAAAAAAAAATGGGCAGAGGATATGAACAGACAGTTCTCCAAAGAAGAAATTCAGATGGCCAACCGACACATGAAAAGATGCTCCGCATCACTAATCATCAGGGAAATGCAAATTAAAATCACAATGAGATATCACCTCACACCAGTTAGGATGGCCAACATCCAAAACACAAACAACAACAAATGCTGGTAAGGATTCAGAGAAAGGGGAACCCTCCTACACTGGTGGTGGGAATGTAAGCTAGTTCAACCATTGTGGAAAGCAGTATGGAGGTTCCTCAAAAAACTGAATATAGAAATACCATTTGACCCGGGAATCCCACTCCTTGGAATTTACCCAAAGAATACAACTTCTCAGACTCAAAAAGACATATGCACTCCAATGTTTATCGCAGCACTTTTTACAATAGCCAAGATATGGAAGCAACCCAAGTGTCCATCAGTAGAAGAATGGATAAAGAAGAGGTGGTACATATACACAATGGAATACTATTCAGCCATAAGAAAGAAACAAATCCTACCATGTGCAACAACATGGATGGAGCTGGAGGATATTATGCTCAGTGAAATAAGCCAGGCAGAGAAAGACAAGTGCCCAGTGATTTCCCTCATTTGTGGAGTATAACAACAAAGCAAAACTGAAGGAACAAAATAGCAGCAGACTTAAGAAACTCCAAGAAGGGACTAGTGGTTACCAAAGGGAAGGTGGGAGAAGGTGATTGAGGGGTATTTTGTTTAGTACACATGGTGTGGGGGTCACGGGGAAAACAGTGTAGCACAGAGAAGGCAAACAGTGAATCTGTGGCATCTTACTACACTGATGGACAGTGACTGCATTGGGGTATGGGTGGGGACTTGATAATATGAATAAAAGTAGTCACCACATTGTTTTTTCATGTGAAACCTTCATAAGAGTGTATATCAATAATACCTTAATAAAAAAATCACCCTCATATTTATTACAGGTAACCATATTAAGACCAATTTGTTTGTAAAATAAGTTTAGATTTGGAACACTTGGTCTGATTATTGACATAAGTGCAGCAAGAACAGCAGGTGGTCACATAGGCTCTTTTAAAGGGGCTTTACTGAACTTTTTGTAAGGAATTTCAGATTGAACTTTTAAAGGCCTCTCAAGGCCAGGAAATCCAGCCAATGACTAACCATCATACTTCTCCTGCAAATGTCTGTAATTCTGGTTGATTCCTCTCCTTGAGTTCCCCAAGACATTCTTAGGTTCCTATACCTGCCAGGACTGACCTTCCTTACTCACCTGGTAAGGCTGCTGGGAACCTTGTAAGCGAGATGTCAGGCCAGTTCTTCCAAGGGGCTTTTCTGGCTCCATGAAGTCAACCTTAGTTGCTTAAAGCTGTCTGGTCATATCTGAGTCTGCACATGTCTTTCTCAAATATGACATTCCAGTCACAGCCTTGGTAACATAACCAACATTTCCAGTCATGTCCTGTTACACAGGGAGAACGGATTCCTACTGGACTTATGTAAACAAATATATTTCCATAAAATATAAAAATACACAGTTTCCAAATTCTGGAGGGATCGGGTAGAGAGAAAAAGATGTTTCAGTCCTGCGTACAGAGGTATAATTTGCCAAATTGCTGTAAGTCATAAATGCTGAAGAAAAAGTTTCTTCAGGAATCAGGAAAAAACAAAACATTTTAAAGAAAAAGCCATAAAAATCATCTCCATCAGTTCATCCACTCCCAGCTTATTAATTCTTCTTCTGCTTGAATTCAGTTTTTCCACTAGTTCTGAGTAAAACGGTAACTGAAAATGCCAGAAGACTTAAAAACAGCAATGGTTTAAGTCTGATGAGAGTTCATTGTAACGCAGTTGACAAGGAAATTCCATTATTTCCACGATATTTAACATTTCAATAATTCTAATTCAAGTGATAACATACCAGGACATATTCGATTTCTAGGGGTTTAACACGTTTTAATACCATTTTTCCACACCAATATAATCTAAGGTTCAGCATCACAAAGAAAATTCTCTGACCTGTTCCACAAGCCCTCTGGAAAAATCTTCAGAGTTAGATAGAGGTAAGGATTTTTAGAATTTGACTTGGGGAATTTGTCAAAAATATCAAAAAGTCTGAACTAAATAGGAACACTGATCATTATGAAATCCATACTTATTCATTTAACCAAAGTGACATAAAGATTTTAAATACATAAGGTTGCACAGTTGTTAAATGTAGGGACCCAGGGCAGGCCACTCCAGGATGTTCCAGGGTGACACACAGATTATTTTGAGCTGAAAACCATCAAGGCCTAAAAGACTCAGAAAGAAACTTTAACGTCCCCCCCACCAGCTGCATGAGGCGCACTGAGATGGGGGAACTGTTCTGGAGAGAGCTGTCGCCGTAGCTAGCTGTCTTACAGTGTCAACTACGCATGGTACCCAGGGAGGGATGTGGCTAAGCCTGTTAAAATTCCTCTCTGTGCCCCCTCCCTGTTACTGCATGGCCCAGCAAATCAAACATTGACTCTCATATTCCTGTGAATTCCTGCCCTTTTCCTTTAGAGTCTCGGAGCCCCGCCCCCTTCTCCTTGGTGCAGGATGACACACGCAACTCATTCAGCAGGTCTTTGGAACCCATGTCTATGACTTCCCCATATGTATGAAATGATAAACTTTGTGTGTTTTTTTTCTCTTGTAAATCTGTCTCATGTCAATTTGATTCTTAGGCCAGCTAGAAGAATCTGTAGGGGCACAGGAAATTTCTTCCTCCCCAACAATAGCAAACCTTAGCTTTTTTAGTATTGAGATTTTGTTTTCTTAAGTACTTAAAGACCTGATCCAGACAACATGAAGTACAAGAAATTATCCTAATAAAACAATTAGAAAATCTTTTACAACTCTTGATAACTTAAGAGCAGAACAATAATAGTTCAAGGAGACGTCCTTTTAACAAAACAAAATTTTCATCTTGCAGTGCACCTGGTATTAAAACTCTTTCATAGACAGCATCACCACACATGAACTTTTCAGAGATTCCTTTTCCTGGAACCACCTACAATTTTCCATTTTACTCTTAGATTTTATCATTTTCACTCCTTCCCAGACTCTTGTTAGGGCAAAATTACTTTCCTTTTTTTAACATTTCCAGTATTCATACCTTCCTTTACCTAAAGCACACATCCTAACTTTTCTTGTGTATGGAGATGTTCACCTTATTATTTCAAGAAGCCTTAATTAGAACTTAAAATCCTTAGAAGCCTTCATTGTCAGTGGGCACTAAGAAGTAAGCAGTTATGACCTGTCGCACCAGCATTCTTTAGCCTGGCAAATTTATGAAGACACTTCATAATTTCTAGAAACCTGAGCTTCTTCATAGTATAATCTTCTCAGTTAAGTACAAAACATGATTACTAACGGACCCAAATTATCATTACTTTGTCTGTAGTAAATGTGCGTAAAACTAGTATTTCCAGAATATCTTGCCTGGCCTTAGGCATCTCCATATCAATAAGTGTTTCCAAGGGGTGGAGAGAAATAGTCATCTCCATATCAATAGGTACTTACAAGGGCGAGGGAGGGCTTATCTGGACTGGAGAGGTTGGGTAAAGGCCCCTTCTTCTGCAGCCCAGTCAGGAGCGACACAGGGGAGCAGAAGTGGACGACTGCTAGTGAGCAATAAATGGGTTTCTCCCACTTTATTTCTCCCTTTGACTGATTTTGGTTTCAAAGGTATTTTGCCCTGGGATTTTCCCCTGGAGTTATGCTCCACAGTAAGGAAGCCAAAAGTAGATAAACCTATGTTCAATAATTAATGTGTCACTGTTTTATCTTATTTGGAAGTGATCTAGATATTCAAAGCATTTAACTTAACTCATTAGCATTCCAAAATTGTGTAAGGTTACCAAAAAGATTTAAGCTGTTTTCATGTACACCTACCTTAAATCAGAATTATTGCTGAAAAGTTCACCTACTACACCTATTTGTTAACAACCATGAGTAATTTAATTCATCAAGGCTTCATTAGAACACCAATGTCAGACCCTCTCACAGGCCTTTTTTTTTCTTTTGGAAGATTTAACTGATAACCTCAATTTATAATGACTTTACATAAACGCAGGCAAAATAAAGTTAATTCTGTTTATAACTCTAAAGACATGTCTATTTTAAACCAAATTTAAATTCGTTTTAATTTAGCAAAGATTATCCAGGTCATGTGAACTTGAAAAACATTCATGTTAGTTTCTATCAGAATTTCAAGAGAGAATGTTTAATTCTTTACAAGTGCTTGTCTTCAAACCAATTATTTTTAGCAATACCACCCAGAGGTAGAAAATCTCTCCCTCTTGTAACAGGACACACACAGACAAACATACAAGCATCTGCAAAGATTCTCCAGCTACTAATATTTGTGAAGATTATTTGTACCCAATTTCTAATTTCTAAATACTTCCGTTCTCTCTTTTTTTCTGTGTGAGAGAAACTTTTCCCTGAACTGTGTATTTTAAAAGATCTAGAGAAGATGACGTAAATTTTACATCACAAAAAGCACAGAGTATCCAAGTTTTCCTTCAAGGTTGAATCCCGGAGGGGACATATTTGCCTGTTATCAGAAGCCTATGGTAATATTTAAATGTTTCCTTTCCTCAAGTCTAAGACAATCCTGTTTTCAAATGTCCTGTTTTTAAAAAAAATAGTATTTAGAAGCATTTTAAGATGAATAGGAAAGGCCTGATCTTTAGAGATAACCTGGGCTTTGAATTTGCTTTTACATGCCCCCCAATCCCTGGTTTTGTAAAGACTTAATTTGCATAACAAGGGATGACATATCCCTCGCCTATGTTGAAATGTTTTCCTTTCCTTCTGGGTACATTTAGCTTAGGGGAGAAGCCTAAAAACCTCCATCAGTATCTGAATATCAGTTTCCAGTTTGGCCAAAAATGCTTTTACAGTTATTAAATTCTTCTAAACGTATAGTCAGATTTCCGCTGGGACAAAGAGTAAATATTTCGGCCAGTATTAACCCCATGGGCCCAAGAAGCATCCTTAAAGGGATGCAAAAGATATTCACAAGATCTGGAGTTACTCCCGAAGACACCAAAGGAAACCAAAGCCCTGTGTGTGCCGGGCCGGCGGGAAGCCAGGCTGACGAGCGGGAAGGCAAGAGCTGTGCCAGTCGGTCTGGATTTTCAAAAGAAAGAGCCTCCGGGAATCCCATTTCCCTCCTCCGTCGGCCCCAACACTGTTGATCTTCTGCAAGAGGATCTACCAGAACTGTTTATCAACTCTTTCCTCCGTAAGGGAGCTGCAAAGACTCACTCATCTTTTAACTCTGTATCAATTTGGTAGGATTTTCTGAAAGTGGAGGTTAAAGGGCTTTAAAGTATCTGCTGCTGTCCAGGGGGCATGAAATCTTTTGTTTCCTCAGTAGAAAGCCCAGGTTACATTTGCAGAGGAAGTTGCACGGAATGCCGGACACTGGGAGGGGCTGATCCCAGAGCCCTGGAAGCAGGAGCAGGCTGCCCTTGCTGCCCTACTCTGCTGCTTGTTAGATGTGCTCCCTGGCTTTCAGCACTTACAAGAGTAACCTGCATTCTCTGGGCCTACAGATTAGGTCAAAGTATTCTGTACACATCTATAGCACAAGGAATTTAACACAGGCAAATGGGGCTAGATATGGGGGGAAATTTATGTTAGATGTGGACATTAATTTTTGTTCCAAGTCTAATTTCAATTTTTATCTTGTCAAGGGAATCCCTAAGGCTGGCTGATATACTAAGACAATTGAGAGCTTTCCATAAACAACTTTTTTTCTTTCAAATAGAGCCAATGTAAAGAACCCATCTTCTGGATCCCATCCTTGACTAGTGGGAACCAATAAGCCTTTCTATGGAGACATGCAGAGGGAACTTTCCAGGCTTCAACTAAGGACACAAGGGGTGTCCCCAGAGGGCATAGACGATGCAGCTCCCACGAGCCACAGAGTTCACCCCCATGGCCTGAGACACCAAAGATCCTTGTCGCACAGGCAGTAAGGATGGGGTACTGGGAATGGTGTCTCTGGTCTCACAAATGTGAGATGCCTCCAGCCAGACCCGTGAATCTGTGACACCGGATGGGCAATACTGGAATGGGACTTTGCCAGTACTAACAGGCAACCAAGGTTGAGACCATAAAAGTCCCTGATGGGTTGAGACCTCTTATGACAAACCCCTGAGAGCTGGCACAGCCGGACAAAGCACAGATTTTCAGGTCCATGGCGTGTGGGGCTGCCTGCCAGGTGCGCAGTAGGTGCGCCCTCCCAGTGGTGGAGGCCACAGAGAACGTCCTCGCCAGTCACCAAGCCAAGCTTTTAAGACACACAGGACACAAGAGAGACTCACCTGTACATTAATACCTTTAGCCAAGCCTTGAGCCTTCTTGGGAGGCAAATTAATACCTAGGAGGGACGTGCCTCGGGGCTGGGGACCGTGCAGTGTTTTACAGTGTGCATGGTTGCATGAGTTTCCTTGCGGTTGGCAGGTGACCTGGTGTCCATATAGCCCATTCCTTGACCAGCTCATCCTATCATGGGAGTCTTTCTGAGGGGGGTGAGTGCTCTAACAGCCTTTCACTGTTCGACCCAAGTCCACCAATTCTGTGGCTGTAGCTTCCAGGTTTTCCCTTAGCAACAGTGGTGATCTCATGTGCACATTTATAAAAGACACAAGGACACAAACAAAGAAAACCAAAGACATATCTGGGAGGAAATGGATCAGCAAAAAACAAGAGTCCTCAACCAGATTTACCATGAGTTGCCACGCCCAAGGACCTACCTCCACAGTATTTTCTCCTGCTAATCCCAATTTAGAAAGAGAGAAAAAGACTCTCCCCATTCTCACTCCATTGGACCCTGTGGACAGAGATTCTGGGAAGCTGACATGATAAGAAATCTTACCTTCTGCAGGCTGTCATCTGATGTCCTGGAATCTCTCAGCGGCCGCGGCCTCAGAGCGAGCAATAGCCAACGAGTTAAAGTCTCCTGCCCACCACGCCAACTGTAGGGGAAGAAGAAATTTCCTCCACCCCTTGAGGTTCTTCTAGCTGGTTTAAGAATGAAATTGACATGAGGCACATTAACAGGAGAAAAAAAACAAAATTTAATTACAGACACATGCGGAAGCCACAGATGCAGGTTCCAAAGATAGTCAGGGAAAATGAGGTAGTAAGGTCACCTTGAACCAAGGAGAAGGGTGTAGGGGTCTAAGACTTCAAAGGAAAAGGGAAGTAATTCAGAGGAATTCGAAAGGAGTGAATGTTTGATAAACAAATGTTTCTGGGCCACAAAGAAACAATGAGGGGGCACAGAGAGGAATTTTAACAGATTTAGCCACATTCCTCCCTGTCTACCACATCGAGCTTACATCATAATATATGTCTAAGGCGATGGTGTCTTTCTGGAGCAGGTCCTCAGTGGAGATGGTGAGCCCTAAGAAAAATATTATAAATTGCTGTCCTTTAAAATAAGGAATACTGTGTCACCAAGAGACACAGTCAAGAGATGAAATTGGAAGCCACAGAGTCGGAGACTATATATGCCATGAAGACATCTGGATATAGAAATAACTACTTTTCAGTAAGAAAAAGACCACCAGTAGGAACATGGGCAGAAGTCTGGAGCAGGCTCTTTAAAGGAGGCACTTTCCAAGTAGCCACCAAGCATATGAAGAGTTGTTCACCCTCCGTAGTCATGAGGGAAATGCAAATCAAACTCCAGTGAAGCACCGCTGATCCCCCCTCGAACGGTTGCATTTTAAGACATTGACAGCACTTCATGTGGGTGCGGTGTGGAGACACTGGAACGCCCTGGCCCTGCTGGGGGTGACCGGGGGCTCAATCCCTGTGAGATACCAGCAGGTATCACCCGTGGTGCTAGGTGCACCGCCCTAGAAACCAGACGTGCCGCCTCCAAGGTACGCATGTGATCAACAGAGCTGAGTGCCAACACCTGCCCGAGGAGATGTACAGGAATAATCCATTGGCACTGTGGGGACTGGCCAGAAAACTAGGAACTTCCCAAATGCCCATCATCAGTAGATGGGTAAATAAATCGTGTATACCCACCACTACATGCCGCCCTGACCGTTCACAAGCCGTGACTATGACCTCACACAGTGCACCGGAGCAAAGAGCAGGGACAGAAAGAGGACATTCTGTCTGATGCCACTGACTCGGATTTCAAAAGAAGGAAGTATAACCTGTGGCTTTAGAAGTCAGCAGGGTAGTGGTTACCTGGGGGCAGTAAGTGACTGGAGGAGGCGGGAAGGGGATTCTGGCCACTGGTCGCGTCGTGCTGATCTGAGCTTGGTGAGAGCCGTTGGCCACTCCCTTTGGAGGTGTGCCGCTCTGTCTGGCAAGTGCTGGTTAAGTTATCTGGTTGTGGTTAGTGGTCTGGGTGCCTGCATACTCTGCCACCAGGCTCTTAGGCCCCTGGGCCACCACTGGTCTGTAGCTGTGTCTCCTTTCTTGTGCACACAGACATTATGCACTGAACCGAGTTCCTCTAAACTCCTAAGCTTGAGTGCTAACTGACCCCCAGCGTGACTATTTGGAGACCGCCTGTAGGGAGGAAGCGAGGTCACAGGTGGGGCCCTGATCCGCTGCAGTCGGTGCCCGCATAGGAAAGGGAGGAGACACCAGAGCTCGCTTGCTTGCTTGCTCTCTGCAGCCACAGAGGCCGTGTGAGGACACAGAGAGCAGGTGGACACCTGCAAGCTGGGAAGGCACCTGCTCCCTGGGTCTCCAGCCTCCAGGACTGAGAGAAAACGGGTTTCTGTTGTTTAAGCTGCCAGGTCTACTGTGTTATGACCGCCTGGGCAGCCCAGGACCCTGCCACCCTGGGGCACTGGAGAGCCGTTTCCAGACCCTCCCTCTGCTCCCACTGGGGCTGGCAGAGGGCAGTGGGTGCAAGCGGGGCCTTGGAGACCAGAGGTGCTGGGTTCAAATCCAATGTCTCACTTGCTGGCCTCGCCCCTCAGCCTCCCTGAGCCTCAGCATTCCCTGCTTTCACGTGGGCCACGGGCACCTGCAGGTCTGTGCAGATCGATCGTGCGGAGGATTTGCCCCAGGAGTGCATAATGTGAGGGGGCCCTCGGTGAGGTTGGCAGGCATCCCCGCTGCTGACTCCCCTGCTGCCTGGGTCCGAGCCGTCCCCAGAGACCACATGCAGGGAGATCCTCCGTGTCACCACCTCCGCCCCAAGCTAGGAGGGCCACTCGGCAGTGTGCCAGTCTCAGGGCGGAGCAGGCGTCCAAGGAGAGCTCTGAGGGGCACGGCAGACCCGTGCTTGTCTCTCTGCGTCTCTGCGAGAGGGCGGTTCTGGCACTGTGGCTTTTTCAGCAGGCTGAGCAGTGAAGGCGTGAGGAAGACCCCGTTTTCCTGGGGCGAGAGTGGGGCTCTCCGGCTTGGGGCGAGGGTCGGCTCCCGGTGCTGGGGGCGGGGTCTGCAGACCTTCCCGCGCTGGAGGCCCACCTGCCTGCAGCTCTGGAGGCCCCTCACTGGCACCCCGCCTCTCCTGCCCACAGACCCTGGGCTGGTCGGGGCTCCAGGCTGTCCCTGACTTGGTTGCCCGGCCCTGGGCCCCGGGAGGCTTCTGGTGCTTGTCTTCCTGGCAGGTTGCTGGGTAGGGTCTGGAGTTTTAGGTTTAATAACCACAGTTCTGGGTGTGAGGGAGTTGCTGCAGAGAGCACGTTCCAGACCCTTCCCGAGCACCAGACCAAAGCCCAGACCACGGTGGGATATACAGGCTCCGAATCATTCAGCAGCAAATAAAGAAATCGATTAGAGTTGCAGCTCTTGGGGAGGCTGACACAGATTATACTTGTGCACTGGGTGGAAGAGATTTCTCTAAATTTAATTATAATTTAAGTGTAAAATATGCATCTTCTGTGGGAGTTTTGTGCCTGGCCCATAATTAGTCCACCACTCTCTCCCCAACCACCCCTTACGACGCCTCTGTGTGCTGTAAGTGATTAATTTATAGGCTGCTAATAGGCTAAAACAATATTTAAAGTCATTTTGCCCAATGTAGCTTATGAGGAGGGATTGAGATAATAATTATTTAAAGACCCATTTAATCACTTTGGAGTTGTTACCTACTGGCTCCGGCCCAGCCCTCTGGGAGCTGGTGGGCCGCGCTTCTGCACACCTCTGGACCCGGCCTCCCGCTCCCAGCAGTGCCGGGCTCCCAGTGGCTCTAATTTGGCAGCGATGACCCTTGATACCTCACGGCCTTGGGCTGGGAGTGTGACGCACGAAGAAGCTGGAAGCCGGCCCTGCTCACCGCCGTTAACTAAGTGGGGGCAGGATTTCCCGGTCACTCCGGGGCGGGATTCTGAGGCCGGAGTTGCTGTCGCCCTTCTTGGGGGAAGGGTGGGCACCAGAGCGAGCCTGCTACCCGGGAAGGTTACTCTTTATTTTTATGGCTTAGCCCTGGAGGAAAGAGAATGGTCACCATCATCTGAGAAAATCCATGCATGCTTGCATAAAACTACCCCCTTCAGGGAAAGGCTGGCAACGGCCATGGGGCTCGTCTTCTCCCCTAGGGTATGATTCTGAAGCGCAGAGATGGCACAAGGAATAGGCCCGGAAGCCAGAAGTAAGGGGCATGGGTGGGGAGGGTGGCTCCGGAGGACGCATGTCACCGGGTCATTGCCGGGACAAGGGGAGCTGCCTGTGTGCCCAGTGGGGTGGTCCATGTGGGCATCGCAGGATTCGCTGCTGCCTGCCCTACGGTCCTTGAGGGCTGTGGGTTTTGTTCTCTTAACATCATTATAGAATGCTTGGATTTGCTGTGTTTAATGTTTCGGCCCTTCTTTGATACTCCTGGTACCAGTGGATGCTTCGGCAGGTGCGAGAATGCTCCAGGGAATTAACGAACGAATCAGGGCATCGTGTCGTTTAAGGGAAATTGCCCTTTGGGGGCGGCCAGAAACCTGAGTTCGTGGCTCTTTGGACTCTGCAGCAGAGCAGAGAGAGAGAGGGAGGGAGGTAAAGAGAGGGGTCCTCCTGCCTCCCCAGGAGATCAGCCTGGTGGGGGGTGGGGCAGGCGCGTGGGCCCCAGTGCCTTGGCCAGTACACGAGAAGATTCCACGTGAGGCTGTGACGTCCCTTTGCTGGGCCTCAGTTTCCCCAGCGGCACAGGGGGTGGGTCAGCTCATGTCCACCTCTTCTCTGGTCCCATCGTCCTCCAGCTCTCACGTTCTGGGGCCCTGTGACCGGGCACGTGGCAGGTGCTCAGAAACACTTGCCACCCACCCATTTGATGACCCTGTGTGTGCTGCAGCCATGCTCAGGCGTGTCCCTGCAGGGAATAGACCCAGGCTTGCACCCCTGCCCTACTGGGCACACAGCAGGGCCCCACCCGAACCTGGAGATTCCTGGAGAAATGGGGTAGGGGAGAAGGGGGTCTGGGTGGGCAGCAGGTGGGCCTTTTGGGGGCGAGCTCAGTGGAAGGCCCAGAAAGTGAGGCTCATCTTTCAGGGCCCCGTCAGGCTCCACAAATATTCTGGACTATTCTGAGCGTGGGGCGTGGAGAGAAAGATCAGGCCAGGACCCGCCCAGACCCTGACGTCAGCGCCTGTGGAGGACGGGTGGGGCGCCCCACCCTTCGCAGCGTCCCACCTGCCGCTGCCACCCACCCACCGCCCCTCACCTCCCCCGTGTGCATGTTGCAGCCAGGCTGGTGAGGGGCCAGCACCCACAGTGGGTGGGAGGCCACGTCCATGTGTCTTCAGCAAAGAGCCTCATAAGGGGGCCCAGACTGGAAATCAATTCTTTAAAGCTGAAATCAATAACAATGACCAATATTAATACTGATTGCCCTTTCTTTATTGCACTTTGCAGCTGGGGGTATTGTTTTTAAGGATGAGCAGAGGAGGCTCTGCAATGTGGCTCGAGGCAGGCTTCCTCTGGGACACGGGGCTGCCGCCCCTCCGTCCTTGACTGACCCAGGGTCAGTTTCCCTGCCAGGGCTCCCAGGGGTTGGGGCTCCCAGCCACACAGCTTTGGGAGCCTGTGACCCCACGGGATGGATGCTGTACAGGGGAGGCATCCCCAGGGCCTGGGTTTGCCTGTGGGGTGAAGGGCAAGGCCCCACCTGCAGGGACCCCAAGTGTGGAGGGGAAGGAGGGAGGCCCGTGGCCCCGGGCAATGGCCAGCGCAGGCCTGCTCTCTGCGGGTTCTCTCCGGGGTCAGTCCAGGACATTGGTCAGAGGCCACAGAGTCGGAGCCCAGGCTCGGGAACACAAGAGTGCCCTGGTCATTGCAGTGAATCCTCCCTGCCCTCTAAGAGGAACAATCGCTGACTCCCATTTTCCAGGGGCACAAGTGGGTGCTGGGAGAGGACCCCCAAGGCTGCACGTTCATGGGGAAAAGTGGGATCCAGGCCTGGGCCTCTGTCTGCCAAGCCCTCCCACCCCACACTGAAAGCCGGCAGCAGGGACATGAGGATGGCATGGGTCAATATTTCTAAGGTGTTCAGGAAGTGAGGACCGGCGGGGCGTCCCGTGGGAGGAGGTCTTGCCTCTTGTGGGGCCACCAGTCTGTCATTATCAGGTCTCTGGGCCTCAGTTTCTGTCTCTGGAAACAGAGTAGTGAAGCACCTGCCTCAGGGTGGCCATGGGGTCAGGGGGCCAGACACCTGTGTCCTCAGACCTCTGCCTGGCCGCCAGGGGGGCTGTTGCTATTAATGTGTTTCTGTTATGACAGAGGGCCATGGCCTCCTGTCTCTTTCTTGGTCCAAATCAGAATTCGAGGACAGCTTGGTCCCTTCCTCCCCATCCCCTCCTTCCACCTGCCGCATGGGAGGAGCCATTTACTGGGGCCCTCTGTGCAGAACGGCCTACACACCCCCCTCCGTCCTCTTCTCCCCACTTTTAACATGTTTCTAGACTGTGCTTCCGCTGGCTCTGTGCGCGAGCACATACAGAAGTGTTTACACACCAGCAGGTGTGCGCACAGACTCACAAGTGCACGTGTGTGCCTTTGGAGATGCAGTGTGTCCGGGAAGGAGGGCTGAGGGGACCCTCTGTGGATTGTGTGTGTGTGTGTGTGTGTGTGTGTGTGTGTGTGTGTGTGTGTCAGTGTTTAGAGGACACAGTTGGAAATTATTTATTATGCAATGTTAGGTGGCTGGGTATATTGCACAATTAGACATTTTCTGTATTTCACAACTTTCTGTATTTTCACATTTTCTGTATGTTGCACAATTAGACATATTCTGTACAGACATTCAGTGTGTATTTTTCTGGAAAAAAATACGTACTGACACGTAGAACTTAAACAGAAATTGAAGAAAAAGCTCAGAAGTAATCCAGAGGGAAGGGGAAAGAGAGTCACCTCAGGAGCCAGGGGGAGTGTCGCTGGTAGTTCATTCGAGCTTGAGCTCCCTAGCAGCCACAGCAAGGAGAGAAAGCAACGTGAGTTTGCAGTTCTGGCCAGTGAGAGGCAGCACTTGCTAGAGGACTAATTTTCCTGGACCAGGCATCCAGCATCAGCTGGTCAGGTGTGTCCTGTAAAAGAGGAAGGGGTTGGTCCCTGCCTTCAAGGGGCTTTTCCTTCTCTGGGTCCTCAACAGAAGCATTTCTGAGCAGTGTACGGTTAGCCAGACTGGCGCCTTGACTTTCTGGCTGTGGTCTCACGTGGGCTCCAACCAGAAAGTACCCTCTGGGGACAGGACCCAGCGAGCTGGCCTTGCTCAGCACTACATCTTGGCAGGCCGAGCTCAGTGGTCACACTGGTCAGGTGCAGGGTTAGCAATTGTTGGGTGAAGGGATGGCTGCTACCTCTGTCCCTCGGAGGGAGGAGGGATCACAGGGGTGAGCGGGGAGCTGAGCTGGGGTCTCCAGGCAGGCTTGTGGCTGGCCACACTGGCCAAGGTGAGTAGACAGGGTTCCTGTTGGTCTGTGGCCCTGGGAGGTGGGGTAACATGAGCGGTGGCTGTGCCCACACTGAGCTGACATATTGGGTGGTCAGCTGTCACTCCTCTCAGGAGCACCAGAGTTGAGTTGTGCCTCCTTGCCACCATGGCTCAAGCTCCTCCCAGGTCCCACAGCCCCCTGCAGTGAGCAGGGGAGCAGAGTGGGGGTGGGCTGGGCCAGCGCTCCTGGTTTGGTGGGATGGAGAGGGGCTTGCCCACTGGGCACTGGAGTTTATCCCTCTGCCATAAACCATCCCAGTTTCCTGGGATGTGTGTGTGTGTGTGTGTGTGTGTGTGTGTGTGTGTGTGTCTGGGTTCTGGCCCTGCTCCCAACGAGCATCAGGGTGCCCGTGTCCAGTCTCCAGGCCCCAGTGCTCCCCTCTGTGGGATGGGGGCCAGGAACACAGTCCCCAGGGGGACAACCCTGGGGACCCAATCCAGGGTGGGGCTCTGTCCTGCCCTGCCTTGGCCCTGGTTGCCGCTGGCTCATGCTCACAGGCTCCAGCTCCCTGGCCCAGCCCATGTCCCAGACTGTCCCCACTGCCCTTGCCGCCTCTGGCCAGCAGCCTGCAGGGCTGTTTACCACTGTCCAGCCCCCTTGACAGGCAAACAGACTGAGGTCAGGCTGACAGGTGAGGAGGGAAGGCCTGGCCCATGGACCAAAGGTGACCACCTCCTCTTAGCTTATTTACTGTCCCTGAACTTTGACCTGCCCTCCCAGGGGACACAGAGACCCAAACCATGGGTGATTTGGAAGGCCCTGGTCTTGGTTCTGGGAATCCCCTGGCCTCGGCTGGGCTGTTGAAAAATGCACGGTGAAAATATAAAAGATAAACGGTGCTGCTGACAGCAGCTTTGAGGTCTGTCTGCCCAGGGCGTGTGGGCAGAAAATGACCACCCTCACTTTACGGAGGAAAGATGAACCGGGCTCAGGGAGACTCCGATGCCTGTCCCAGGCACACTGCCCAGAGCATTGGGATCGGGATTTTCATTCATATTCTTGGGATTCTGGAACCCTGGCTCTTTAGGAAAGCCCTGTGTTGTCTCTGAGTCTAGAAGGAATCGAGGACCTCAGCTGGCAGTGCCCTGTGGGTGGGGTGAGGCTGTGAGGACTGCCCTCGGCCTGGTCCCCACCAGGCAGGTGTAGGCGATGGTGGGGCTCATCTGTGCCCTCAGCAAAGTACCCACTGTGTGCTTTGCCTGTTAAGGGCACAGATGGGGAGAGGAAGACAGGACGCCTTGCTCTCTGAGCTTCTATCCAATATGGGAAATAAAACTTAAAGACCCAAAGAGCTGAGGCCTCACTTGCTGGCGGCCCATTCGCCAGGGGTCTTCTCTTAAGCTCCTTTCTTCCTGGCCTTCCCACACATCCCGATGAATCCCACTGTCATGACCCCCACCCAGGGAGACAGAAACTGCGCCACACAAGGGACACCTCACCACGGGGGCTGCAGTTGGTGCACTGGGGGCTTCATGGGCTCCATACCTTTCCCCAAGCAGACACATGCCAGCGGGGTTGTTGACAGCAGACAGGCACCTGGAAGGGGCTTCCAGAGGCCAGCACGACCAGGGGGAGGATCTGCCCAGTGCTGCTTCCACAGCTTGAGGGTAAGGAAGTCCCAAACTGCCCTCTGTGCTTGGGGGCAGCTGACAGAGGGCACCAGCTCCACGTGCAGCCCTCCCACCCCAGGAGCAGGGACGGAGCACAGCCCTGGACCTCTGCCACAGAGGCACTCAAGGCGCTCACACAGACCCCTGCCGGGCCCTGCCCCAGCCGACCCGAGGGGAGCCAGGGGCCAGGCATGCCCCCCACTCCTGAAGCACATCCACAGCTGACCCTGCTGGGAGGTGGGCAGGTGCTCGACAAGGGAAAGTCTTTTGGATACCAGGCTGGAGATGGAACCCAAGCAGGGGGGACATGGCAGAGGAATGTTAGCGAGTCAGTGAAAAGACTGAGCAGATCCCAGCAGCCCTGCTTTGCCAGAGCTGTGTGGGGCAAACGAGATTTCCTCCTGCAAGGGTGAGCCTCATACAGTCTAAAAGCATGCCTACCTCCTTCCACATGGAGGCGCAGATCCGGCCCCCTTTCCTGGGGCTGCCCCCCACTGCACAGAGCTGCTCCCGGTGAAGATCCCTCCTGGGCCTCAGCACATCCCTATAGGTGGGGCATAGGCCACTTCTTCCACTACCTGCAATGGGTCACTCTGATTCTGCTTGGATACCTTGCATGATGGGGAACTCACCACTAGGAAAGGCAGAACACTCTCCCTTGGCTTGAGCTAAAATCTGCCTCCTTGAAACTTCTCTCCATTGGCCATTCCCTCATGGTTCCATTCAACATGTCCTACTGTGTGCCAGGCTCCCTGCTGGGCATGGAGGACAGAGGAGGCCTTGCACCATGGAACCCAGAGCTGGGGGGGAGGGGAAGTGGCAGGGGCCCTGTGGGTGGGGAGGCATGAGAGCTGCAGGGACATGGAGTGGGGCCAGGACGGGGCCAGGAGCGTCTCCGGGACACAGTGTCAGGTAAGCTGACCCCTGAAAGGTGAGTAGGGGTTACTCCCTAGGCATGGGTGTGAGGGTTTCAGCTCAGGAAAGAAAGATTGTGGGGCAGGGTGCATGGGGTGGGGGAGTTTGGACCAGGACATCTTGTTCAGCGGGCTGGATGCCCCCTGGGGGGCAGGAGGCAGAGGCTGTGTTCAGGCTGCCTCTTCCCTGACCGCTGGCTAAAGCAGGGGTGGGCGGTGGGGAGGAGGGTGGATGGCCCAGGCAGGTTCCAAGGTGCAGGAGGCATGCCAGGCCCCTCAGCCGCCTCCTCTGCAGACTCACCTCCTGACAACTGCCTCTCCCCTGCCCCACACCCACCACGACCCCAGCTCCGGTTCCAACCACCTGCTTCTGTCATTTCCCCAAGCCCTCAGTCTTCCTCAGGTCTCCCACACCTTGTGCCCTCTGCCTGAAACGCTTCTCTTCTGGCTGAACTGGGTCCTGGTTCAGGTCCTCCTTTGAGCGAGCAGTCCTTCCTGATTTCTCAAGCTGTTTAGGTGTTTTTCTGTGTACTCTAGTAGTACCTGGGTTGTTTATTCTTCTGACACTCCCAACACACACACACACGCATGCACACACACGGCAGGGGCAATGTTTACCACCTTTGGATCCCAGCACCACACACTGTGCTTGCGTGATGTAGGCCTGGAGGGCTTTTCTGTGGCTGAAGGTGGCATAGTGGAACTGCAGGCTGGGGAAATGTCTTGGGACTCTGGACTTGTGCTGAGTTGACAAAGGCTGTTCTCCTTCCGTCTTAACTGGACACTGAGTCTGGGAGGAAATAGGGTGGCCCATTCGTGTCTCTCCCAGCGTGTCCCCACTGGACGCTCAGGGCATGCTTCTGACGCGAGGTCAGAGGGTACTCTCAGAGACCCTGGTGAGACCCAGGGTGGGGTCTGACCTGTGTCGCTCCCTCCCGGACCACGAGTGCACAGAGCTTCCCAGCAGTGTTGATGGCCCTTCGCGGGTGTCCTCTGGTCTGTCTGAGGCCGTAGGTGCTCAGTCAAGCTTGATGGGCTGCTGTCAAGGTTCCCGCATGAAGAGCCTCCCACCACAGCAGCCCAGTGGGTCAGGACTCTGGATTTGAGGGCTGGGGTCTCACGTCTGCACCCTGGCTTCCACACGCCTACGTTTCTCACTGCTTCCGTCCTCTTTCTGGGGTCTTTCAGAAGCTCTGGGACAGGCGACATTGAGGGTTTCGGAGACTGGGAGATGGGCGACCCTTTAGAAATGACGCCCAGACTGTGGCCCCAGGCCATGAACCAGAAGAGGGAGGAAGGGCTTATTTTTACGCTGCACTTGGCCCCCCCACCCCCCAACAGCTCAGTAAAGGGGCCTAAACTGGGAATGCCTTCTGCGGGAGTGTCCTTTCCCGGCTCCACGAGGCCGAGCCCAGAAGCCTGGTGGAAGGGCAGTGAGGGAGCGGGAGATAGAATGGGCATCCATAGGCAGGCTGCTGAGGGAGACAGAGAATAGCATGGGGGTCTCTAGGCAGAGTCTGGGATTCTGGTTTCACTGCCATTTATTGTGAGTGTCCTGTCTGATCCCCAGTGGAGTTTTCCCAGAGGGAAAGGGCTGACCTTCCTATCTAAGACTCGCCAGAGAATCCAGTCAGCCTGGCCATCCTCAGGAAGGTTTTGTTTCCGTGTAGGTCTATGATGGCATTCATCAGCCCTCGCCCTACAGGTTCGGGTGGAAAGAGGGAGGTTTCCACGTTGGCCAAGCAGCTGAGGCTGAGCTGGCCAAGCCCCATCTCCCTGCCCCTCGGGCGGCCTCCTGGGACACAGCTGGGGACAAGGCACCCCCTTGGGCTTCTTCCAAGCTCTGAGCTCCAGGCCTGCACACAGCCAACCTTGTGTGGCAGGAGATTCAGGGAGCGTGTCCCACAGAGCACGTGGTGCAGCTGGTGTACACCTGGCGGGGCCGTGTGACCAGCCTGGGCCTCCACCTCCTAATCTCTGAAATGAGGGTGATTGCCTTTCCTAGCAGGACTCTTCTGAGTTAGCAGGGCTAACCCAGGGGCTGGGGCAGTCATGGCTCACCCACACAGCCCTGGTCTGCTGGGCTCCACAGTGACGGGTGGTTGGGGCTGTCCCACTCCCCTGCTGGGGGGCCCAGGTGTGGGTGGGTGGTCACCCCCAGGCAGGGGGCAGTTTTGGGGTGTGGTCCGCAGTCTCCTAGAGGCCCCCAGGGGCTGAGCCCCCAGTGCCTGCCGCAGAAACCCACCGTGAAAACACTGATCTTGTCTTCCCATCTTCCCTGGCCTTCCTCCACTCCTCATTGTACCCCAGGAACGGCTGCCCACCCTGCTGTCTTATCTCCAGGTCTGCGTTAAGGGACATGGCTGAGAAAGATGGCTGCTGGTTTTCCACCCAGACCTGCAGGAGAGTGGAGGGGACAGATATGTACCCAGAGACCAGCCCTCTAAGTGCTGACCCAGGCGGGGGCTCCCTTTGGCAGAGCCTAGAAACAGCCTGGATGAGGGGCAGCGGGACAGGGCTCCGCACTGCTGAGCCCCCCAGCACACTGTCCAGCCCCAAACGCTGGCAAGCCAGCATGGCCCTTTCCCACCAGCCCCAGAACTGGGCAAGAGGAGGCCAGGGGGGATGTGGCCGAGCAGCTGATGCCCGAAGGGTTCCAGTCGGCTCCTCTGAACCTTCCCATCTGTGCTAATGTCGTGTCATTAGCGGTTGGAAAAGCTCTCGGAAGTTAAATATTAAGCAGAGTGTGTGCTGGGAAACACAGTCTTTTGCATCTAGGGCTGAGGGTCAAGGCCATGGCCCTTAGTCTTGGTTTTAGAATTTTCTGACAGGCTTTCTACGTGACCATGGGTGTAGTGGTAACTCTGGGGTCCTATTTTCCAGAGTCTCTGAAGGGCTCCAGATGTGGGCCAGTCCCTCAAAGAAACTCCCAAATGCCCCTGGTCAGGCAGGGCTGGACCAAGGTGGACCAGGGGCTTTCCAAAGCTCCTGGGATTCCTGGGGCTGAGCCTGGTCAGCCCCTCCCCAGGAAGGCTTAGCTCAGTCTCAGCCCCAGGGACTGGCCTGGGGGTGAACAGGAAGACAGGGGGCCTGCTGGGCCCAGGACAGCAGCCTGAAGACTGGAAAGGGGGCTCTGACCCTTCCTCCCTCCACAGACACTTCCCCAAAGCATCAGCCACTCTTGTAGCCACCCTAAGCCTGAGATAGCTGTGAGAGAACCCAGGTGCTGCCCCAGGCCAGAGAGGCACAGACAAATTGGGCTGTTTGGGTGGGGAGCGGTAAGAACTTCGGCTGTGACCTTTAGGTGTGCGCTGGGTGGCGGTACTCGGAGGTTCAGACAGAAGCACAGGCGTCACCTCCAGGACGTGAAAGGAAGGGAGTGGGAAGCCGGGTGGAGACTCAGCAGGGAGCCCCGCGAGATGGTGCAGAGGCAGTGGGCTGCCCCTCCGCATCCCACCATCCTGTCGCTTGACTTCCTTCCATGGGAATGCACGTGCCCTGTGGTTTACAAGTGTTTTGGGGTCTGTATCTGTGCTCAGCGGCAGGCACCGGGTTGGTGCCTCTGTACCCTCTGGGATTAGTGGACAGTAAGAGGCGGTGAGTGCTGAGTGAGTTCTGAATGGACAAATGGATAGGTTGTTGGATGGATGAGTGGGCAGTAGGGTGGATGGCTGGCTGGCTGGGAGCATGGGTGGGTGTGGGTGGTTGGGCAGATGGATGGGTGGGTAGTTGGGGGATAAAGTAGATGGACCCTTTTCATCTGTCATTTCAGTTCAAAGCAGAGGATGCAGCCTTTCACCGGGAGCCCTAAAGCCCTACTCTTGAGTGACCTCTGGGGTGGAGACAGCCTGTCTGCCAACGAACACCTTCTTGCCTCAAAGGAAGCTCCCCAGGGGCTGTGTCTCCAGCTACTGCTGAGCATGTTTGCGGATCCCAGGGTCCCCCTCACTGTGGAAAGTGAAGCCATCTCCTTGGGGTGTAATTTCTGAGATCAGGTAAGGAGGGGGTGGGTGCCTAGGGTGGGAGTCTCCTTCACTGACACACCCACACCCACGGCCACACGCACACCCCCCCCACACACACACACGTCCTGTAGTCTGACCTGCAACCCGGAGAATGGATTTGTCATTCCTCAGGCTTTGGGACCTGGAGGCTTAGGGGTTCCCTGGGGAATGTCAGAAGACGGGCAGCCCTCAGGGCGTGGAGAAGCCAGAGCTGACCCCCAGGGGAGGAGAGCCTGCAGGCAGGGTCAGTAGATGTCAGTCAGCCTGGGCTGCTTTCAGGACCTGGCAGGGTGGGCTCGGTGCCTCCTTCCAGGGATGAGCGGTCAGGGTCTGCCTTCACAGAAGGCTGCTGCCCATGTGGGTCATTCCTTCGAAACGGGCTGGTGCTCTGCTAGGCCCCTCCGGGCCTGCTCTCTCACACACGTGTTAGGGCCACCGGACAAATGCTGGCTAATACCTACATCACTGGCTCCACCTGGCTTGGACAGGGAAGGCCTGGGTCACTGAGAGGGCTGCAGAGGAATGGGAGATGGACTTTGGATCTTTCTGGAAGGACAGGATTGTTTGTTCATTAGCGAGGTGCCACCAGCCAACCTCCTACATGGCATAGAGGTGACCACGGCCTGAATGGGGCCAGATGCTGAAATCTGTGGGCTCGGGGTTCAAAGCAAAGGCTTTGGCTTCAGATCTGGGTCTGAATCCCGGCCTTGCTGCCGTGCAGCAGTACCAACAGAGCTGCTCTGGACCATCCCAGCTTGGGGCCAAGGTCAGCCTGCTCATCCTGACCTTAGCTACTGGCTCATCATGCACACCCAAGTCCAGGCCTGTCTTCTATCGCACTTGGCAGAGACTACGATTTCTACAGACAGAAGGTTTCAGCAGCCCTGCATCGAGCAAGCCTGTCCGTTTTCCAGCAGCATCTGCCCACTTTGTGTCTTGGTGTCACGTGTGGGTAATTCAGCAGTATTTTAAACTTTTCCATTCACGTTGTATTTGTGATGCGATCTGTGCCAGTGGTTACCACTCCCTGAAAGCTCAGGGGACAGTTGGCAATTTTTAGCAGTAAAGCGTTTTTTAGTTAAGAGATGTATACGGTTTTTTTAGACTATTGTACGCTTACTGGGCTACAGTAGAGCGTGAACATAACTTTTATATGCACCGGCAGACCCAAAATATTCATCAGGCTCACTTTCTTGTGACATTCGATTTACTGGGGTGGTCTGGAGCCGCAATGCGTTCAGGGTGGGCCTGTGGCGGGACTGGCTCTCTGGGGGCCTGGCCCGGCGGTAAATGAGGGGGGCCTTTGCAGAGCACACCCCCAGTCGTGCCTGCTCTAGCTCCGCCGGGAGGCGCTGAGTGGCAGCGAGACCCTCGTCTGGGGCTGGGGACGGTGGTGCCTCCTTTGGCATCGGTGGGAGGGCTGAGGGTGAGAGTCGTGTGGGGGGCCAGGGACATGGAAAAGACTGCTAAGGTAGTCAATAAACGTTTAGAAACGTTATCTTCAGGGCTCATGTTTCTTCTGGCGACATTTAAACCTCACAAATTTCCCACCACTCAGTCGTGTGCAGCTAGCAGTCAACACCGCCTGCCCTGGGGCTGCTTGCTCCAAGTTCACCTCGGCAGCACCGCTCCCAGCAAGCTCAGGGCCTCCTGGGTCTGCGGCCTGGCCACGGGTGTGGAGAGAGGAGACCTCGGCTGTCCATAGGACAAGGCTGCTGCTGTCAAGAGACCAAGTGTCGGGCCAGGGCACCGTGGGCTGAGATGCGGAGCTCTCAGATCTCAGCTCAGCAAGGCCCTAGGCGTCAGTGTCCTGCAGGCATTCAAATGCCCGGATATCTAAGGCCTGTGGGGCCTCCCCAGCTGTCCACTTTAGAACTGAGGGCCCAGCTGCCCCCTGGGACACCTGGGTCCAGCAGCTCAGCCTCGGCCTAAGGGCTCCACAGGTGACCTGAATCAGCCCTGTTTGCATTGGCCTGGCCTCTGGAGGGCAGCAGGCGGAGAAAGCCCAGGAAGCCCTGGCTGCAGCCCTCTGGGTCCTCCTCTGACTGGTATCTTTGCACGGTGGCCTGGAGCTCAGCTCCAAGACAGATTTACAATTCAATTGTGAAATGGGATGAAGATTAGACATCCCCCTTTGGGCATCTCAGTTTTCTTATTTAAAGATTCTGTTCTTAGTAAATTTATTTACTTCTAGATTAGCTTTTATGTTGTGTTGACAGGCAAGGGGGCAGGGTGGGGAGGGGTCTGCCAAGTGCTTCCTTCTTCACTGTGGAGAGGCTCCAGCGGGGACCCAGTGACCACAGGAGCTGTGCTCGCCTGTGACATGGGCTGTGCCGCTGAATGGTTGGGAAACAGGGCCAGGTTGAATCCCACTTTGCCATTTACTAGCTGTGTGCCCCGGGCAGTTATCAACATCTCTGAGCCCGCCTCCTAAGTGAAGTGCGAATTCATATGCAGGTGTCAGGCAGGTGGGGAAGAATGGTGCCCAGAGCAGACTGAGACCAGGATTCAAGGGCCTGTGTGTGGGTACATGCATGCACATGTGCTCGTGTGTGTAAGCACATGTGTACCTGTGCATACACATGCGTGTGTGTGTGTGTGCGTGCACGCTTGTGTGTAGGGGATCCTGGACACACAGGTGGGGAGTATGGAAGTGGGACAAGGAAGAGAAGGAGGCAGACAGAAAGCCTGTTCTCGTGGGGTGTCAGTGCTCGAGGAGACAGGGGACAAGCAGTGGACAAATGGGTACAGGTTGGGGGGGGGGACGGGAGGCCTGGCTGTGGAGTCCACCCCAGAGCCCAGGCCCAAGATACGGCAGGCATAGCCATGTTGGGGTAAGAGGGGCAGTGTCTGTAAGGCTCAGTGAGTTGGAGGGAAAAAGGGACCAGAAGAGAAGAGAGGGGGCAGGGGAAGCTGCCTCAGGCTGGGTACCCTGAGGAGCACTGGGAAGGCTTCCTGGAGGAGGCGGTGCTTTAGTTGGTTCTGGATTGGCCAGCAATTATTTGTATGCACCTTACAGGCCCCTCTGGACGCCCCCGGGCAAGGAGGAGAGTGGATGTCCAAGGAAGCCCCTCTGAGTGGGACCACTGTCAAGGGGCAAGAGTGGGGAGACGGTGGGAGGGAGGCCAGATGCCCCCTGTCACCCCGCTCCGTGGAGCTGCCATCCTGCTCCCTGCTTTCCAGGACAGGGCTGGATCTGGGCTCCAGGGAGGCACTGTGTTTGCCCACGAATATCCCCATTTCCTTCCAACACATTTCCCAGATGTCCATAAGCCCCATCCCACTTTTGTGCAGCTGTCCCTCCCCCTGGGCCCCAAGCCTGGTGAAATGCTTTCCACAGTTTGTTTTGAGTCAGATGGAAGGAGAGGTGGGCCTGGGGGGAGGAGATGGCCCCTGGTGCCAGTGCCACCCCTTGGCCTGCCGGCCCCAGGACGCCTTGGCTCTGGCGTGCCCGGCCTCATCTGCGGCCAGGAGCGTCCCGGCCCTGACTCCCTGAGAGGCTCACAGCCCCACTGACTGACTCTAGGGCCCAAGGGTCCCGGCGCCCACAGCTGCAGACCGGTTGGCCTCCAGGCACCTGGCATCTTGGCCTGCGCTCGCCGGCGCCCCACTATCCTGGGCTCTGGAGTGAGTCCCGCCTGACCCTGGATTCCCTTTCATTCCCTCATTTGCTTCTCAGCCTCTGATCGTTGGTTCATTCCCTCCTTGAGCCGTGCAGCCCTGGGCTCAGCTCAGCTCACGGCCGGCTGTAGGCGGCAACACGAGGTCTCAAGAGCGCCGTGCTATGCCTGGCAGGGAGGATGCCCGCTGCCCTTAGGACAGAATCCAGCCCCCTTGCCCCGCACACTTCTTGACCACTGCATGCTCTGGCCGCGCCGGGTCCCACTGGCCCCTGAGACAGGACCACTCTCCCCACCTGTGCCTGGTGTCACCTTCCACTCCCCCCATCTGGAAAGCTCCTGTTGTCCTTGCTGTCTCTGCTTGGGTGTGACTTCTTCCAGGCAGCCCTCCCTGATCCTGCCAGTCTAGACTAGGTCCCCCAACACTGCACTGAGCTCACCCTCTGAGGCCCTGCCCCAGGGCGTCAAAGTCACCTGTGGAGGACCAGAGTCCTTGGGGGCCGGGATCCACTCCCACTCAGCATGGCCTCCCCAGGCCCAGGGTGGGAGTGCGTCACATAGTCCAGGATTAAATGAAGGAATGAGGGGCACACAAGGGTCTCCAGGCTCACTACAGAGGCTCTGGGGTGCCCAGGAGTCTCAGAGACTAGGGGAGCTCACAGTGGCCCAGGGCTTCCTTTGGGGTGCGGCAGACGGATCCCGGCTGGAGGGGCCCCCACGTGTCTGTGAGGCACGTGAGCTAAGGGCTACTTGGACGGGCCCTGGCTGACCTGGGGACCCACAAAGGAGTGCTCATGCCTGACCAAGTGCAGCCCCAGGACCCTGCACACCTGGGGGCCTGGTCATCGCAGTGGGGTGTGAACCAGAGGGTGTCCCTGGAGCGCCCCCCAAGGGTCAGGCCCCTGGTGGTGTCCAGATGGACACGTCTGGGGCAGGGTGGGGGTTGCTCCAGGCTAGGCATCCCTTTACTGTCCTCACCGGGGGCCTCTTGACGTGAACCCCAGGGAGGGCCGTGGGCCTGGCCCACGGGGCTGGTCTAGCTCTGGACTTGAGTCTGGAAACCCAGGTGCTAGTACCAGCTCACTGTGCGGCTCTGGGCAGGTCCCCTCTCAGGCCTTGGGCTCCCCATGTGTGAAGGGACAGCTCCCAAGACTCCCTCCACTTCCTTCAAGGAAGGTTGTCCTGTGTGGAGCCATGAATCCAGGCTCAGAACCCACATAGTGCTGAGTTCAAATCCTGCCTCATCTGTGGGCCTGACGGGCAGGTGAGGTGAGGGTTGGTGAAGGGGAAGGACAACAGAAGTGAGGCCCTGGGCCCCGGGTGCCGCCAGTGCAGAGAGCAGATGAGCTCACCCCAGGCCCACACTTGGTACCCTGCGGGCCTTCGATGGCTACACGCCGAGACCCTTTGGGGGAGCAGGAGGACCCCCAGATGTGGAGGAAGATGAGGCCTCTCCTCAGGGCGCAGCAGCCCTGAGCACGCCAGCCCTTATCGGCGTCCAGCCCTGGGACGCTGGCTTCCTTCAAAGAGCACACGGGTCGGGTAGCGGCCAGGCCCGTGGACCCAGGTGCTGGACTGCCCCTGGAGTGTTCTCCTTGCCTGTTCATGGACCTTCATGGTAGTCCCCATTCTTTGCAGAGTCCTCTAAGGTGGATAGGGCACCTGAGGGTCTGGAGAGAGGCGAGAACCCCCACCTGCTCAGTGCCTGACCTCCGGAGCCCCCCGTCTGGCAGAGGGAAAAAGGCCAGCTCTCCAGGCCCACTTGCCACTGGAGGAGCCCACATTTCAGAGGCGGAGCTATCCTTCCATCCTGGGCACAGCTGGGGCAGGCCTCCCCAGTCCAGTCTCTCTTGCTCCTTCCAGGGGGTCTCAGGACATGGTCATAAAAGGCCTGCAGAGTAGTGTGTGGGGAACCCTCAGCGAGCTGAGCCCCGTGGCCCACTCCCTGAGGGGTGCCTCTGGAAAGATCAGATCCCCGTCTGTAGCATGGGGACGCTGTTACATCAGTGAGGGGTCAGTGAGGTCACTCCTGGAAGGAGGGACCCAGCGCCAGGCACCCAGGAGGTGCCTAAACAAAGGCTCCTGGGGCAGGAGCAGGGACAGACCAAGGGGCACAGTGGAGGCACTCTCCTCTGGGCCCTGCCCTGGCCCCAGGCTCTGAGGTTCAGACTTGGACTGCACTCCTGGGAGGGGAACCACGTCCAGGGGCAGTGGGGATGGCAGTCGAGTCACCTAAAAATGGGGCTGGGGCAGGCCTGCAGGCAAGACTGAGGCGGCTCCTGGCTAAGAAGAGCACCTGCTGGGATGAGCGACTCTCTGCCTTCCCAGCCCCTGCCCTGCAGGGGTGCTTCCCCTTGGGACTTTTCTCCAACCCTCTCGATGTCTGAAGATAAAGCCAGCCCGGGATAAAACCACATAAGCCCCATGTGAGCATTTCCCCGTCCCCGTCCACCCCACAGCCCCGGGTTCCCACTGCATCTCTCGGTGGGAGCAGCTCCCAGGGGTCACATGTGGCTGTCTCCGTGTGTCCCAGGACAGAGCCAGGGCCTGTAGGGCAATGCAGAAGGTAGGTTTGGAGCAGCTTTGGAAGCATGTCATTTCAGCAGAATCATCCCTGTCGGGATCGCTGGTTTTGCAGGGCGGGAGCAGCCGGCCACCAGTGGTCATGAGATTAGATGGCCAGCTCTCAGAGGTGTCATGCCAGATGCAAGGAGGCCAGGAAAAGAGCCCAGAACCCACAGCCTCAGCACTGACCTCTCAGCCCAGTGGGCGGCAGGCAGCCCTGCCCCAGACACTCAGCTGCCTCCCTGCTTCCTGCCTCAGTCCTCCTGTCCCCTCCGTTCTCCTCTAGGGAAACCTGACCCTTTGGTTGCTTGAAAAGAACTTGGGTTTGATGTTTTGAATAAGTGGCTTTTTATCGGAGAGCCCTCTGGGAGTCTGGGCCACAACCAGTGACATTCTATCTGTTGTTTAAGAAGAGGAGCAAACTTGGACTGATGGGTATTGAGATTTATGGCGTCCCCTGAACCTCATTGCCTTGGAATCTTTTTAACAGTTGGGCCAAGTGGTGCTAAGATGGAGATGACGGGTCAAGCAGCAGCTTGCTGTCCCTTCCCGGCCCCCTCCCCTCCTGACCTGCACTGGGAGTGTCCTGCCCAGACCCCCAGAACCCTCTGCTCATCTCCAGGGCTCTGGAGGGGAAGGGGCTGAGGGGAGGTGGCAGTCCTGGCGGTGGCAGGCAGGGCTCTGATTTCCCAGCCAGCCAGCCAGCCCTGCCGTGTCTGAGCCCCTCCCAGGTACTGTAGGGGTGTTGCCTGCTCGGCCCCGCATTCAGCAGGTGCTCAACACCACACTGGAGGTCTTCCATGTGGAGTCCGAAGTGGCAACGCAGGGTCACGAGTCTAATGGCTCAGGTCAGACGAGGAAGAGCTTCCTAGCCGGCTGCCCCAGTGGAGGGAGGCGCTTGTCCCAGGAGGCCTGTAAGGGCAGCTGGCGCCTCTGGCAGGGAGGCAGGAGGGTCTGGAGCACCAGGGTGAGGCTGAGCCAGAGCCTCTGACAAGGGGGCCCTCGCCCCCCTCCTCCTGCGAGGCCGCCTGGCCCCTGCCTTCCTTCCTGGCCGTTGGGCAGACAGGTATTTCCATGTCTCTTATAGAGGCTGCTTCCCAGATTTTCTCCCCAGCTTCCCAGGCGGGTGCGGATTCTTGGTGCGTGTAGAGCCCAGGGGGCAGGGGTGCCGGGGACTCAGGTGAGGTGGGAGCGCCCTCCTCCCTGAGGCCGGCTTGCATTCCGGGCCACGCTCTGGAGGAGAAGGCTTGGTGGGGGGCGGACAGATCCCCAGCTGGCAGAATACAGTGGCGCTGGGCCCTGTGGGGCTGCGGGCAGCGGTACAGGCGACCTGAAATCAAGGGCACGCCTACCAGCACGGTGGAGTCCCACAACATGGGGACAGGCAGGGAACCTCCGAGGGCCTCTGACACCCGACAGCCCCCACAGGCGGTTAGAGAGCCGGCTGAGGCCTGGCAGGTGGGGTGGGTACTGTTGCTCTTCTGTCAAGCGGCAGACCTCACACGTCCAGAGCGCAGCATGGGGCATCAGCACGTCCCCGCTCTTTGCTCCTTCCGACACTCCGTGATGAAGCTGGAGGCCCAGAGAGGTGCCCAGCCCCTCACACCCTCGGCTAGGACCCCAGCCACCCCCTGACCCCTGTTGGGCTGGGTCACGGGATAGCTGGGCCGACGGGCTGTGTGAGCTCAGGCTTCTGCCTCATGGGCTCCCAACCAGGAGTGTCCTGGGAGCCACTGGCTACAGAGGGTGTGGAAATGGAGACCTGAACCCAGCCTGTAGCCTGCAGCCAGCCCAGCCCAGCCCACAGACCCAGGTGCAAGGAAAGCATGTCAGTCATTGCAACCAGCTGAGTTTTGGGGTGGTTTGTCACGCAGCACAAACTGACGAATACATGTCCGTACTAGTATTATCACCCAGTGCTACCAATGGAGAAGCTGAGGCTCAGAGGAGCCGGGTCACTCACCCGAGGTCAACCATCTTGCAAGTGGCAGACGGACTGCTCTCAACCGCAGCCCAAGTAGAGTCCTGCCCAGCTCCTGGGGCCTAGGGGAGCCCTGGGCACCACTGTGGACAAGCGAGAGCTCTGCAGCTCATAGGATGCTGGGCTCAGCCCCTGGGTCTTAGGAGACACGGCTGGGGGGCCTGCAGCCATCAACCCTACCCTGTTTTTGGACTTGCGGACACCAAGACCCAAAACATTTATCTGCCCACCACCTGGCCAGGGCCACCCACCTCGTCCTGCAACACCGTAGTGGCCTTCAGCTGGTACCTTGGCCACTTCCAGCCTCCAGTCCAGACTCAACCCAGAGGGACCTGCCTAATTCATCATTCTGATCCTACCACACTCTCTGGCTCCCTGGTACCCTAAAGATCATGTCCTAGCTCCTTATCACCTTCTTGTGTCCCATGGGGCCTGCTGACCTTCCCCATGCACACCAGACCTCTCGTACTCACACAAACACTTGCATATATTCACACACAGTCAGACACACGTTCACACATGATACACACACTTCCTCCTGTCCACACACTTACACATTCACACTCATTCCTACACCCTCTTACACAGTCTCCAGCTCCAGCACCTGGGCTTGCTCAGTGTCCTGGCCCTTGCACCTGCTCCTTCTCTGCAGGAATACCCTCTGGCCTCCCTCCTTCCCCTCAGCTTGGCTACATCACCTCCTCCAGGAAGCCTTCCCTCTCTTTTCCTTCATCTCAGCACATGTCCCATGCATTTCCATCCTTGGTGGCAGGTCCCATGCCCAGGACATAGCAGGTGGTCACTCAGTATGGACAGGACCATTGTTTACCAGGAACGGCTGCTGGGAGGCAGCCTAGGCCCTCACAACCCAGGTGTGGGCTCTTGGACGAGGTCCCTAGGCCCAGCCTCCCTACCCAAGGTGGCAGCTGCATTCGGGGGCTGTGACCTGTGAAGCTTGTCCCCATGGTCTCTGGTCCCCATCAGTTTCCTGTGGTCCCCCTACCAGCAGGCACCCACCTCCTCTCTCCCCCCAGGACAGACACCATCTAGAAAATCCTTTCCCCCAAAGCTCCAGAAACAGGTAAAAAGGATGGATCTGGGTGGCTGGTTATTAGTCCAGTAAGCTGGCATGTCAGCTGAAGGTTGGAGGGCCTGGCTTCCAGGCCTGGGTCAGCAGCAGGTCTGGGTTGAGGTGGGAATGTGAGGTGCTGCCTTAAAGTGTCATCCTTCCCTGGCCTAGTTCTGCTTTGGAGGGCCTCGGGAGGGCTGGAGGTGCGTGGATCTGACCCCCCTTCCCCGGTGACCTGGCTTAGGCCTGCCTGTCCTGGGGCCGGGGGTCCCATGAGCAAGGCACGCAGCCTCTCTGAGGACCCTGCAAGGACCCTTTTCCCTCCCCACGGAGGGGGCGTGCTGTCCTTGAGCCCCTGGGCCTCAGGCTGGGTGGGGTCACCGCCGAGTGGGCAGAGGAGCAAGAAGTCTGTTTCCTCAAAGCCAGAGTCACCAGACTTGAATGCTAGCCTGACCTTGGACTGTCAGGCCAAGGCTCCTTGTTTGGAGGACCTGCAGGGGCACCCGGAGTGGTCTGGGCCTGAGGACACCGGCTGAAGGGGGTGGTAGAGTAGCTCTGCACAGGACAGGGCCCAGGCCCGGGAACAGGCCTCCAAGCACTGTGGGAACTCGGAGACACCGCCTGTGGTGTGGGACCCTGCAGATCTAAGCTTTCACCAACTACTTGCCGAACATCCCCCAGCATGGCCCGGTGCAGGGTGGGAGATGTGGCTTTGCACCAGATGTGTACATTTGTGCTCTGGGACACTGGGGACAGTGGTCTCTGTGAGCCAGGGCCCTGAGCAGGCATGGCTCCTGGGGCAAGAGAGGCTGTAGGGGCAGGCCTGTGAGGCCGAGCCTCCAGGTGCACGGAGAGTGCCCAGAGCGCGCTGCTGGCTGGGCGTTGCCCTGGGCTGTTCCCGCATCACCGGTGTCATCCCACCCCAGGTGTTTATTGGACACCTGCTCTGTGCACAGGCAGGGGGAGTGGTCCAACCGCAGGGCCAGCTTTGCTCTCTAGAAAGCACAGCTCTGATATCAGGCCGGAGGACGGATCAGAGGTGTGAGACCACGGGCCGAGAGGGGCAGCATATCCTGGAGGAGGATCAGGGCGGGGGCTGAGGGCCAGGGAGGGACCAACCCAAGAAGCTGAACACCTCTCCTTGAACTGGAGCGCAGAGGATGCCGTGAGGCTTCTGGGAGCAGCTGTGGGATCCACGCAGTCCCACTTCCAGGCAGGTGAGGGCCGGCCTGTGATGGCCCCAAGCTGCAGTGGACCCAGGCGTCCTCGCGCAGGGGCACGGGATGGGCGCCCACGCCTCCACGCAGCCTGGCGGGGCTCACTTGGGGCCGAGCACCCACAGCCAGACACAGACGAAGTGGGCTGTTGCCTGAAGTTAAACAGGCCCGATGAAGCCAAGAATTAGGAGTCAGGACGAGGGCCCTGGGGTGGTAAGTGGGAGAGCTAGTGGGACCTGGGGTCTGTGGCCACTTGTGGGGCTCGGGAAGTTCGGGGTGTTGCCTGCCTGGCCACGCAGAGCAGGTGCCCCGTGGTAAGTCACTCACACATCTCCTGTCTGTTACATTTTGATTAAAAAACAACAACAACAAGGAGTTACATTTAAAAAGGGGCATACCCCAGGTGAGCCTCAGATTCCCAGGAGGCCCCACTCCCCTTGGGTTTTGGAAGGCTGAGATTTCTCTCGTCAGTCGTGGAGCCATTGGGCCGTCACCCTAGGGACTGGGGTCGGGGTCTCGCCAGGCTTGTCGAGACCTCCCCACCCCCAGGCTGAGTCCAGAAGTTTCTGTGTGGGCTCAGGTGAGAGGCAGACGGGGCACGGAAGACATGATGCCTCCAAGGGAGCAGCCAGCCGGGAGCCTGACCCCGGGGCGGTGGACAGTACCTCGCGAGGGCTGCTGCTCAGCTGTCCCCAGGGCCCCTCTGCATGGGATCCAGGCAGCTGTGGGAGGAAGAACATTCCAGGGTTATCCATACCCTAGTTACCACAGAAAACATTGGGAAAAAGAAAAAATTCAACTGAGTGTTCCCTGCAATGGACACAAGGCACGCCATTCAGGTGAGGCTGGTGTCTGCACCCAGCTTGAGTGCGTGCACGTGTGTGCACAGACAATGCACGCAATTGCCTCTAAAGAAATGGACGTGTTCTTTAGAAGGCAGATGCTTTTTTGAATTTCAATTGGCTATCTCAACAATGTCCGTTTAATTAGTGTGTTTTGAAGGGGAAATGAAGGGAAATTATAATTCATCTGAGAAAATGGTTGTACGTGCTCAGCTCTTTTCTGGAGTTTCAGAGGAGCCGCCCGAGGTCCACAGAGCCTGAGCCCAGAGCCATCCAGACCAGAGGAGGGGGAGGGGAGTCGATATGGCCCCAGGGCAGATGGGTGAGGTACCATCCAGGGTGCCAGGAAGAGTGCTGGGCACAGGGACAGTAGGGGAACAGGCCGAGAGGCCTCCCCAGGAGGGTTTTTCCATCCAGGAGCCCCGGCCGGTAGCGACGTGGTTCAGCAGAGAGAGGACAAGGGCCCACTGGAGACCCGGGTTTGAATTCTGGCTCTGCCACTGCTCTCTGCCAGAGCTCACCTCAGCTCAGCTTCCTTACTTGTAAAATTTGTAAGAAGGTGTTTGATGAGTGTGATCCAAGTAAAATCATGGCCCCCAGAGGGCTTTCTAAAGTGTCAGGTCCTGGAGCAGCTGGGGGGTCCTGGAGCGGCTCTCCCTTCCACGCGAGGGTTTCTCTCCAAGTGTAAACATCTTGCTTCCTTAGTCTGCCAGGCCCACGGGGCAGGGGCACAGGGGTGGCACTCACTAGGAGCTCGTGAGGGTCTCCGAAGGCCGTGCTGCACAGAGGCTGGGTCCCTGCAGGTGTCCATGCTTGCCCAAGTCTCCCGCTCCCCACCGAGGGCCTGCTCCGGACAGCCCAAGTGCGTGAGGGAAGGCTGATAGGAAGTGCTGCTGCCCCCTGGCCTGGCCTGCGCCCGTCACCTCTTCACGTGACAGGCTCCTGACACCCACTGGCTCTACCCCTCCTGGAGGTTCCCCCACTCCACACCATCTCCATAGCTTTGACCTGGGCTAGGGGAGGGGAGTCTTGGGCTCCTTCTCTCCCTCCCATCCCTCCCTGGTCACCAGTCCGCACAAGGGTGCTGAAGGTCTGAGGGCAGCCCTTGCCCAACATGGTCAGAACAGCTCATGCTGGAAGGGGTGGCTCCATGGGGAAGGTGCAGGGCCCTGATTTCTGGAAGAGCAGGGCGTCTTGCTCAGGAGGGTGCCAGGCAATCTGCATGTCCCTGGTCTGCGAGGGGCCTGCTCCACAGACAACCCCACGGTCCGACAGGGCCGCAGCTGCCCCTTCCTGAATGTCCCCAGCCGGGTGAGGGCCCAGCCCCTGTCCTCTGGTTTAACCCCACTGGGAAATGAGGGAGCGGGAGGCTCTGGCCTCACTGGCACTGCTGGTGAAGACCGGCTGGCTTCAGTCCCCAGACGTGACTCCAGAGCTCCTTCCCAGCTCTCAGGGGGGCAGCCAGACACGGGGGCCTCCTCAGGGGCTTGGAACAGGGGGTGCTGGTGACCCCAGGCATTAACTCTGCGGTGGATGCCTCTGCCTGCACCCTCGGCCCCACCAGCCCCCGGCAGCTGCGTTGGGTGGCCAGCGTGCGCACCCGCCCAGTCTTGCCCACCCTGCCTCTGCTGGCGGCTCTGGCAAGCGCTGTGTACCCACAGGGTCCATGCAGCTGCCTTCCGGGCCGCTGGCTTCCCTGCTCCCCATTGTTGGGCACCTGGGAGGGCTCCAGTTCTGAGCCGCATGAATAGTGTTGCTATAACCATCTTGGCACAAGCCGCTTCTTTCCCCTCCTGAGCACATTATTCCCTCTCGCAAGGGTTTGGGTGCTTTCCCGACACGTTCTCTGACGCGCCCACACCCAGGCAGCTGAGCTGCGGCCTCGTGCAGAGGCGCCTGCCCGGTGAGCTGGGGCTCCTACCTCACATCCAGCACGCGTGTCCAGCTCTGCGCCCGGCACTTCATACACACGTGGCTTCAGGGGGCCCAGGGCCAGCATCCCCTTTTCATAGGCGCAGAAGCTATGGCTGAGAGGCTGGACAACCACACAGGTGTAGGAGGGAGCTGGGGGGACACAGGTCGGTCTGCCTGCTCATCACTAAGACCCTGGCCTCGGGACCCCTGCCTCACACACGGTGTCCTATGTCCGTGTCCTAGAAGGGGTGTCTGCACCTCCCTGGGGAGCATAGGTGCCACACCAGCCCATGGCACCCCCAGCCCCATCGCGCTGATTCCTCCTGGGGCTCATGGGCCCTTGCAGAGCCACCATGCCTCCGCCTGGTCATCCCAGCAGCTCGCCAGCGGCAGTGTTTCCCGAGGCAGGGAGCTCGTGCTGCCTGGAGGAGGGCTGCGTCCGGAAGGCCATGACTCTCCTTCCAGCTCCTTTGCGCCACCAGGCCTCAGCTAGAGCGAGTTGGACAGGTGGACAGGTGGCTGGCCAATGTGTAGTAGGAGGTGCTGCAGAAGCCTTACAAAGTGCAAAGGCTGGGTGCCCTGGACAGGAAACACGTACGGCAGGTCTGAGGCAGGGAGAGCCTGCAGCTTCCTGTGGCCTGGCTGCCGGTCAGCGGGCCACGGGGCCTCTCCACGCTGGCATCTCACCCCCGGGAAGGACAGCAAATGCAGGCCCTTCCCTGCACCCATGGCAGACATGGCTAATCAAGCAAGGCTCCTGCCCTGTGGAGCCTGGCTCCCAGCCCTCCGGTGCAGCCAAGCCCAGCTGATTGCAGTTGGCACTGGAGGCTGGCCTGGCCCTCCCAGATGTGTGTCGTTACTGAAAACGCAGTAACTGAAACCCAGGTCCGCCAGCCCCGCCAGCCTGTGGCTATGCACGTGGCTCCCGGAGGCCCTCCACTCAGTCTGTTCCGGGCTTGCCCGGGCGTCCGGCAAGAGCCAGGTGATACTTCATCCTGCCATTCTTTTGGACGCCTTCTCATGGAGTTCCCTGATTTGGGGAAGCACTGTTCGGAAAAAACTTGCAAGCTGCTAGATTTTCTTCCATTAAAATGTGATGCATGTAAGCAAGATTTCTGTAAAGATCATTTAACCTGGGCCGCACACAAGTGTCCTTCTGCATTCAAGAAGGATGTTCAGGTCCCAGTATGCCCACTTTGTAACAACCCCATCCCGATAAAAAAGGGGGAGATACCAGATGTGGTGGTTGGTGATCACATGGATAGAGATTGTACATATCCTGGGAAGAGAGAAAAGATTTTCACATACCGGTGCTCAAAGGAGGACTGCAAGAAGAGAGAGATGCTGCAGGTGGCTTGTGACCAGTGTCATGGCAATTTCTGCATTCAGCACAGACACCCTCTGGATTACAGCTGCAGGCGAGGGCTTGGCCCCATCAGCGTGGCTGGGTGAGAAGAGCCTCTGGCTGCTTAGCGTGCGGCAGCAAGGCAGAACCAGCTTACACCCCAAGGTGGGGCTGGAATGACTTTGAGCATTGTTCCATGCCCAGTCATTGATCTCAGATACTCATAGGAGTTTGGATGAATATACTCTAAATTAAAATTGGATTCTAAATTAAAGTTGAAAAAAAAAAAAGCCCAGCCCCGAGGAGCTCAGTGCTCTATGCCAAAGGCTGCAGGCTGCCGAGTGGATGCCCAGCCTGTGCAGACATCGTGCTGCAGACAGCCTGGTCACTGCCCTCCGGGCACCAGGCCCCCAGGCCTCAGTCATATGGATCCCCAGGCCCGTCTCTAATGGTGTGTGCCAGGGCCCGGAAACCTGCACTTCATAAGCAGGTGCGGGGCCCTGGGGGCTGCCCGGGCAGAGCATGACCTGGACAGTGCGTGTGGCTGGCTGAGGGCTGCTCCCCCACCAGAGGCCTTCCCCAAGAGTAGTCTAGGCTGCCCTGGGGTGGTGGGCGTCCCTGTCCCTGAAGTCACAGTCACAGGCACCCCGGTATTTCTTAGGAGGTATTCCTGGGGAGGGAGTCTTACTTTTTGCTCCCTCTGGGGACCAAGTTTCTGCTTGCTCGGTGGGGTCTGGCGGTCTTCCCACTGCTCGGCCCAGCTCCAATCCCACCTGACAGCCCGCCTGCTTGAGTCCCCTGGCCCTGCAGTCACTGGGCCCCAGTGTCTATCACCCATCCCTAAACGGTTCTGTCAGTGAAGGGAGTGCTGGCATGAGGCACCCCAGGTTCACCAAGCCCTCTGTACACCTTTAGGAGGTTGAGCAGCTGGCTCTAACCTGGGCCTGCATCCCAGCTCTGCCCCTGGGAGCTGTGTGACTTTGGGCAGTTCCCCAGCCTCTCTGGCCCTCAGCAGGCACAGGGGGACTGCTGTTGACGGTGGCGCTGTCACCCTGACAGCCCTTGGTCTGCACGGCATGGGGAGACAGGGGCAGGGACAGCAGCCTGTGGGTCTTAGAGTCAGGACGCTGACCTACCCACAGATGCTCTCTGTGCTTGGAGCCACGGCCCTGGACGCCTCCCAGGTCAGACCCACCCGCCAGCCTGCTGTGGCTGTCCACACGCCACCTCCGCCTGCCAGGCTCCTGGCCACCCACAGCCCGTGCTTCCCCCCTGAAAGTCAACAGACCCATTTTAGCAAACATGGAAGCCACAGAAAAGCAGAAAGTTGTAAACAAACTGCCCAGGGCCCCTTCCCCACCCCTGGCCCCCAGGAGTCTGCTGCGCTCTGGATCATTCCTTCCTGGCCTGGCTTGGACTCGCCATCGGAGTGAAAGCCCTGCGCCCTCCCCCTGCACCGCATGCCACACCCAGAGCCTCCATCCTCACAACAGCCTCCCCTCTGGTCCTGTTGTGACGCTCCTTTCTCAGCTGCTGAAGCTGAGGCACCACGGGGGACAAGGCCCAGGGGTACACCTGGTGAACCGTGACCCCCAGGTATGAACCCCGGTCTGTGTGACCCCCTGGTAGGCTTTTAGCCATGAGGACTGAGCAAATGTGTGTGAACAGAGGGTCTACAAAGAGGTGGGGGTGAACCGTCCAGCTCTCCTAACCTTCTCAGTGTCCGAGAGCAAGACCACATGGGCAGGTGAGAGTTCAGATGCATCAGAGTCCCATAGGGCACTGGCAGGGTGGCTTCTGGAGGAGTGAGACCTGGGTATCACGTGTGCCAGGGTGGGGGGCACACAGCTAGAGCCCTCCCACCAGCAGCCAGGTGGGTTCCGCTGCTGGGGACCCTGTGTGCCCCGTTTCCTCCTTTCTGACGCAGCGGCTGCATCTGGCCAGGGCAGAGGCAGTGGCCCCTCGAGGGGCTCCACATAAATCACTGCTGTGGAGGCCGGCTCCACACTGCAGGCCCATCCTTGCCCTCTGCCCCACCCCCTCTCGCTCCCCTGGGCCTGCCTTCCCAGCTCGCTGAGCCGCAGGCCTGCAGACGGGGCTGTCTTCCAGGTGAACATTCCTTAGAAAAATGATTTCATTATCACCTTGGGCAGCTTGGAGCTGGGGGAGGGATGTGTGTGGCCGCGAGGGGGCAGGCGGGGTGGATGCCACCTCCCGGTGCTCCTCCAGTAGCTGGGCCCAGGGTGGCAGGAAGGCCTGGAGCCCAGGCGCCCAGCGACCCCCCCAGGAAGGCCTGACGGAGACAGATCTGTGGGCCCAGGGCTGGAGGGGAATATTACATTATGATAACAAATCACTCCGCTGATTGGAACTTAATTACGTCTCTTTTATCTTGGTGACAGTCATGCACCTGGGCTCCAGGCTGGTTTGGGGGGTGCTCAGCCCCTAGGGATTAATGAAACCAAACCCTCCCCCACCCCAGAGGAAGCCACAGCCACTCTCCTCCCCCTCTGCAGGGCAGGGGAGACAAAAGGGGCTTCGTCTGCTGGAGAAGCAGAGTCACCAGGGTCTCAGCAGAGAGGGTGGGCCAGGGCAGTTGGGGATGGGGTGGGGTCTGCTCAGTCCCACTCAACCAAGTCCAGAGGGCAAACTGGCCTTGGCCAGCCTCTGGAGCAGAGCAGCGGGGCTGGGGCCTGACCCCTCGAAGCGAGCAGCCGTGTCACCATAGCCCCTTGGCCACTGCTGACCAGGTGGCAACCCTGGGGTGGACGGTGTCATACTCCAGGGCTCACAGGCAGGGAACACAGGCAACCTCTTGGTGTTGGCCTCCCAGGTGAGGCGGTGGACTCGGATGGCTGCTCTGCACTACAGAGTGGGACAGGCAGGACAGCAGGTTTAGCCAGCGAGGTGGTGGGGGCCGCTGGGTGCCCTGGGACCACAGGCTGACAATGGCCAAGTCCGGTTCAGAGAGCAAAATCCTATGAATAATCACCTTTCAGAATGGAGGGCAAACATACCTTGTGGATTTTTCTGGAATGGCTCTGATTTAAAATTTTTGTCCCTAGAACCAATTAAATCCTAATATTCTGGAGTCCCTGTGCAGCCCTGGGGTTGCTTTTTCCAGGCTGGGGTGAACTTAGGTCTGAGAATATGAGTATTAACCACAGGGGCTCTGGCCATGGCCTTGCCTGGGTCCTCGGTGAGCAGCAGGGCCCTGGGCGAGGTTTTGGGCCTTCCTGGGCCTGGGTACCCTCATTCGGAGGATGGGCTGAAGGCCGTGAGCTCCCACAGTGAGCTGGAGGCTTTGTTAGACCATGTTTTCAGTTGCATGTGTGGCTGTGGGGGGTATGTTGCTTTATAATGTTAACTCACTGACTCCTCCAGGGGACCCTGCGAGGGTCCAGTCATTGGCCCCACTGTACTAATGTGGAAACTGAGGCACAGGGGTGACATCAGCTACCCAAGGCCACACACCTGCTAAGTAGCAAAGGCAGGATTAAAGTCAGGGCATCAGGCCCAGAAGTCTGCTCCTGACGGCTGCTCTTCGTCAGTGGTGTGTGGCTGAAGGCCTGTGATGATGTGGCAGACGCCGTCAGCGTCGTCATAATTTTGCATGTCGAATTAAGTATGGTTTGCATGTCAAATTAAGTATTCTGTAGGCCTGGAAAGACATGGAATAAATGATTGAGGGGGCACATATCTGCGTTGGAGAATATGGTTCCCGTGCCAGGCCCAGGGTCCGGAGTGGCAACTCCAGCATGACTTCAACCCTGGGGGCTCTTCTGACCCTCTCTGGGCCCCCTCTTGGGGAAGGGCTGCTGGGGAGCTCTCTTGTGCCCCATTAGAGAAGCTGGGGATTGGAGGAGCATGTCACCAGGGAAGCTGCCCAGGGACCTGGACGAGGGGCCCAAGGGTCTACCTGGCACTGTCCCCCCCAGCTCTAGTGATAGGCTCTGGACATCCCCCTTCCCTTCCACCCCAAGGGCTGGCAGCAGGGCCCCCGAGTTTGCCTTCTGATGGAAGCACCAGGGGTGACCCCAGCAGAATGAACTCCGTTTTCATAGACTGCCTGGTGGCCGCTAAGTCATCACGCAGGGCGATCCATCAGCCGTGCTCATGGCAGGGGCTGAGAACGATGTCATTGCTTTGGGGACAGGGAGGGGGGCAGGCCCTCCTCCTTCCCCTCAGTTCCTGGCAGGGGTTGGACATCGTGTGTGGGAAGGGAGGGGTTGGTTATGGATTCTGACCCAGTATGAGCATGCCTGGGTTATGGGTGTGAGCCTGTGCGCGTGCCCTGCAGGTGAGTGTGCCTGGGGTGCACACGCATGCTTGTGTACATCGGGCACTCTGCCCGTGCAAACACACCTTTCCAGCCAGTCTCTGGATGTGGTCCGCACGAGCTGTCGAGCTTCGCGTGTGAACCACGGACTCGAAGGAGTTTGAAGCAGGACTCTGAGCTGAATGGGGATCTGCAATCTGTCCTTCAATGCCAGCCGGGTCTGAGCCCCATTCCCCTCATCTGAAGACAGCAACAATGGCAGAGTCGACGTCACACCTGCTGCGAGGACTGATGGAGACAGAGCGCAGCCCTTGTGCGGAGACTCACAGGGTCCGCAGCACACGGAGCCCACGTCATCATGTGTGGCTGTGAACACAGAGCATACATGTTGGGGTGGTGTGTTAGGGTTCTCAGAGAAACAGAACGAATTGCATGTGTGTATAAAGAGAGAGGGGAGAGATTTATTATTCAGAATCGGCTCACGCAATTACGGAGGCTGAGAAGTCCCATGATTTTCTGTCTGCTGTTAAGCTGGAGGCCCGAGAGGGCCCATGGTGTAAATTCTAGTCTGAGTCTGACAGCCTGAGAAGGAAAGAGCTGAGAGACCGATGTCCCGGCTCCGGCTGTAAGGCAGAGAGGGTGAATTATCTGCTCTCTGCTTTTTGTTCTATTCAGGCCCTCAACTGTTCGGCTGGGACCCACGTCCACTGGGGAGGGCTATGGTTTTGCTCTGTCCACTGGGTGGTTTGTTCCCATCCAGAAGCTATCACAGACGTGCCCACAACCACACTTAACCAGATATCTGACACCCCGTGGCCTGGTCATGTTGACACATGAGATCAGCCATCGTGGGTGGGTTGGCGCACAGACAGGGCACCTCATTCCTGCCTGTGTGGGCTTGTGGTATGTGGGCATGCAGACATGGGTGAGCTCCCCGGGATGGACGTGTATTCCACCATGTGTAACACGCACACTGTATGTAGTGTTTGCACTTGAGCATAAATGGGCATGTGAGTGTGCCCGCGGGTGTTCCTCTGTGTGGTATATCTGCCCACGTCTGTGTGCCCGTGGCCCCACCCTAGGCACGCAGGGGCGTGTGCGTGCAGGCACGTGGCCGTGTGGGCCCAGGGCAGCCATGCCACCCCTCTGAGGACTGCTGGTTGCTGGTGCCATTTTTGCCCACCTGGCCCCGGTAAGGCTCTGGTGGCCTGCTCCTCTGTCTGTGGCTTCCAAAGTGCTGGGGCCGAGCTGAGGGCGGAGGGTCCCAGCCCCACAAGGGTCCTGCTGGGCTTCAAACTGGCAGTGGGAGCCCAGCCTCCTATGGGGCAATGGATGGCCTGGAGGCACCAGGGAGGCCCCCTTTCTGCCATGGCTGTCAGTAACTGGTGAGCAAGTGACATGAGAGAATCAGGGGTGCCCAGGGGCCCTGGAGTCCTCACTATCTTGGCCAGCTCCGTATGCCCAACGTGGCTCTTTGCCAAGGAATATATGGAGGCCTTGCCAGAGGCGCCCCGACTGCCTACCATCCCGCTCTCAGCGCTACATTTGTTCCCACCGTACGCGTGCACTGCGTCTTGGGCAGAAGCTGTGGGCTTGTGCCCAGAAGTGTCTCCCAGCCAATTCCACTGCTCAGTAGTGGGGACATGGCTGGCAGCAACCCTCTCGGACTGAGGCACTATGACCCCTTGCTCCCTGGAGAGGCAGCAGCCGTGAGCGGATAACCTCCCAGATCCCCAGCTCCAGAAGCAGATGTGCCCTGGTTTAAACTGGGCCAGGCTTTTGGCCAAGTTGCTCCGCCTCCCCGTGCCTCAGTTTCCTCACCTCAGCCTTGGGGGCCTGTGAAAGGTGTCAGTGACCAAGGGTTGCAGAGTTTGCCTGGTGGGAGCGCAGCATAAGTGGCCAGGCAGCGGCTGCTGGGGCCTCTGAGGCCTCCAAGGTGCTCCCTGAAGTAGAGTGCAGGGCCTCCGGGGAGTCCCTTCCCCGCTCTGAGTCTGGGCTCCTGCCTGTCAGGGTGGGGAGGACTCAGTGAGGCCCCCCGGGGCACCCTGGGCGCCCCAGGACCAGCACGTGTTGCATGAATAAACACACTAGTACTTGGTGAGGGGATGTCCTTGATGTCCCAGGGTACCTTATGACAGGTTTGGTCCTGTTTTCCTTGGGTTCCAGGTGTCCATGCCCCAATCCATAGGTTTCTCCATCCCTGCCACATGGAACCAAGCAGCTGTATCTGAAAGAGCCTCCCCTGCCCACTGTGAAACGCTCCTGAAACCCAAGATTGCTTAAGACAGATTTGAGGGAGAATGAGACAAATAAATGCTTCCCCTCCCCTCTGAGGGCCGGGGACTGGTACTCAGAGACCCACGGCCGGCACAGGCCTCTGTTGTTCTCAGGCGTCATCCTGGGTCCCTCCCACCTTCCCCTGTGGTGCTGGGCTCCAAGCAGAGTGGATCCAGTGGCAGACAGCTCACACTTGAGGAGACTTCACTGACTGTCACCCCAGCCCTCTTCTGCAGGACCCAGGACCAGCCTAGGGCGCCTGGGGGGCCCCCAGAGGGCTGGGTCCAGCTGCCCAAGCCTCCCGGATAAGGCCTCTGAGAAGCCGAGACTCGACAGCTCCACGGCCCTCCTGACTGCTCTGCCTGCCTGGGACACAGCTCGCCAGCCTCCATCCTGCATCTCAGCACCTGTCACCACATGGACCCGTCTCCCTCTCTCTCACATAGTGTGGGGGCCATCTGTGTTCACTGTGGGTCCCCGGAGCACCGCTCTGGGCCCAGCCACTACAGGCATCTAAGGAGTGTTGGCTGCATGAATGAATGGGTGATGAGCGTGTCTGAGGCCCATGCTTGCTTCTGCCCGGTTCTCTCTCTGTTCCGTCCTGAGGCACAGCCTCATCTTCCCCAGGTTGGCAGCTCCCCCGCCATGCAGTCGCCGCCTCCCCCAGGGCTCCTCTGGTAAGCCCACCCACCCGCGCAGTCAGCCCTGCTGGTACCTGACCCACCTTCCGTCACATCCTACTGGGATGGTTTTGTCCCTTCAAAGGGGGGGTGGAGGCTCCTTTTCACCACCGTCCTGTGTCTGCTTTCTGGAGAGGCACCTGCTGTGAGCCAGGCCCTGGGAGATCACACAACCAGATAAGAGGTAGGGCTGGAAGGGGACCAAAAGCTGTGGCACCCCCAGCTTTGTGCTCATGACCAGTGAGGGCACCTGTTCTTCACTGAGCCTCAGGGGCTCACAGTACTCAGCAGGTGTTTGGTCAGTGGGCTGCTCGTGTGTGAGCAGATGGTATTGGCACTTAAGTCTGAACTAAAGTCAAATTCCTTACTCATAGTGGGGTGAGAATATGGTGATGGCACTGAGAGTCTTGCATCATTAGCCACAACCAGATGGAAATAAGTCACTGCAAATATACACATCAGGGTCCAGGGAGGCAGAGGTGGGACTGGTCAGGGAGAGGGGTGCTTAAAGGATGAATGGGATTCCTACAGACCTGGAGCAAAGGGCATTGATGGTGAGGGGGTGCAGTGGTGCAAAGGCAGGGAGGTGGGGCGGGAATGGTGAGATGGGGATAGGTCCCAGGGACCCCCACGGCCACAGGAAGGAGCAGAGGCCACCAGGACCCCAAATCAGGCACAGCCGTGGTGCTAGCAGAGGAGCCATGGCCTCAGTCCAGCACCTGGGGCTGTTGCCATCTGTGCCCTTCTGCCTTAGGTGGGTTTCTGTCTCCCACTTCCATTTGGAATCTGCTGGCTCAGATGGCGGCCCTCTCCCTGCACACGCCCGCCCCCAAATCCAAAGTGGAAACAGATGTGTTTGTGCACGCACACAGAAATGCACACCAACAAGCATCCGGGAGCCGCCTTCATGTTCAAATCCCCATTTCTGGGGAGGAAAATACAAATGACAATGTGTGGGGAGAAGGGAAATTTCCATTTCAGCAAGCTGAAGCAGTTGGCACTCCAGTGCACCTTGGAGGAAATTAGCAGCCGGCGGAGAAGACCAGAATGGCCGATTTTCCAGCGGGCTACCATTGGGCATCTCGGCTGACAGGTAGGTGCAGACTCAGAAGCTGGTCCGGCAGACTGGGGACCTGCCGACAGTTGCCACTCACGGTGGGATGGGCGTGGCTGTCCGGGGCACGGGTTCCGGTGGGCCGCTCCTGGTCTCCACATCAGGTGTGCTCCGTCCAGCAAGCCGACTGGGGCCAACGGGCCCAGTTCTCGTGGAAGAGACTGGATGAGCCCCTTGCCACAGACCCACTCTCCTGAATGCGGTGTGAAGAGTCCGGCATGCTGGGACAGCTGCACAGCCCGCAGGCCACGTGGACGCTGCCGCAGGCCCCAGAGCCCCCTCCCCGCTGAGCGCTACCTGGCCCGCAGTCTGCAGCTTCACCCACCCAGGCCAGGGAGCGTGTCAGGGGGCAGGGCTGGAGAGCTGTGGTGTTCACCCCTGCGTGGCCCGCCTGGCTGCCTGCCACCCCCAGTCCTTCAGGCCCTTGGTCACACCCGCGATGGAATCCCCCAGACATGAGGGGTGGCCAAGGGCCGTCTTTTCCCCAGCGGTAAAGCCAGAGATGGCCAGGGCTGTGTCATTACCTGTGTCTCCCAGCCCTGAGCAAATAGGACCACAGAAGAAATAAACCAAGTGGATGATAAAGCCTGACAAACACCCCAACTCCCAAGGAGGTGTGAAGGGAGAGGATTTTATTCGATATGCTGTGTTCATCACCAGCTCAGGGCGACCTCTGGAACCCTAGCCCTGGATGGAAATGGAGCTTCAGGATCATTCTCTGGGGATAGTTTTCACAGACACCTGATCCCGGATGACCTGACCCTGAGGGACGGAGGTGCGCACCCTTGGTGGAAGCCCGGAATCCATCCATCATGTGCGGTTTGACACCTGGAGGGGGGCGTGTCTGCGCCCTGAGACTCAGTGCACCCAAGTCAGTGGTTTAAGCTGAAGGTGTGAATCTTCAAATGAACCAACTATACGCTAGACCGGGTTGGGATGTGGGGACTAGCCCTGTGGCCAGCCTCAGCCATCCCAGGGGCATCTCAGTGGAACCCCAGTTCCCCACGGACCAGGCAGGTTGAACCTGGGTGGGAGAGGCAGAGTGGCCATGGGTCACCGAGTCCTGCTTCCCATACACTGCCTGCAAGCCTGCCGTGTGCCGGGCTGGGTGTTGGGCAGAGAAGCCCAGCGAGTGGCTCACACTCGGCCGTCTGAACCAACCCACCTAAGGGTCGGTTCTTTCTGGAGAGGCACCTGTGATGTAAGTCTAAGTGTGGGCAGTGGGGAGAATGGGCTGGGGGAGCCCTCCCACCTGGGCCATCACGGTGAGGAGGAACCGAAGGCCAGCTGGGCAGTCTCCTGGCTCTGGCCAGGCGATCAAACATGGGACAAGTTCTTCTCTCCAAGGGCGACGAGCAGGGACCTCGTGGTGCCCTTTCCAATATGGCGCCTGACACCACTTCTTACCGGTTCTGTCTCCTACACACTGCCTCGTCCAAACATGGTCAAAGTCCTGTCACACCCTGTCACCTCTCCTATGGGGCTTTGTCTCATACCACTTCAGAGCACCATGTGCCTCAGTGGTCTTTGTGACGACGGTGGAAACTCAGCTGGTTCCCTGCGTGACCCCAGACCCACTGGGATCAAGAGCCCCATCTGCTGTCCCAGGAAGGAGCTGGAGCCTTGACAGTGGTGCCTGAACCCTGCCCCCACCCGCCAACCCCCCATCTGCTTCCCTTGCTTCTGGACCATCTGCAGGTGGCCGCTTAGGTTCATAGAACTGCTTCTGGCCCAGCCAGCCTGGGTGGGGGCTTCATGGGACTCACTAGGGGTTATCCAGACAGACAGAGCCAGGACGGTGTGTACAGAGAAAAACACTTCCCATAGGAACCGACTCACACTGTTTTGGAGGCTGGCCAGTCCCAGTCTGCCCTGGAGGCGGGCAGGCGGAGACCCAGGAGTTGGTGGTGTCGAGGAAGCCTGAAGGCGATGGCTGGAGAATCTCTCTCACTCAGAGAGGCCTTCTGGGCTTGTCAGGCCTTCCACTGATTAGACGAGGCCCACCTGTGCTGGGGAGGGCACTCTGCTTTATTCATCCAAGGATTCAGATGTTAATCTCATTCAGAAACACTCTCATAGAGACAGGCAGACGAATGTTTGACCAAAAAACTGGGCAGCCCATGGCCCAGTCGAGTGGACACATAAAATTAACCATCACACGCACCATAATGCCTCTGCCTGAATTTCCCCCTCCATGAAACAGAAACTGCTCCCTTCCCCATGCCCTTGTGCGCCAGTGTTGACCCCACACTGTGTACCAAATGCTCCCCTGCCCGTCTTGTACATCCACACAAATTACTTTCTGATGAGGATGACGCTAAAGACACGAAGTCATGGCACACCCCAAGCAGATCAGTTGGCAACATGTAGACAGAAATCCCCAGTTCCCACAAGGCGCTGGCCAGCAGTCAGGGCAGGGGTGCTGTCCCTGGTGAGGGGCAAAGTCCTTCCAGGGAACAAGCTGGGAAGAGTGAGCCGTATGTTCACAGCCCTAGTCCACTCTTACCATGCTCACACCACTGCTTGGCCACAGGTGCCCCCCATGGCCACATCTGCCTCCTTCAGGGCTCGCTGCCTGCACACCTACCCCCCACATCCACACCTGGCATCCAGAGTGACTTGCAGAAGTTCACACTAGACCATGACTCTCCTCCCTTCCTCCAGGACCTTCCATGGCTCTCCAGTGCCCTCAGATAAAACCCAGATTGTACCATGAGACTGACCAGGCCCTGTGGGACGTGTCTGGGCCCCTCCTGCACCTGCCTTCAATTCTACTCTCTAGCCAGACAGAACCACTTGTTCTTGTGCTAGGCCCTTGCACAGGCTGTTCCCTGTGCCTGGGGCACCCTTCCGGTTTGCCTGAGCAGCCCTGCCCATCCTTCAGGCACTGCATGTCCTCTCAGAAGCCTTCCCTGGCTACTCAGCTGCTTAGGGGTGCCTGCTCTGAACTGCTGCTACCCCTAACACATTGTTGTGAACCCCACATCCCTTTCCCAGAGTGTGGGCTCTGTGAGGGCAGGACCTGCCCTGGGGAAGTCCACCCCGGGGAAGGCACAGCATGAATGTGGGAGAGATCACTGGATGGGAGCCCCGGTCTCTGTGTGGAGAGGTCCGCCGGGTGAGTGAGAGCAGGCTGGCATTGCAGCCTCTAGCTCACATCTGTGGGATCTTTACGCATCCCCCAGGGTGGAAGGGCCGGGCACAGTGTGCTGACCAGGCTGAGTTATGGCTAACACCTTAAAGCTTCTGCAGGAGATTAACGGAGTTTAGTGTGCAGGTCCCTGGCTCTGGCTCAAACCATGAAGTGCATGCTTTGGCCCTCACCCCTGGCCAGCTGGGCCTCTCCCAGTGTGTGGCCCGGGAGGCCCCGGTATGTGGATACAATGTGTTCAAGACCCTCATGCTTGGGCGTGGAGATGGCGGAGCTCCAGTGCATCTGAGAAGGGACAAGAGGGCGGGATTACAGAGCCTGCCTGCTGCCAGCCTGACTCTGAAATGCACGTGTGCTGGCCAAGTTCACGGCCATTCTTGACAATGCTCAGCTGGATCTGGGGGGTCGATTTCCCAAACCAGAGAGCCAAGACTCCCACCCAGCTCTTCAAAGACCTTTTTAGGTCATTGGAACAAGACAGGATCCTGTGTCCTCCAGAAGAAGGGGCTGGCCCAGCGCCCGAGTCCCACACCAGCCTCCCTGGCTTCATTCGGCAGGGCATGGTCTTGGGCCCCCAGGGCTCAGTGCTGGGCAGCACGGGGAGCACAGGCCTCTAGAGGCAACAGGCCTGGGGGCAAACCCTGCTGCCCCAGCCACGCAGCCCTGGCTGGGGGCCTTGCTTGCGGAGTGCTGCTTGAGGGTCCTTGGGCCGCTGACAAAGTTCCACAAACTAGGTGGCTTACAACCACAGAATGTCCTGTCTCCCAATTCTGGAGGCCAGAGTCCAACTTCAGGGGGTGGCTGGGCCATGTTCTCAGTGAGACCTGGTGGGCACGGTCCTTCTGGTGAGGCATGGCTGCGCCCCTCCAAACTCTGCACCTCCCTCTTGTACCTTCTCCCTGTGCATCTCTGACTTCACGTGGCCATCTTCTTCTGAGGATGCCGGCATTGTAGGACGGAGGCCCGGTCTACTGCAGTATGACTTCACCTTAATGGAGTCCATCCGTGACGATGCTATTTCCACATCAGGCCACCTTCTGCAGTCCTGGGGGTTCGGACTGCAACGTGCCATTTTGGGAAGGGATAGAATGCAACCCATGCACGTGGTTTCAAGGGTCAAAGCCATCCCACTCATAAAAGCTTTATATAGGCCTTGCCCACAGCAGTAGCCTCCAAGGAGGACTGGCATTGAACCCATGGGGTCTGGCTTCTCAGCGGGCCACATGGCTCTGTCTCCTCATGGCGGGAGGGGCTGGTACCACCTGCACGCTAGGGGGTCCTCTGCTTCTGGGGGGCTTTGCCCCTTCCCTGGTACCTGGATACGGGGCTCGGCTGCCCACATGGCCCCACTCTTGGTCAGCTCCAGTGGGCTCTTCGGGGCCCCTGGCAGCACTGGGAACCAGCGCCAGGGCAGGAAAGGTCCAGATCTCCATCACCAGCAGGGTGACGCTCTTGTCCGCCAGATGCAGCCCACCTCTCCACCCAGGCTCTGCAGTGACCGCAGCTGTGGGAGGGCTGAGGGGCATTTGGGGGCTGGGCAGCTGTGCTGTTTGAGGGTGCAGAAGCCAGCCGGAGGAGGGGTAGGGCCTGAGACAGATGTGGCGTGTCCCTTCGGTGCCTCTTCTTCCCAGAGTCACCCCATTGAGCCTGGCCTGCCCCAGTCCCTGAGAACAAAGCCCCAGGCCCCCTTTTATCTTCCCTGGGCCAGGTCCCAGAGGGAGGAACAAAGGCCTGATGCAGCAGCGTTTTCCTCCCTCTTCACCCTCTGGCCCACACTTCTCTTCCCTTTATGATGCATTTAATAGGGTCAGGCCGAGATGGATGGTCCCCAGCTCTGGAAGGGGGCAGCGCCTGTGCCCCGCCCACCCGCCGGCCTGGGAGTTCTGGGGCTCTGGATCCAGGATGGCAGGGCCGCCAGGAGGAGGGGTCACACCAGAGGGCTGAAGGCTCTGCACCCACCCCTGTCTGGAGCCACTCTGCTCTGTCTCCTGGGGTCTCTGGCTTCCTGGTCTGGGGCTCTTGGGGTGCTGGGCACTCAGCCCCACCCTCACTCTCAGCAGCTTCTGCTCCCCGATGCTGCCTCGGCTAGCTGGCAGCTGCAGCCCTGCGCCAGGCCCTGGTGTGGGAGGGCGGAGAGGCCCCCAGCCCAACTCCCACTCTGGCCCGAACGACAGAGACATGGACATACCGCACCCCCAATGGCGCTCTATTCTTTCTTTCATTTGTTAATGATTTTCTCTCGCCATGCATGATTTGTCACCACCCTTTTCCTCATCGGCCCACTTACTTGGTTCCTCTAGGTAAAGGTGTCGCACAGCCCCCTGGCAGCCTGGGCTCCGGGACTTCCCAGCAGTCCTAGGGTGTGGGTCTTGTCATGCCTTTATACGACTAGAACACTGGGCCTCTGGGGCGTGCTGGTCAGGGTTGAATGGCAAGGTCAGGAGTAGCTTTGTCTCGGCAGACCCCTGGCTTCTTGGAGCTGACGGCGTCCCCTCAGGGAGATCGAGGCACCGGGTGACCGAGCACCTGCTCACCTGTTTGAGCATCAGGGAAACGGGGCTTGGAACTGGGGCTCAGTTCTCAGCTCTCCAGGCTGGCCTGCCTTTGCTCAGGTACCAAAAGTGCTCTTGAAAATCCAAAGGGTATAGTTTCCTTCCTGGGGGTCAATTCATAAAATTAAACTTAAAATGTACACATAGGGGTTCACAGTTCCCCTAACAAGAGGGTTGTTTTCTTCGTCAGCTGGCTTGTCCATCCAGGCAGGGGTAGCTTTATTCGCAATAGCTGAAAGATGGGAACAGCCATGCCCCTCCGCAGATGGATGGATAACAACATGTGGTCCGTCCGCACTGTGGAATATTAGTCAGCCATGAAAAGCTGTGGCATTCTGACATAGGCTGCCATGGGGATGAACTTCAGAAACATGGTGCTGAGTGAAAGAAGCCAGACACAAAAGGCCACGTGATGTGCTTCCACTTATATGAATGAGGTGTCCAGAACAGGCAAACCCAGAGGGATAGTCAGCAGGGACTGGAGTGGGGGTGGGAGGGACTGCTTCGCTGGAACAGGGTTTCTTTTTGGAGGGATGAAAATATTATGGTATTACTGGTGATGATATGCAACTCTGTGAATATACTAGAACCCACAGAATTGTGCACTTTGAAAGGGTGAGTTCTATGGTTTGTGAATTATATCTCAATTTAAAAACTACACACACACACACACACAGCCTTTCAGGGAGCCGCAGTTGGCCAGGGGCAATGCCCTCCTCTCTGGCTAAACAGAGCACAGAAGGTCCTGTCCCTGGTGCTTTGCGAGTTGGCGTGCAGGTGCCGCCCTGGCTCAGCTGGAGGAAGGGAGACGGGTGTCAGGTCGGGGGAACGGGATCTGTCCACGGGGACCTCAGTATATCAAAAGGTCAGGGCTGGGACAGCCTTCTTTGCCCAGACCCTTCATACTGACGAGGAGACTGAGGCTCAGACGGGGGCAGTGACTCCATGGAGTGCTCTCAACTCATCCTCAGTCTTGAGCTCTTTTCCCAGAGATCCGCCTGGGCAGCCCCTATGTGGATGGGTGCTTCTCATGGGTTCGCGTGGAGGCCTGGCATTTGGACTCCCGTGATTTCAAGTGATTGCACAGGTCTGCAGCCTCGCCCTGCAGTGGTCAGTGGGTGTCTGCTGTTGCGTAAGAAATCACCTTCCAACACGTAGCCGCTTAAAACAACGATAACCATCTATGGTCCCCCCCAGTTTCTGTGGGTCAGGAATTCGGGAGCAGCTTAGCTGGGTGGTGTCTTGGAGTCTCTCAAGATGTTGCAGTGAAGATGCTGGCAGGGCTGACGTGATTTGGCTGCGACTGAAAGACCCACTTCCAAGGGGCTCTCGCACTGCCAAGGGGCTAGTGGGCAGTGCTGGCTGTTGGCAGGAGGCCTATGTTCCTCCCCACGTGGACAGCTCCCTGGGCTGCTTGAGTGTCCTCACGACATGGTGGCCGGCTGCCCCCAGAGCTGGAATGCAGAGCACAGGCAGGAGCCAGGTGTCTTGCGGCTCAGCCTTGGAGCCATACCCATCATTTCCACAATGTCCTGTTGGTTTCACAGGTCAGCTCCATGCAGTGTGAGGGGGCACGGTGCAATGGGGGACGGGGTGGGGTATCCCTGGGGCCATCTCGGAGGCTCCTACCAAAGCAGAGGTCATGGAGCTCCCGGAGGTAGTGAAGCAGCCTCTCCCACACTTTGGTACTGCCGCCCCTAGTCCCTCCAAACAAACGAGGACTGCCGCAGACCACTCACCTGTGGGGCCCTTGGCAGCGCTCTGTGCCTAAGGTGGTGTTTTCAAAGTGGCCTGATGGGGGCTCTGTAGCAGGTGGGAAGACTGCCAAACCTGAGCCCCCTCAGCAAAAACATCCCCACCGTGTCCTGTCCTTGGACAACGGTTCACAGGGCCCATGAAACGAAAGCAGGTCATGTCACCGGTGCTCTGCGCTTGCAGGAGAGCCAAAGCCATGACCTGGAGAGGGTTCTCAGGTCAGTAAGGAAAATGCTGCTTGCCCTGCAGAGCTTCACCTGCCCCTGGGGATCCTCTCCCCTCCCCTACATGTGGTTCTGTGTCCTCAGAGACGGGCCCTTACAGACCGCCAGCACCCCGCCCTCCCGCCTTGGAGAGGAGCAGGTGGTAGTCAGGGTGTCGATTTCTCTCTGGGAAGTCAGTGCCTGCCAGCCGCCCCTCCCCCAGGCCTCTCTGCCTCTGGGTTCAGGTGACCTTCCCACCTGCCGCCGCTTCTAGCAGGTGGTAACTGTCCCTGTTCCAAGCCCCGGTGGGGCCTGGACCTTGCAGTTTCCCACATCCTTTGCAAGCACCCCCTTTTATAAGCACTCCTCAAAATGCTTTCCTTGGAAGCACTGGCTGGGAGACCCAACTGATGTGCATCTGGGGGAAGATGGGCAAAGGATGGATGACAAATTGATCCAGCTCTTCTGGTAGATTCTGTCTGTTGGTGAGGAGAAGCTGAACTCTGATCGGTATGACTGAAGGTTAGAACATGAAAAAATGTTCACATACCCTGGCCCTAAAAAAAAAAAAGTGAATTGAAACCCCAAGAAGACACCAAGAAATGTAAAAGTGGGTGGCAGATCCCTTCCGGCTCACCAGATTCAACGGGTCTGGCTGGGCCCTCTGGCAGCAGATGTCAGCCTGGCAGAGCACACCTTTGACCTGCTGTCCCACAGCCAGGGGGTCGGAAGCAACTCAGGATGCACAAAGCTGTACGGAGAAGAACTTGCATCAGAGGGACTGGATTCTAGAGCATCTTTGAGTAAATGACTCTAAACCTGCCTGTGCAGATCCCGACGTAACTATTAGAAATGATGGCGTGGGTGTTTAGTGAGACAGAAAAAATGTATGTGATCAAATTTGAATTGAAAAAAATAGAGTGCAGAATGGTAGATATACTATGATGTCTTGGTCAAAATACTTATATTCACAGGAAGGAAGATCAGTGAAAAAACCCAAAGCATCAAAATGACTATTTCTTCATGTTGGGAGGATGGGTATTTTTGTTTTGTCTCTTACACTTTATCTTTCTGCATTTTCCAGATTTTCTCGAGGAGTTACTTTTTCATTTGTTTGTTTACAAAGGAAACAACTTCGAAATTCCTGCCGCATAGGACCAAATATATATAGAAGGCACGTCTCAGGCAGACTGCATAACGCGATGAGGACAATATGCACATGTGCGCAGCACTGTACAGTTTCCAGATGCCTTCCCCCAAGGTGGTAGAGGCAGCAGAGACCCTGGTCGTAGCCGGCTCCAGGCTGTCCGTCCCACTGCGTGAACGCCCGAGGACCCTCCAGGCTGGGTCCCCGGTCCTTAGCCTCAGCCAGAACACCTCCCCCAGCTTTGTAACCTCTGAGCGCTCTTCTCGTAAATCCTGTCACCCTGCAAGGGGAAGCCAAGGACTGGACCCGGAAAAGACACCACTGCGCAGGGCCCCGAATCCTCCTCAGCTGAGCTGGCATCAGGGGTGCGGCCCACGGGGACAGTGGCAGAGCTGCAGGTTCGCGGGAAAACTACATTGTAGTGTCATGGAAGAAAAAGTGACAGGTCGGCAGGAGCTGAATCAAAGTTGAGTAGTCAAGGCAGAGCAGCAGGGGATGGCTGGAGCCTGTGAGACCGGGTTAGGCAGCACCGTGGGATCATGGTCCAGAGCGTGACAGAGTGGAATGTAAGAGAAATGGTTTTAGAGGAATATAATTTTAGGGAATGCAGGAATATAGATGGGTAGGGGATTCTCCAGGAAGCGAATGAAGCACATCCTGCACGCACAGGGTCTTCTGAGGACCTAACTTTGTGCTGGACATTTTCTGTTTGTTTCTTCGAGGGGGCTGCAGATTGTGCGTGCTTCCAGCCCCACGGAGCCAGGATCTGCCCTCACTCGGATGTCTGGATGTCTGTCCGAGCCTCGGCTGTGGATTCCTGGCTTCGAGAGGGCAGAGGAGGGCCCTGGGCACGGCCCTGCCAGCCCCCAAGCTCCCACTCTCTCCCTATGCCAGGACCCCAGGGGCCCGGCTCGTCCCTCAGCCTCGGCAGCCCCTTCGTGTACGTGGCTCCTTCCTCCGAGACATCCCTCCCTCGAGAGGCCTCCGCCAAGCCGTCGCCCGGACACCCCCACCACCTGCCATCGCTCCCCTGCCCCCGCCTATGCTAATCATCTCTGCCAGCAACGAACAAGCCAGAAGCCCTGTGGGCAGGGCCAGTCTCTGCCCCAGTTAACGACTCGCCCCCTGTGCTGGGCACTGCCCACCTCTTAGGAGATGTCCAACAACTTTTTGCTAAACAGACACCAAAGTCAAGGAACAAATAAAGCCAGACGCTTGCCAATGCATGCCGCCCAGACAAGCCGCTGGTGTTAGTGTCCGGAGCCTGTGGATTCCTCCTCCCCATCCCTGCTGCCCTCCGCTGCCCATCCAGGGCCCACGCAGGGTGTGAGCCCTGCAGGGAGGCCACATGCTCACTCTGATTTCCTTTCCCCTCACAGAGAAGCCCTTGCTCTGCTCTCTGGCTGGCCCCTGTCCGTTCGGGGGCATCCAGCTGTGGTTCATTCAGAGGCTTGGCAGAAGGGTGTCTGAGGGCCCCCGTGTCCCAGCACCTGGCCACCAATATTATGTGCCCCCTCACAGCCAAGCCCCATGGCCAGATGGGCCTGTGGTTTTACTTTCAACTTGTCATTGTTGATAATACCCTATTAAAAGTTGAAAATACATTTCCTTCTGCCTATCTTTTTCCTTTTCATTTTGCAAACATTGATTTTTTTTCCCCACCTGCAGGTGGAATAGAAATGGAATCACACACGTCTCTTTGGGGTGATTTAACTGTCAGAGCCGGAGGCAGTGGGCAGGCGAGGGCCTTCTCTCGTCACCTCGGCACGGGTCTCTTCACGACCCCAGACAGTCATCTAGCCTTGCTCCTCCACGGCACCCCCCCAGCTAGAAAAGGAGGCCCCGATGCCCCCGTTCTGGGAAAGCAGGCGGCTCTATTCACCATCCAGAGAGGTTCAGAGAAAAGCTTCTATGAAAAGCCAAGTTCAAGGTTGTGTCAACACCAACCACCAGGAAGTGGCAATCATCCAATTAGCTTGATTAGTACGGAAGAACCGCCAGTGGCCTGCTGGCATACCCCCTCGCACTGGTTTCCCGAGCTCAGACAGCTGCTGTGGAACAGAGACCACGCTGGGAGCTGAGGCCTCCAGACATGCCCCGGCTGTCCCTCTCTGCGCCCCCGGGGAGTGGGTGCTCCAAGGGAGGGCACACGGGGAGGGTGTGGGGCAGACCCGCTTGCATCCAGGCCCTGGTGCTTCCCTGAGGGTCAGAGTGGGCCAGTTCCTGTGTATGTTGGAGGGTCCGCCCGCATCACAGGGATTCCGGCAGGCTCGGCCTCAGAGAGCACAGCAGGTTCACGGTGGCAGTGACGGAGATGATGGCGACGGCGGCAGTGAGGGTCATGGCGGCGGGGGTGATGGTACAGAAGGTGGTGATGATGGTGGGGATGATAAAATAACTTTCACATGGACTCAGCACACAGGCAACCAAGGAGCCCTCCCAAAGTGGTCCCCCATGGGGAGGCGAGGTCTGGCTCCGCTTCCCCGAGTCTGCACGGCTGCACAACTTGCTTAACCAATAAAACACAGTAGAAATGATGCTGCATGGATTCCAGATCTGGGTCAGCTGAAGCCTTGTAGCCTCCCCGACCTCCAGGCCTCCCAGGACGCGCTGCGGGCCCCACACTGTGACAGAAGAACCGAATTCCCCAAAGTGTCATGCTGGAGGGGCTGTGTGGGAGGCCCGGGTGACCGGCCCAGTGGCGCCCAGCCTTCCAGCCATGCTGCCAAGGGACCAGAGCTGTGAGTGAAGCCCCTTGAGATTCTGCAGAGCAGCCTGGCTGCTGGCTGAATACCAGAGCAGGGTTCCCGCCTGAGATCCCCAGTGGCATTCCTGACCCACACAATCATGAACCATAAAAAAATGGCCGCTGTGAACTACCAAATTTGGGGGCAGTGTGTTACGCAGCAATAGCCAGCAGGAACAACGGGTCTGGATGGTTCTGGTTCTCAGCCCTGTCCTGGATGAACATGTGCCTACAGGCGGCTGCCTGGCTTGGCATCACAGACCTAAGCTCTCTGGGCGCTCACACCGTGGGTGCTCGCACCATAGGCGCCCAGCTTGATCCCTCCGTCCTGGCGCGGGGAGCCTGATGTGCACTGCGCTGTCATTGGCCCTCTGTGGTCTCTGAGCGACATACTGGATGGCGGCTATACTTTCCCATTTGGCGGTCAAGGAACCAGAGGGCTGGAGAGGGGAAGACACAGCTAACAAATGCCAAAGCAAAGGCTTGAATCTCCAGGTTTCCAGAGCCTCCTTTCTTCCTGCACATCACGTGGGGCCACGTCTTGTCTCTTTCTGTTTGCTTCCTTTGGTGATAAGCTGCAGGGGTTTGGGGAGAAGAGCCCCACCCTGCAGGTGTCCTGCTGTAAACATTCATGTCCAAGTCTTTTTGGGAACATATGTCCCAGGAGTGAATAGTTGGGTCATATGGTAGATGCATATTTAACTTTTTAAGAAAATACTAAATTATTCTCCAAACTGATGGTATCATATTCTATTCCCACAACTAGCCTAGGAGAGTTCCAAATGTTCTACATCACTGCCAACAGTTGGATTGGCCGGACTTCTTAATTTTAGCCATTTTAGTAGCGATAGCTCATGGTGTTTTTAATTGGCATTTCCCTGGTGATTAGTAATGTGCCTCTTTTTGTGTACTTGTTGGTCATTTGAATCTTCTTTTGTGACATGAATATTCAAATCTTTTGCTCATTTTTAAATGTGGTTGTCTTCTTACTGTTAAAAGTTCTTTATGTATTCTAGATACACATGCTCCATGTGATACATGTCTTGCAAATATCTTCTCTTGCATTCTCATTTTTTTGTTGCGTCACATACAATAAAATGCACAAATCTCAGCGTGCAGCTCAATGAGTCTTGACGTGTGTACACTCAAGTAAACAGCCCCCAAGTCAAGAGCATTTTCATTTTTTCACTTATAATGGTGAAAAAATTTTGAAGAACAAAAGTTGTTAATTTTAATGAAGTCCAATGTACCTTTAAAAAAAAAGTTTCATGATTTGGTCTTCTATCTTAGAATCCTTTGCCTACACCGAGGTTGAAGAAGTTTCCCCTGTATTTTCTTTTTTTAAAAAACAATTTTAGGTTTTACATGTTGTTCTATGATTCATTTCAAGTTAATTTCTGTGTATGATGTAGGGGTTGATGTTTAGTGTTTTACTGGATATCTAGTTGTTACAACATCATTTGTGGAAAGCTTTTCTTTCTCCCTGGAAGTGCCTTCGTACTTGTATCAATGATTGACCATATATGTGTATGTGTGGATATATTTCTGGACTATTTCTGGACTATTTCTAGTCTGTTCCATATATATGTACTTTACCAATAGCAAATTGTCTTGATTAATGTAGTTTTATAGAAAGTCTTGAAGTTAGATAGGGTAGATCCTCCGACTTTGTTCTCCTTTTAAAAATTTGCTTTGGCTATCTAGGTCTCTGCATTTCCATATAAATTTTAGAATCAGCTTGTCATTTTCTATTGAAAAGTCTATTGCCATTTTAATTGGGATTGTGTTAAATCAATCAGGGTTAATTGTCATCTTATACAATATTCAGCCTTCCAGTTTATGAATATGTTATACCACTCTATTTATTTAGATCTTTCCTTTTTTTCTTACCACTATTTTGTGCTTTTCAGTATAGAGGCCTTGGAAACATTTTATTAGATTTGTTCCTAAGCATTTTACTTTTCTTGTGCTTCTATAAGTGGAAACTTTAAGGTTTTATTTTCCAGTTGTTTGCTGCTGACATATACAATAGTTTTTTTATATTAACCTTGTCTCCTGTGACCTTGTTAAATTCATTTGTTGGTTCTGATGACTGTTTACATTCCCTGGGGAATTTTCTACTTAAATAATCGTATCATCTGTAAATAGGGACAGTGTTACTTCTTTTCTGATCTGTGTGTCCTTTATTTCTTTTTTCTTGGCTTATAGCAATGTCTAGGACTGCCAGAATAATGTTGAATAGGAGTGGCGAGAGAACATCCTTGCCTGTTCCTCATCTCAGAAGAAAACAGTCTGTTTTTCACTGTTAAGGACGATGTTGGTTATCAGTTGTTTGTTTTTCGGCGATTCTCTTTATCAGTTTGAGGGAGTTTCCTACTCTAGTTTCCTACCTAGTTTTCTGAGAGTTTTATCATGAAAGGGTGATCAATTTTGTCAAATGCTTTTTCTGAATCTTTTGAAATAATCGTATTTTATATGACTTTTCTCCTTTAGTCTGCTACTATGATGAATTCTATCAATTGTCTTTCAAATGTTAAACCACCATTGCATCCCTGAGATAAATCTTACTTGACAATGAGGTATCATCCTTTTTTATATGTTGTTGGATTTAATTTTTAATAGTTTGGTAAATATTCTTAAATCTTAAAAAAAAATTTTTATAAAATCTTTGATAAGAGATTTGAATAGTTGATAGAATGCTTCAGTGAAACCACCTGGCAGTTTTGAGATTTCTGATACACCTTCAATTACTCTAATAAATGTAGGGCTGGACAGATTTTCTATTCCTTCTTGTGTCATTCTTGGTAAGTTCTCTTTTCCAAGAAGTATGTCCACTTCATCTACATTGTCATGTTTTTAGGCATAAAGTGGTTTATAACATTATCTTACTATCTTATTAATATGTATAGGCCCTGCCATGGTAGCCCTCTTCCAATTCCTGATACTGGTGATTTTTATGCTTTTTTTTCCTTGTTCATTCTAGCTAGAGGTTTGTCACTTTTTTATATTTTCAAAGACTCAGTTTTTAGTTTTATTCATTTTCTCTGTGGTCTGTTCTATTTCACTGACTTCTGCTCTTATCTCTACTGCCTTCCTTCTACTTATCTTGGATTTAGTTTGCTTGTTTTTTTTTTTAATCATCTTAAGGTAAAACTCTTGGTCATTGATTTTAGATCTTTTTTCTTTTCTAACATAAGCACTTAAAGCTATATGTTTCCCTCTGAGTACTGCTTTAGTTGCATCCTATACATTTTGATATGTGGGGTCATTTTTAGACTGCAACTCTATTTCCTGTATTTGGAGAGGGATGGCTGGACCCAAGAGTCACAGACATCATTCCGTGTCCAGACATTAGGGCAGAAATCAGCCCATGAGGCAATGAATTCCTTGGCCTGCTGCGGGTGCTGGGGGGTGCCACCTGGGTTCCCACATGGGCTCCATCCACTCCACTCATCTCAGGAACCATCTCGTCGGGCTTCTGGCTGATGCCATCTGTCACTTCTCTGCTGCCACTGAGCAATGGCTTCTCTTGTGTCACTGTTCCAGGCCTGTGATTCCCACTTGTCCAACACCAAATGCGATGGTGTATTTTTCCCTATATGTATGTACAATAGTACCAATATTATACCCAGCAATAATAGTAGTATAACTTCTTTCGGGTTCCCAGACCTGACTCCAATGTGTGTAAATATGTGGGAGGGGTTCTTCCCACACATACTTACACCAAGCGATTCCTGAATACCAGCAGGGGGTCTGAGAACTCAACTCAATTCTGATGCTATCTGCCTGGAGACAGCACCAGATTCCCAGGTTAAGGGCTCCATCCTGCAAGACCGCCCTCCACCCTCTACTCCAGATGCAGCTCGCAAGCCCCAAGCAGTTCCCCGTGCTTCTGACCTACAGGCTGCAGACTGGAGATTCCCATAACCTCCCCTTAGGTTCAACTAACTTGCTACAGTAGCTCACAGAACTCAGGAACACTTATGTTTACCAGTTTAATAAAGGATACCGTAAAGGATACAAGTTAACAGCTGGATGAAGAGAGACACAGGGCAAGGTCCCGAATAAAGGAGCTTCTCTCCCCGTGGAGCTCGGGGCCTGGCTCGGTGGCATGTGGAGACGCTCTTGTTCCCCAAGCCTAGAATCTCTCCCTGACCTAGAGACAGGATATCATCGAGCAGAATGGGCAAAGCAGAGAAGACAGACAGAGAGACAGAGACAGAGAGACAGAGCAAAAAGCTCTCCTCAGGGGTTTTTGTGAGGGCTTCATTGCATAGTCATGACTGAATAAATTATTGGCCATTGGTTCAGCCTCCAGCACCCCCCTCACCCCGCCCTTGGGTGGGGTGCAAAAGTCTCATTAACATGACAAGACACCTGTTTCACCTTTAAGACTGCAGTGTTTTTAGGAACTGTGGGCGAAGACCAAATATATGTAGAAAATACATATTTGATTATATGAATGAATAAATATGTATTTCTTAAAACATTGTATCGCGAGGCCAGTGGGCAAACCACGTTGGACCAGAGTCCACTCATTCTCTGTACCACAGCTTCTTCGTGTGTAAGGCCAGTATTTTGGTCCTCGTGTGGACATTTGTCTGCTCTGCTGTGAACCTAGGAAGCCGCTGTGCCTCCTCATCTAGCCTGTGGGCCATTACCCAGACGCTGGTAATCATGAGCCCAGCACAACTTAGGATGCTCTCATCTTTTCTCACTGCCACCCCACAAAGACCATTCCACAGATGAGGAGAGGAGGTTCAGACATGCTGGAGTCCTGTCTGCGCCCACAGTCACAGCACTTATCTACGGAGGGGTGGAGTGGAAATCCAAGACAGGTCTCTCCACTGCCCAAAGTGAGACTTCCTGGAGGCCTGGGCAAGCTCTCGGTGATCAACTAAAAAATCAGCTTGAGGCTGCTTTGGTGTTGTGTCCTCTTTTTCTAGCTGGGAGTACCGGCCGGGTGGAGCTGGACCCTCTGTTGACAAGACCCTAGTGAAGATGATGGTGGGCCAGCCAGGAGGGCGGAAACAGATGTGCGGTGCACCGCCTTTGGGAGAAGAGCTGGCCTCCTTCCTCAGCCACACAGAGAATTTGGGAAGTCTCTGGGAGCTCCCTTTTCTCTTCCCACAGTCACGTTTTACACTTTTAAAGCAAAACGTATGGAGCATTTGCTCTGTATGTACACAGTGCCACACTCTTTGGCCCTGTGATCACAGTGGAAGCCGAGGTGGCTGTCACTGCTGCCCGTCTTACGGGCGAGGAAACTGAGGCTCAGCTGTATCACCGGCACCAGGACACCCAGCCCCAAGGTAGTGCCGCGCACAGCTCACAGATCCCTCCAGCTTGTCCAGGAGTGCCCTGACCATGTAGGTAGCCAAGGCACAGAGGCCTGCCCGTTTGGGCTCTGTGGTAGAGGGGAGAAGCTGAAAGCACCCTGCAGGGTGTGACCCTGGGCAGCCTCATGGGAACAGGGACGTGGATGGCTGCCCAGGCCTTGCCAGCACCGAAGACCTTAGGGCACTTGTAGGGCGGTTGCAGTATTTGTGGGCACCTCTCATTAGGGGGCCTGGCAAACCCAGTGTCCTACAGGGGGCCACTTTGATGAGACGTAAGGCTCACTTAGGCTTAGCATTCTCCGTAGGCATTGTGGGTCCAGTCACGGCGATGGTGCTTAGCAGGCGCTGCGCACCTACTGTGTGCCTGATGCTCTACGCTCCAGGTCTCTCATGCCTATGCTGGCTTTCAGGGAGGTCCTGGGCCCTTGCTTAGGGGACAGAAACAGGTGCTCACCTGGGCCCGACAGACTTGCGAGCTGACAGAGCGGGGATTCAGCTGTGGGCTGCTGAGAAGACCCAGCGCTCTCTGCCCCCTGCCCCCAGGGCCCCCCAACAATGGGGAAGAGGGCTGCTTGGCTTACAAGGGAGCTGGCCGTCTGCCTGCCGGTCTCCTTCAGAGAGGCCTGAAATCCCACTCAGCTGTGAGCTGACTGTAAACCGTGGATGTGCGGGGAGAGCACGGGGCCCGTGGTCTGGGCAGAGGGAGGAGAGCATACACTAACTCCTCTTCAGATGGTCAGAGGGGGTTAATGGCAGGAGTGACAGGGCGGAGAAATCCTTCAGTCCAGAGCTCGGCTCTTCCTGCGGAGTGGCCCCCAGGCAAATCTGCCTCTGGGGCAGGGGCATGATGAGGAGTTCAGGCCTTCAGGGAGAGCAGGCGCGAGGCACTGACACCCAGCACCTCGCTGAAAGGAGTTAACGGCAGGGCCAAGGTTCCCTCAACTGCAGTGTCTGCTGGGAGCATCTGAGGGCTGGGGGGCCTCGGAGGCCCTGCCCATGGGGTGGCCTTGGGCAGCCCATCCCTTCTTCCAGGCCTCAGAGTTCCACTTATAAAACTGGGGGTGGGGATGGGGAGGGAAACCTTCCAGGGGATTTAGGGTGGGCTGGGGGCATCCTGGATCTTGCCTGGGACAGCTTTGCTCACTAGCCCTGTGGAAGGCCGTCTGGGCAGGGTGAGGCCACTTGCTCTTCTTGGGCCGCAGGGCAGTGTGGCCCCAGCAGCGGAGCTGAGCTGGGGCTGGGTTGGGGGTGGTGCATGCATAATTCCCCCCACCGCCCCTACCCAGCCAAGCGAGACCAGCTTTGCCTTCTCGGAACCAGGCTCCGGGCTGCAGCGTCCCAGCAGAGCCGCAGTGGAGAGCAAGGCCCCTGGCACCGGAGGCCTGGCTCCCACCTGCCAAGTGGAGCCGATAATGCATTTATCTCCAGGTGTGGAGGAAGGCACAGCGGGCAAGTGCTCAGGGAATAGCAGCCCCTGGGCTCGCTGGCACCAGAGGACAGGTTCCCCTGGGTTCAGACTCTCCTTTCAACAGCACCTTAGCTGGGGTGGTCAGGGCCCTTCCAAGCCCGAGCCACCCCTGCTATCATCCGTGGCAGGACCACAACTGCCCACTGAGCGTCCTGATGCCTGGCCACCGCTTCAAGCTGTGGCCCCCTCCCTGCGCACCCCGCTGTGGTGTGACCTCCCTACCAGGAGGCTTGGCACTACCATGTCCCCCAGCCAGACCTGGCCCCACCTCCAGGCCTCTCCAGAGCGCTGTGCCCCAACCCTGGCCAGAGGACCCCAGAACCCTGCTGGGTGTTGCTGGGTGTCTCCGACCCCTCATCTTCTTTTTCTCTTGGGTCTGGGTCCTATTCTCTCCTGATCTGTGCCTATCCACCGTGGTGGCCAGGCCTGGCATGGAGGGACCTGGCCCACAGAGCATGTGTCACACCAGTGTGCCCCCTGGAGATGGAAGTGAGAAGGGGCCTGGGCTGTGCCATGTCCCCTCCTTTTTGCCCCCCGCCTCGACCCTCCACCACTCTCTCATAGGAGGCACTGGTGAGGGGGGATGGTGTTTGGGGGTGCTGGGGTCCAGAGTTCTGTCCTGCAGGTCGGAACCTTTTGCACGAACTGAGCCATTCACTGTTTTGGCAAAAGACAGCTAGGAACGAAAGCCAAGCGGCTTTTGCATCAGCTTTAAAACCACTGAGATGATCTCACTTGCCGAGCTGTGGTCCAAATATTTTGGCCGTTTAGACACAACCTTCTGCGCTTGTGAAATTAAGTGTATTATTAATCTGGCCTGGCCCAGGGACAAGGTGGGCAGATCAGATAAATATCCTCGCAGAGGATTGAGAGCAGGGTGAGCATCTTATCTGTGCAAAGTAGACACAGGATGTTTCTGGAATGACACTGATGGAGTAGAGCCTGCCCAGGGGAGGGCGGCTGGATGGTGGGGGGGCTGGAAGCCCCCCGCAGTGAGAAGGTGGTGGAGGTCACTAACTTCCAGGGCCTGTAAGACTGGTCACATAGGGGACATGGGAGTGGAGGCCTCTGAGACGGGGAGGCAGGACTGACCTGGGGTTGGCACAGGCTCCTGGAGTTGGGTTTCAGATGCATTTCAGACAGGTCTTTGTGAACCCTGCTTCTTTCTGATTATAAAAATAATAAAGGCTCCTTAAAGAAAATGGAAAAGAGCACAAAGGTGGGCATGGAATGCTCCCCCAACTCCAGCTAGTTAACTCAGCACTGTTAAGAAATGGGGGGATTCTTTCCATGTTTTGAGGATGCAGTTATAGTTGGCATCCTTCTGGATATAATTCTGAGCTGCTCTTTCCACTTGGCGGTATACTATTTTTAGCCCACGGGTGTGTTTTATTGGAGATGGACCCACCATTATCTAACAGATCATCCTCAACGACCATCCAGGCTGCTTCACACCTTCCCAGCTGCCAGACGGGCTTCACTGAACGCCTTTGTACAGGGCTCTCCTCCGAGTTTGTTTCCTTAGGGCCTGTCTCTGGACGGGGAGCACCTTGCTTACATTCAGGTTCGGTTCTTGCTTTCCTCCAGGCACTGGGAGGCTGTTGGTGACCGAGCCATCCCCAGGACGGAGTTCTGGGATCACACACCAGTGCGGAGGTGGGCTTGTTTTAGAGAGGTGAAAACTGAGGTGCAGGGAGAGGACCTACCGGATGGGTGGGGCATATCCCTGGGTCTGAACCCCAGGAAGCAACGCCAGTCAGGCCCTCAGGGGGAGAGCATTCCCATGGGCTAAAGTTTCTCTGAGCCCGGTGATCTGAGAGGATCAGCGGTTGGAATGCCAGGAGCTCATGGGTGTGGGCACTGCTGTGTGGAGACAGCCCACTCCCCAAGGTGTCCTTGGTTCCCCCTTGCTGTGCAGCGGTGATAGGCACACAGCAGGCACGGCAGGAGCCCGCCTGTGGGTGTCCCTGTGTCCTCTCACCTGGCTCTGAATGGCCTGGAGGGCCCTATGGGAGGCCCTGCTCCCTTCTGCCTTCCCAAGGGGAGCGCTTCCCAACAGCTCAGACACAGGGGCCCAGCCAGCAGAGCAGAGCTGGCGGGAAGAACCCTTCACCCTGCCCCATGCCCGAGGGCCCAAGCCACCTGCTCATCAGCCCCTCTGTGGGTGGGCCCCACTAAAAGAGACCTCTTGGCGCCCTGGAATACTGGGACCAGCATATGAACGCCAGGACAATCCGAAAATTTCTGCCTCATGGCTTAATCCAGGTGATGCTGGGGCCTGCCTTTGGGCAAGCTGGTTTCCCACAGAACTGCTAGACTCTCTGCTGAGATGTGCCCTGATGGGATGTGCCATGAGCCACAGCCCAGCTGGGCCTGGAACCTGTTCGTATGTGGCAGATCCGGTGCAGGCTCAGGGCAGGCCTGGGCTTGCTGCTCTGCATACACTGTCCCATTTGATGCACACCTGAGTGCCACCGGGTCTGTCCTGTCACTGCCCCCCAGGTGGGGTTCCTTCCTGACCCTGTGGGGCTGGGGGTTAGTGAGCAGGCTCTGGGGCCCTCAGCTGGCCTCAACCAGGGTGTGGTCCCTGCCCAGTCTTCCTCCTGCCCATCTATGCCAGGGCCATTTGAGGAAATGGAACCCAGCACGATGTTTCAGTCCATCCTTTCAATCGGCTGTTTCCTTCTGTTCTGTCTGCTGTGTTTGTTCTCCATCTAATGTCCACATCAGTGTGGGAGCGGGCTAGAGACTAGGGGCAAAGGGCATGCTGGGACATGTGTGTCTGGGGCTCACTTGACCATGAAAATATTTTATGATATTAAAGAAAATAGCTTTAAGGAAAAAAAAAGTCAAATGTTGCTAATCCCCGTTTGAAGCCCACTGGTTGTGAACAGTTGTCCAGGGTGTGTGTGGGACCTGTAAACTGAGTGTCTATTGCTCCTGGGCAGGTGGGGACCCTGGTGCGCACATGCTGGAGAGGAGCTGAGGACAGAGGGGCTGGACCACCCATTCCAAGGTGCCCGCTGCGTGTGGGGCTCTGGTGGGCTCTGTAGGTGAGGCTGACAGCAGGCTCCCACTCCCAGGTGCTTACTGGACGGAGGGGGGATGCCTGGCAGGACCCCTAGGTGACTAGCTCTACCTATGAAGCAGGAGGCTGGACGGTCCGTGGCAGGGGCCCAGGAGGAATGGGGTTTCCCCAAAGGGTTTGGTGCAGGTCCATGTCTGCCTGTGGCTCAGGACATGCGTGATAGGCTCCTCGGGCTCACCAGCGGTGCTCTGGCCTGGTGTTCGCCTGCCTGCCTGCCTGCCTGTGAGGGTGACGTCCCCTCCTCCCATGGAGGAGTGGTGCTGAGGCCAGAATGGCGACCCCAGTCACTTGCAGGCTGGAGGCAGTTGGCTCATTTCCAGGCCAGCGCCCCCCTCCCAGCCTGTCTCAGCTCACTGGCAGCTCCTTTGGGGAGCAGGTACCCTGTTAATGGGAGAAACAAAGGCCAGTTGTCACCATGAGCTGGTAATTCATCAACCTGGGGCCGTGGCTCCTTGCAGGGTGCTCTGGGGACTGGGGGCTGAGGGCTGCTGGGGTGGGAGCAGGTGAGGTGGGGCAAGGTCGGGGTGGTGGGAGGGACTTCTCTCCCCCCCCCCAACCCCCCCCCCACCCCCGCTGAGATTTTCTCAGCCAGATCTTTGGGTACTTCCCCAAGCAAACCCTAACCAGCCTCCTTACAGGTAAATGAGTAAATGCGCCTGGGGCTTCAGGAAGCCCTCCTCCTCCCCACCCAGCGGTGAAGACTCATTGTCCTGGTAGGTAAACAGAGGGAAGTGGCTGGGAAGAGGAACAGGAGGAAGGCCCTTGAAAACAACATCCCTCCCACCCTCCCTTGGTCAATATTTTGGGCTCCCACCATGTGGCCAGTGGGGAATGGAAAGCCGGTTGTTTCCAGTTCCTGGATTGAAGGCCAGTGGGCACCTCAAGGGACAGGCTGCCTGGAGGCAGGGAGGCTACAGAAAGCCCTAGGCAGGTTTGGTGAGGTCCTGGGGCTGGGCTGCCTTGGAGCAGGGCCTTCAGTGGAATGTGAGCGGCTGGGGCTATGTGATGGCCCACTGCCGCAGGCCTGCCTCCTTGAGACCTGGGGGTGGCTTGTGGGGAGGGCTGGGTGCTGGCAGGATGCAGATGACTCAGGGGAGGGTGGGAGGGTGGGAGGGCCTGGCGGGGTTTCCCAGCAGCTTGGACTTTATCCTGAGGGCAGCGGGAGTGGGAAGGGGTTTTCAACAGGGAGTGACCACTCCAGGTGGGCCGGGCTGCTGTTTGCTGCTCGGGGGAGGCTGAGGACAGGCCTACTGGATCTCCAGTCAGGACAGGCTGGGGGCTCCAGCCAGAGGGAGGGGCCTGGGTATTCCACGGCCTCCTCTGTGGGGATGGCGACTCTCGGGACCCCGATCTGCAGCCTGGAGCCAGGCCAGGCCCTCCTGGGACACCACCAGTCGAGGGCTCCGGAATAGCTTGCAGTCTGGGGGCGGGGTGGGGCGGGGAGCCTCATTTTTTAAGTAGTTTCTTTTGACGAAAGCACAGAGGAGTGTTAGGCAAACCCCTGGGCTACTTTCCCCATTCTTCAGCACAAAACGACTCCTCTTTATGGCCGCTATCAATAACCGCTCCCACATCCCTATGCGGCAGTGGCCACATATATAATATTTAAACCACACTGGTGGATGACAGAGACGTACGGATATTTTTAATCCCAACAGACTGTTATGGTTCATATCATGTCTGTCAAATAAATATTATGAATCATTTCCTGTTATCTTTATGGGGGCAGGTTGACTCCATCGGAGATTGGGCACAGCGGCTCTCCCCTGAATATTTATCCACTTCTTATGTATATGTATGTACAGAGAGAGAGACTTATGGAGCAATTGTTGGTAATAAGTGTCCCCGATAGAACACATTATATTCTTGGTGGATGGTTGGCCCCTGGAGAGAGGCATGGTGGAGAGGAGCCACGGAGGGGCATGCCAGGCTCCGAGGTGGTAGGAGGCTGAGACAGGTGCGCTAGGCTAGTATTCTCAGCCTTGGTCCTTCTCAGCAGCCACGATGCATTAATACCCATTTCCCTGTTAACATGCTCTCATCTTGTGCCAAAAGGGCTCCATGGCGAGGTGTATCCTCTCTACCATTTTATAGAAAAGAAGGAGACTGAGGTTCAGAGAGGGCCATGTGAGAGCTGGTGGCTGAGCCAGGCTGCGGTCTCCTCCTCCTGGTGCCTTTCCCAGTATGCAGTTTTCCAAGCCTGTTGCCAGGTCCTTCTCTCTGGACTCTGGTCTTACCTGGCACCTCCTCGCCCAGCTGAGGGGGTGTGGGAAGCAGGGGGTGGGGCAGTTCACTGAAGGCAGGAGCCCCAGGTTGGTGGTTCTCCCGAGGCTTTCCTTGGTGGGGGTCCAACCATCGACCTCACCGTGTCTGGTGACCCTGGTGCTGGAGCCAGTCACTGCTCCTCAGCCTCAGCACCTCCATCTGTGAAATGGGCTGGGGTGGGTTTAGAGGAAACAGACCTGGCACCAAGAGGCACCTAGGAAGTGCCAGTGGCCTTCCCTCCTGACTTGGAACTCTCTGAACCTCCCTGGCCCTCTCCACCCTCCCAGGCTGCCTAACCCTAGGCTCCCAGGCATCTGGGATTTCTTCCAGGTGGCTTTGGGGTTCAGTGGGAGCATCTCTTCCACCATCTGGAAGCCCCTGGAGGGAACGCAGCAGCTCTTGCCTGGAGCTGCCCCAAATCTTGGTCCACCTCCGCAAACCATCCCCTATCCCCTTGGGTCAGGTGCACCTGGACTGCCATTCAACACCCCGGAGGTTTGGAACTAAGCTCCTCCCTCATAAGGTAAGCTGTCTGCCTTCAGAGGATCTGATTTACAGGGCACCTAACCTTTGTGTTCCCTGCCCGGCTACCCTGTAGGGCCGGGGAGCTGTCTGCTGACAGGTGCAGCCCAGGAACTGTAGGGCTGCAGACATTCCACAGAGGGTCAGACCCAGCAGCTGAAGGCATCCCCCAGCCCTCCCTCTCGTCCTCCAACCCTTCTGTCCCTTCTCTCACATCCTCTTTTTCTTTCCTCTAAGCAGAACAGATTGGAGGTTGAGTGTGGACAAGCAGCTTCCCTCCCAGACTGACGGCGAGAGGACATGACAGCAGGGTGGCCCACTCTGGCCTTGCCTGTGACCTCCAGCGAGTGCTTCCCTTTCGGGGCTTCATTCCCACCTCCCAGCTTGAGTCATTTGTCACCAAAGACAGAAAGTGTCACCCCCAAAGGCGTCACAGAGGTGGTGAGAAAGGGCCCTCTGGGCTGGAGTGTTTGGAAACAGAGGCAGGCCACCTGCCCACGAGGACAGTTTCAGAGTGTCTAAGGCCCCAAACGGTGAGGTCCTGCTGGTCAGCAGCTCAGATCACAGGCACCTTCCTTAAGGGAAGGATCTGGAAGTAGCCAAGGTGCCCCTTGGTGTCCCAGGAACTTATGGGCGCTGTCCACTCAGACACCAGTCCCAGAGGCCCCAGCCCGGCAGACACAGTCCTTTAAAAATATTATTCACCAAGTGATTCTGGAGACTGTTTACAAAACTGAGCTGAGACAGGCACACAAAACGGGCCAAAGTACCTTAAAAAGCATCCTTCAGGGATAGTTAAAAAAAAAAAAGGCCCCAAACAGAAAACAAAACCCTCTTAGATCTCAGGTTGTAAATAGATGGATATTACTATAAAAATACTTTTGGCTGCAGAGGCACATGGCAGGAAGGCTGGGGGCGGTTTTTTCCATGGTTAGCCTGGACCTAGCCACTCCAAACAGGGCAGCCACCATCCAGACGGAGTCATGTGGGATCCTTTCCACCAAGAGCTCCAGCTCAAGCGGAGAGTGAAAAATAGAAATAACAAGCAGCGGGCACCTCTCCATCCCGTCTCCCTCCCGATGCTGCTCGTCTCCCCACGCGGTGCCACCCTGCGCTGACCACGTGACCAGGGTGCGGCAAGAGCAGTCTGCATCTGCAGGCGCCGGGGCTGGATCTGAGCAGGCCTGCACGGCCCTGGCCCTGCCCACTGCACTGTCCATTTGGTCCCCAGGAGTCCTGCTAAGGCCGGGGCTGGGGATCCCCTGTGGAAATTGGCTTGCGTGGCCCCATCTCCAGGCACCAACAGTTCCATACACAGTCTTGAGTTTCCCGTGGCAAGGATGGGGCTGGGAGGGGCAGGGAGCCCAGGGGCTAGGCTGCCCACTGGCAGAGGCGACTCCAGAGGCGTAAGCCCAGCTTTCGAGGCCTCTAGGACCAGCTTCCTCACATGTGCCTAGCGAGCTCTGACGTGCCACCCAGCGGCCTGCCTGCGGCCCCTCCCAGGTCCAGGCCTCTGCTCCTGCCCGGCCTGCCCCAGGGGGCCCTCACCTCTGCCTCTGCTGATGAAAACTCCCTCCTTCACACCCAGCTCCGGAACCAGCTGAGCCAGAAGTTCCCAGGGGCCCCAGGCCAGATGTGGCCTAGCCCTCCGGTCATTGTCCATAACACTGTCTGCCCATCACTCTCTACCTCCAAGGAGGGTACCCATGGGCGTGGCTTCTCCCCCCACCCCAGGCTGGGGCTCTTGGGGGGGCGCTCCTCTCTCTCTCAACAACAGTAATAACAGTAGTAGTAGCTATTACTTACTAGAGGCTGCTATGCGTTGTCAGGTTCTCTGCGTTATCTTTTAGTCATCTCAGTGAGTCAGCAAGGAGGGTGTGGTTATCTGTGCTTTACAGATGAGGAAACTGAGGCATAGGGAGCGAGCTGGCTGGGCCACACAGCGGGGCGGGAAGCAGAGCTGGGACCCAGCCCATGCCTGTGCGTCTGGGACCACATCCCCAGTTGAGGCCCCAGCCCGAGCACAGGGTCTGGCCCTTGGTTAAGGGCTCAACAGATGTTTGTTGAGTGAATAAATCATCTGTGGCATTGGAAAACTGGGAGCCTTCACGTTTCTCCTGCCACCCCACCCCCATCCATCTCCACCCTCCCTGTTCTGAGGCCCAGCGCTGAGGATGGTGGAGGGCTGTCCCCACAGGATATGGCAGGAAGGCAGAATGGCACCAGCAGTCCCCCAGGGCCCACAGGGCCTGTGCAGGGGGCTCCCTGGGTTCAGGTGGTGGTCTCACCCTCACTGCTGTGACATGCTCTGGATGCCACCTCTCCGGGTCGAGCTGTCCTCAGGGTCATGTGGGCTAGTAGTGTCCACTGCCTGTCATTTGTTGGGGTGACTCCGTGTCAGACGGGAGTTGGTGCCTTGGTCCACGAGGGGGGGGTGCTTCTCTTCCTGATCACGTGGCCAATGGAGCCCCCATGTGGAGAGGGCATCTGGTCTGATGTGGGCCAGGACAGGGGCCAGAAGGGCCACTGTGTACCCCAGCCAAGGGCGTGCAGGAGCAGTGGAGATGGGCCTGAGAACTGGGGCTGGCACCTACACTTCTGTGCCAATGCCCACGCCTGCTGCTTCTGCGCCCTTGCGGGTCCCCAGCTGTGGCAGGAGGACTTCGGGTCTAGAAGCGCCTTCTGTGCCGCGGGATGTGGGGAAGTGGGTTCCCGATGGCAGTGCATGAGGGCGTCAGTTAACCGGGCTGGGGCTGGATGGAGAGGCAGAATGGAGGGTGTGTGTGCGTGCGGGTGGGCGGTGGGCCGGACAGGGAGCCCAGGAACCAGCAGAGAGGAGTGGGGGAGGGGAGCAAGACTCAAGCAGAAACCGGAGGACAGGACAGGCCTGGGCAGCGGCTTGTGGCTATGCTGGGGAGGGCCGCCAGCTCAGCCCCTGAGGACACTCCTGCCCCAAGTGGAGCGAGGGCCTCCCGCCTGGACGGATCACAGTGGCTCTCACGGGTTCCAGATCCTGGCTGCCCTGTGTGGGAGGGGTCCTGTTACTCTCCTGCTTCACGGAGTGGGGAGAAACCTGCAAGGGTGCTGGTGAGGCTTACTCCAGGTTCCCCAGGCAGCAGCGGTGCTGGACTCACTCTGTCCCCAGCCACCCAACCGCGTGCAGCCCGTGTGACCCTGGAAAGCCCCATGCCTCCCGAGCCTGGGGCTCCAGGGAAGGGCGGGTGTAGCCCAGCAGCCGGCTCCTGGGGGTGGTAGGAGGGAGGCGCCCCTGCCCTGCGCCTGCAGGCAACTCGCCCCCAGACCCCAGCCAGCTCGACCCTGGGCCAGGCGCCTCCTTTCGATTTTAAACAAATCGTGAATTGAAAAGTCAAGCAGAGAAGTACCCAGGGCATAAAAATAGCCACCGGTCAGGCCACAAAGTCAGCGCCCAACTGGCGGCGGCTCCCCCAGCCTGGTGCCTTTGAAGAGGGGTCTCAGCCGTGCAGCAGGCCTGGTCCCCGGGTGGGTGGCCGGCGGGGCCGGGCTCGGGTGCGCTGCGGCCTCCACCGCCCCTTACGCGTGGAAGTGGGGCGAGGACGGGGGTGCGTTAAATGAACCACGCCCGGCCGGAGGGGCCGGACCGTGCCCTGAGCCGGGACTGCGGCCCCCGCGCCTCAGTTTCCCCGCGCGGCGGCGGCCAGGGCCGGTCGGCGAGCCGCGCCGCGCGGCCGGCCGCTTTGTGTGACCGCCCAGACAATGGCCCGGCCGCGACGGGCTCCGCAGCTCCGCTCCCGCCTCCGCCCGGTGGCTTTTGGGGCGGGCCGGGCAGGGATTCCCCGGCACGCCGCCTCCCCCGTCGCGCGGCGCCGACCCCGGCAGAGGCCAACTTGCAAGTTTGTGCGGCGCTCGCCCGCTCACCTAAACTCCGCGGCGGGGCGGAGGCACAAATAATAAATACACCAATCAAAATACAGAATTCTTTTTCTATATAGGATATAGAATATAGGAGTTCTCTTTTCTTTGAACTCTTCCTATACTGAAATATTTTAATATCCTAAACTCCCTAGGCTTTTGCTTGCCTCTTCCCTTGCACATTAAGCTTCTAAAACCCGCACCGTTATTATCTCCCTACAACCTATTTATTGGCTTATCTGGAGCCTTATTTTACCTCCAAATTCACTTGCACTTATTCCTTCCTATATGCTCCCAAAGCTGTCAGAGTAAATCTCTATCATAAGATGATCATCTGTTAACCTGTCTATACATTCCAATAGGTCATAAAGTTTTTAAGGACAGTCTTCTTCTTCTGTATCCAATGTGCATAGCAGGTGCTCAGTAAAAGTTACTTGAATCTATGTTTAAATGCCATTTGCAAGCTCTCTGGTACCCTTTAAATACAAGTTAGTTCAACAAACTTCCATTGTATACAAAATACTATATTGCTGATTACATGGACACCAAACGAGTAGATATTTGTACTCCATTTTAAGTTTAAGTGTGTAACCCATTAGGTACATTCAATTATGTTTTGGTTTTTTTCCATAGACTTAGAAACTTGAAAGATTAAACTTTTGTCCTCTCTCACCCAGAAATCTTAAATCAACCATTGTATTGAGTCCTAGGGTTTTTGTTTTGTTTTGTTTTGATATTAAAAAGTGAATGACTCGGGACAAAAATAGAAGTCGTTTCCACCCAAATACTGTCACCACCACCACACTAGCTCTGCCCACTACTAACAACTAATTTTGAGCAGCATATAATATGGGAGAGAGAGTTTTGGGGTGAACTTGGAGACCTTGCAATACTAGGTAGAGTTGGGAACAGAAGAAATGTGTCTTATTAGAATTAATGACATTGCACTTCCCTTGTCAGAATTCTACCCCAACTCACAGCCACAGTAACATTTATTTGAAGAAATAGCAACAAAATTAATTTTACCTTGTATGTAATAAAATTCCAATGATGTTAAGTTTTTTCTTTTCTCTCTCATGATGAGATATTCTTAACAAATCATAGGACTTTTTGAAAAACTTAAGATGTGGATGGCAGGATTTATAATCTAATTTTCAAAGCTAAAATATAGTATTTAGGAATTGCTTACCTTTATTTTTGCTTGATTTTAAAAAAAAATTCAAATTCTAATAGCTGTTGAAGAAAATTTTGGAAGATGAGTTAATACAGTATTGGTATCTGCAGAAAGAGATCATCAGAATAATTATATTTACTTTACAACTTTGTTCATCACCAACTGAAGAACAAGTGTTGGTACAGGTAATTAAAAACCCAGATGGGATGGCAAATCTCTTTATAGTGGAGAATAGAACAAAAAATACGCAACTATTCTATGAACTGCTTACATCTAAACACAGAGCATTGGGAAAGAGAATAAACTGAATTATTTTTCTGCTACTAATAACTAAGTAATTAAAACAGTAAGATTTCTTGTTCAAGTACTGAAAATGAGAAGCTGGCATGGAGTGAGTGGATACCGGACAAGCAAAAGGAAAAAAGTGAAAATGGAATGCATATGGATTAAGAGGGTCAGAGTAAGTTATTTTTTTAATTAAATCACAATAATTATTTTCCAGTTTAAATAAATACTAATAAAACTTCTTTATAAATAAAAAAATTTCCATTAATTGGTTTAAATTATATAAAGATAGTAAAAATTCCAGAAGTATATTCCTAGGCCAGCCTCTAGGAATTTGCTCAATGAGTATACTTACAAAATACGAGAGCTCATCTGGATCTTCGTTGAAAAATGTAAGCATAAAATATTTAAAAAGAAATGCAGAGGATCCCAGGATAATTATAAAGTGCCATCCATGTTGGCAATTGCTTTGTAAATAAAACATTTCTTTGATTAAGACAAGGAATGTGTTTCACAGCAAATTAATGCCTTTTGCATTTAGATAAAATAGTCTTTAGTATCTCACTTTTCTTGTTTTTTCTTCTTTTCCTCATTCTCTCTTCCCTACCTCTTTTTTCCCACTTTATATCATTAATCTTTGAAAGTAAAAAAAACTGCAGTTAAAATACTACTGCTACCAATTGCTACCTCCTAATTCTGCATATTTCAGAAACTGGTCTATGTTTTTAATTCCCTCCTTTCCATTGCTAAGTCACAGTACTGTGTAGTATCTGACTCATACATGGCTTTCGATAAAACCTATTGATTGAATAAATGAGTATAGTTACATCAAGAAACAAAAAAAAATATGCTTGGAGAGGCTGAACATACTTTAGATAAGCTATTGGATACTTCAAATGTGGCTTACTTGACAGTCTTACCATCTAACAATTTTTAAAGTTTTATTCTTTTTTTGGAGATAATGTTCATTTCATTTATTGATGTCTATATCTATGTATTTTATATAACTTTACCACAAAAACAATTAAAATAATTAGTCAATAACACACTCAAGGATAAACATTTGTCAGTCACTGTATGTCACACTCCTATGTATGAGTCATTGCTGAACTAGAATTTCCTTGAATTATAGCTGTCCTAACTATAAGAATTCGAATTATTTTTGATAATTGGTCAACCTAAACCTAGGCAGTGAGTGAAAGGGCAGTCAGATAAAAAATTAAAAAATAAAAGAAACGAGAGCTTTCCAGAACATCCCTCTAATATAGAAGCTATATATGTATTCCCAATCTAAAATCTTAAATAATTTTGTGTCAGTTGTATACACTATTTTATTTTACAAAATTAATCTCTTCTGTCAATTAAATTAGTTATTTAATTTACATTGTACAAATGAACTCTCTTAACATTCCACGAAGTATTTGAAACTTAATGAGATATCTATCTCCTATTGTATATTTGTTTAGTAATTCATATCTTTGAGATTCTGATTGATATTGAACCTGTGTCCCATTATAAATTACTAGATGTTTTTCAATAACAATGAATTGTGGCAACCCATAAAATTCTCTACATGGCCTTCTTTATTTTGAGGGCATTTGTACAGGACAAAATGACATGGAGTGAAGACAAGCCAAATATTAAAGAGAATACCATTCAGATTTATGAATTGAATTCCTTGATTGGTACAAGTGAAATGACTGTAACAAATACAATAACTTAGGAAAAGTGTCTTAGACTTTAGGGTTTCCTACTAAATGGTTTCTTTAATCATTAAATACTGACTTAGTCTAAGAGGAAAGCTAATGAAATCTGTATCACTTGACCAAAATGGCCTTAATTTTCCCTCAGCTTGTCTAAAGTATAGACAGGCCTACTCCTGATTCATGGCCATTGACCTCCCTTTTCCCATAGCATTTATTTTACAAAATTTATAATTGTCAATCCTTGTCCTGTCCCCTTGAGATGTAAATCTTTTTCAAAACCTCTTGTCAGTATTATAGCCCCAGAGTGCATTTCTCAAGGACCCAGGAGCCACCCTTTTGGAATGTAAGCTTCAAGGAAAGCAGCACCCCTATTTCTCAGTTTCTGTGGGAGGACAGCAGAAACTTTGGGGATCATCTTAATCCATATTGTAAAACTACTTCCTGTCACAGACACAGAAGAAAGTTTACTTGTCTTTCGCATAAAGCCAGTTAGCAAACACAGATGGCCTATGTCCCACCAGTCCTCAAACCTTGAAATCTCTCCCACCTCTTGTTTTAGTGGGGTTCTGTTCAGACTTGGTTCTGGCCTTTCTCTCCTGGCTTGTGAAAGGGTTCTTTTAGCTACCCAGCTCACTCGCTCGCAAAGGACACGAGAACTCCGTCAGCGTGGTTTTATTCCCTGTAAGACAAACAGACAGAGTGGCTGTCTCGAAAGTGAGAGAGCAGCAGCGGCAGCAAG
>JAVSCE010000062.1:0-160721 GCA_032199065.1 Smutsia gigantea
AGGCACTGAACAACACACTAGAACCGATGGACCTAACAGACATCTACAGAACTCTACACCCAAAAGCAACGGGATACACATTCTTCTCAAGTGCACATGGAACATTTTCCAGAATAGACCACATACTAGGCCACAAAAAGAACCTCAGTAAAATCAAAAATACTGAAATTATACCAACCAACTTCTCAGATCATAAAGGTATTAAACTAGAATTAAACTTTAGAAAGAAAACAAAAAGGCTCACAAATACATGGAGACTTAACAACATTCTCCTAATTAATCAATGGGTCAATGACCAAACCAAAACAGAAATCAAAGAGTATATGGAGACAAATGACAACAACAACACAAAGCCACAGCTTCTATGGGAGGCAGCAAAGGCAGTTCTAAGAGGAAAGTATATTGCAATCCAGGCCTACTTAAAGAAGGAAGAACATTCCCAAATGAACAGTCTAAAGACACAATTACTGAAATTGGAAAAAGAAGAACAGATGAGGCCCAAAGTCACCAGAAGGAGGGACATAATAAAGATTAGAGAAGAAATAAATAAAATTGAGAAGAATAAAACAATAGAAAAAATCAATGAAACCAGAGCTGGTTCTTTGAAAAAATAAACAAAATAGATAAACCCCTAGCCAGACTCATTAAGAGAAAAAGAGAATCTACACACATAAACAGAATCAGAAATGAGAAAGGAAAAATCACGACAGATTCGACAGAAATACAAAGAATTATAAGAGAATATTATGAGAATCTATATACTAACAAGCTGGAAAACCTAGAGGAAATAGACAACTTTTTAGAAAAATACAACCTTCCAAAACTGACCAAGCAAGAAACAGAAAAACTAAACAGACCAATCACCAGCCACGAAATTGAAGCGGTAATCAAAAAACTACCCAAGAACAAAACCCCCAGACCAGATGGATTCACCTCTGAGTTCTACCAGACATATACAGAAGAAATAACACCCATTCTCCTTAAAGTTTTCCAAAAAATAGAAGAGGAGGGAATACTTCCAAACTTATTCTATGAAGCCAGCATCACTCTAATACCAAAACCAGGCAAAGACCTCACCAAAAAAGAAAATTACAGACCAATATCCCTGATGAACGTAGATGCAAAAATACTCAGCAAAATATTAGCAAACCAAATTCAAAAATACATCAAGAGGATCATACACCATGATCAAGTAGGATTCATCCCAGGGATGCAAGGATGGTACAACATTCGAAAATCCATCAACATCATCCACCACATCAATAAAAAGAAGAACAAAAACCACATGATCATCTCTATAGATGCTGAAAAAGCATTTGACAAAATTCAGCATCCATTCATTATTAAAACTCTCAACAAAATGGGTATAGAGGTCAAGTACCTCAACATCATAAAGGCCATATATGACAAACCCACAGCTAACATCATACTTAACAGCGAGAAGCTGAAAGCTTTTCATCTAAGATCGGGAACAAGACAGGGATGCCCACTCTCTCCACTGTTATTCAACATAGTACTGGAGGTCCTAGCCACAGCAATCAGACAAAACAAAAGACATACAAGGCATCCAGATTGGTAAAGAAGAAGTCAAATTGTCACTATTTGCAGATGACATGATACTGTACATAAAAAACCCTAAAGATTCCATTCCAAAACTACTAGAACTAATATCTGAATTCAGCAAAGTTGCAGGATACAAAATTAACACACAGAAATCTTTTGCTTTCCTATATAATACTGATGAACTAACAGAAGAGAAATCAGAAAAACAATTCCATTCATAATTGCATCAAAAAGAATAAAATACCTAGGAATAAACCTAACGAAGGAAGTGAAAGACCTGTACTCTGAAAACTACAAGACACTCCTAAAAGAAATTAAAGAGGACACTAACAAATGGAAATGCATCCCATGCTCTTAGCTAGGAAGAATAAATATTGTCAAAATAGCTATACTACCTAAAGCAATCTACAGATTCAACGCAATCCCTATCAAACTACAAACAGCTTTCTTCAATGAATTCGAACAAATAATTCTAAAATTCATATGGAACCACAAAAGACCCCGAATAGACAAAGCAATCCTGAGAAGGAGGAATAAAACAGGGGGAATTACGCTCCCTGACTTCAAGCTCTACTACAAAGCCACAGTAATCAAGACAATTTGGTATTGGCACAAAAACAGACCCACAGATCAGTGGAATAAAATAGAAAATCCAAACATCAACCCAAACACATACAGTCAATTAATATTTGATAAGGGAGCCTTGGATATACATTGGGGAGATGACGGCCTCTTCAGCAGCTGGTGTTGGAAAAACTGGACAGCTACAGTAAGAGAATGAAATTGGACTACTGTCTGGCCCCATACATAAAGGTAAACTCAAGGTGGATCAAAGACCTGAATGTAAGTCATGAAACTATAAAACTCTTAGAAAAAAATATAGGCAAAAAGCTCTTGGACATAAACATGAGTGACTTCTTCATGCACATATCTCCCCGAACAAGGGCAACAAAAGCAAAAATGAACGAGTGGGACTATATGAAGCTGAAAATCTTCTGTACAGCAAAGGACACCATCAGTAGAACAAAAAGACATCCTACAGTATGGGAGAATATATACATAAATGACGTATCCAATAAGGGGTTGACATCCAAAATATTTAAAGAACTCATGCACCTCAACAAACAAAAAGCTAATAATCCAATTAAGAAATGGGCAGAGGACATGAATAGACACTTCTCCAAAGAAGAAATTCAGATGGCCAACAGGCACATGAAAAGATGCTCCACATCACTAATCATCAGAGAAATGCAGATTAAAACCACAATGAGATATCACCTCACACCAGTGAGGATGGCCAACATCCAAAACACAAACAACAACAAATGTTGGCGAGGATGTGGAGAAAAGGGAACCCTTCTACACTGCTGGTGGGACTGCAAATTAGTTCAACCATTGTGGAAAGCAGTATGGAGGTTCCTCAAAAAACTCAAAATAGAAATACCATTTGACCCAGGAATCCACTCCTAGGAATTTACCCTAAGAATGCAGCAGCCCAGTTTGAAAAAGACAGATGCACCCCTATGTTTATCGTAGCACTATTTACAATAGCCAAGAAATGGAAGCAACCTAAGTGTCCATCAGTAGATGAATGGATAAAGAAGATGTGGTACATATACACAATGGAATATTATACAGCCATAAGAAGAAAACAAATCCTACCATTTGCAACAACATGGATGGAGCTAGAGGGTATTATGCTCAGTGAAATAAGTCAAGCTGAAAAAGACAAGTACCAAATGATTTCACTCATATGTGGAGTATAAGAACTAAGGAAAAAAAAAACTGAAGGAACAAAACAGCAGGAGACTCACAGAACCCATGAATGGACTAATAGTTACCAAAGGGAAAGGGCCTGGGGAGGATGGGTGGGAAGGGAGGTGCAAGGGGGAAGAAGGGACATTACGATTAGCAGATGTAATGTTGGGGGGGGCACGGGGAGGGCTGTACAACCCAGAGAGGACAAGTAGTGACTCTATGGCATCTCACTACGCTGATGGACAGTGACTGTAATGGGGTTGGGGGGGGCACCTAATGAAGGGGGTAGTGTAATCACCGTAATATTACTCATTTAATTGTAGATTAATGATATCAAAATAAACTTATAAAAATAAAAATAAATTAAAAAAAACTGAATAGGTAGCAGATTATAGTTACAAACATCTTATGTTTAAAATAGCCCAATATCGCAAACCCTGTTCCATGTTTCTTAAACATTGGACTTTTACATATATGACTACTAAGTTTCACATCAGAAGGGAGCATTGAAGAAGGCAGAGATTTAATAACTGATGGGGGAAGGGCATCTATTATTTCCCCTGCCCCACAGAGGGAAATTTAAAAAACAAATAATGGCCAAAGTACTCTAGACGGGGTTTAAGCGCCTATTAATGGTGCATTTTCCCCAGACAGCAAGTGAATGGACATTGACAGTCTGTGCCTTTGTTTTTCCTGTCTCAAAATAACCACCAAACCACTAACGGACACATTCCTGTTTTAGCCTTGCTAATACTTTTAGCAAGGTATATTATCATTTCAGCCTGAAAATAATTTTATCTTCCTAAATGGAATTGTGCATTTTTCTCTGATACTTTATATACACGTAAAATGTTCCTAACTTTCTTTCTTCATAAATTCTCTCCTCATGTGCTGATCAAAAAAGACCTTCTCCAGGGAAGAACAAAGAGATCTATGTAGATTGGCCATTTTAATGAAAAGACCTTTTATTCCCTAGTCCGATTCTGCTTTGATATCTTTCACAAATGAGTTAAAGGGCAATAAAATGTCAAAAGAAAGAAGGACAAATACCTTCCAGGACTAATGGTTCTTTCACCTCTCTCCAGAGATGCATCTTTTCTAGGAAGGTGGGCGAGTATTCTCACTAAGGGGTACAGAGAAGCCAAGCAAACATCAGGGTTGTTTTCATAGGTCCTTGATATAAATTAGCAATTAAAGTACTGGAAAAGGCACTCATCCCAGGGATTTCTATGGCTCTGGATTCCAAATTCTTAAACCGGAAGCACTTTCCAGAGACTCCTAAGACTACCGCTCTAAGAGTAATTTCTGAAAGATGCCCAAGATTTTCTCTTAATACTGAAGCAAGCTTAATTTACAACATCTCTCTAATTAAGAATCATCATTTCAAAAACAAATCTGAAAGGTGACGAATAAATCTCCCAATCCTAAACTCTTCCAATAAAGGTCCATTTCTCTGGGTTTGTTCATACTACATACACTGATCACCTACTCAAAGTCAGCACAGGTTGCTCAGGGGTTGAGAAGGGAGATGAGATATTCCAGTGTCAGTACATTCCAGTGTGATAAATAGAAAGCAAGAACAAACAAATACCAAAGATAAATGCAGACTGGAGTTGGGGGCCTGGAGGCTGCTTATCTTTCCAAATTCATCTCTGACCACTATCCATCTCACTCAGTCCATCCCAGAGATGCTGGCCTCCTTTTAGCTTCTGGAATATAGCAAGCTCTTTCCATCCTTGAAGACTGAGAAGTCTTGCCACTGCTCTGTTATCAGAATGGTTGCCTTCTCCTCTCCCAAAGCTGGTACACCTCTGCCATAGGTGGCCTACCCAGATAACTGCATCTGAGTAGCATCTGTAACAGTTTACCCATCCTGTCTGTTGCCTACACAGCTCTTTCCTCAGGTTATACTTTTGTGTTTCCTTATTTGTCCCCATCTTCCACCATTCAACTATAGGCACCAGGAGATAAAAGAAAAATCCCTACTATCTCATTTGTCATTATATACTCAGAATATAGCAGAGCATTCGGTACATTATCACCATTAAAAATGATTACTGAATAAAGGAATGAATGTATGAATCCAGAAAGGACTTAAGGTAAATTGGAAACTAAATATATTCATCAGGAGAAAGTGCAAACATGAAATAAAAGAAAAATTCTGCACGGATATATAGTATTTTTGTTTTTCTAAATAATTATTGTAGAACACGGTAATGAAAGCATTATGGATATTAATTATATCATAAATACTATGAAGGGAAACATTTCCTGGTTATGTTATAGGAATCTAATAATCACATGCACTTTCCATGGTGTAATGAGTTTATTTCCAATAGAATAGTGTTTCTGGAGGTTCTGATACACTGGGTCTGCAGTCTAAATTCCCAAGCTGCTGGTCTAGGGACCACAGTTTGAGTAGCAAGATAGACATCAAGTTGATGAATAGGATTTACATGGATGTTTTCCAAAGTCTCTACTTTTTAGCTTCTCTGTGTTCTGAGATGGGAAGTAAAAAGAAATCACAAAATCAATAAAATGCAATGTTCAGTTAATCAGTCTCTTGGCCACATTTTGTTCATCTGAAATTATGGTCTCAACCTCTACTTTATAACAGCATTTTCTAACTGATTTTGTAGTTCAAATTTCCATCACTAAAGCATTAACTCATGTTTGAGGACTAACAATTAATGTACAAATCAATAATGGAAACCTTCATTTGTGTAGGGCTTCACAGGTTACACAGAACTTTCAGGTTCATTATTATGTTTAATCCTCACAGCAATACAAGATGTAGCCAAGGCAAGAATCATTAACCTTATACTGGAATGGGAAGTTGATATAGGGAGACACTAACTGTGATAATATGTTCATATCGTTAAGTTTATAAATCACTTTAGTATGCATTTGCTAATTTGATTTGCATCACGATCCTCAAAATCAGATAAATACCTATACTTGGTCATATGTTGCTGCAGTGTCCCAAAACAGTTTTCTCACATCAGTTTTATTGTATCTGTCTCTTTGGCTACCTTCAAAGAATATAGACTATGGGAGTCAGAAATTTTGTTTTTGCATCCCTGCTCTGCCATTCAATTCCTGTAAGACCACGTGCAAGTGGCTTACCAACTCTAAGGCCCTGTGATGTGTAAATTGGAAGGAATAACTGTTATTTCAGGGAACCACATTTCTCTCTCCCCAGGTTTCCAAAAAGGTGATATCTAATCTACTTCCTAGGAAGGAATGATTTGGAAGCAACACCTTGGAATTATAGATCCCTACACCCTGAATGTTATACTCACCTCTTTGCAGGAGGTAGAGATGATTTACCTGATTTCAGAGAGAAGGAGAGTCTGACACCCTTGGTCACATCCTTCTACTGGGAAGAGTTAAGCTAATGAAGTGACTGTTCCCACCTTTTGTCCATGATATCCTGTGTGCAGAACTAAAGCATTCTCCCCTACGTACATGCACTAATGCTCCTGATCAGGTCTGAAGGTTTTCTTCTAGAAGCAGGTTTAGAGGCCAAAGTCAGCGAAAATTTAGAATCTGGAGGTTCTCTGAGTTCAAAGTTACAAGAGAGACCACAATTCTCTCATGCAGCTGGTCAGGTATCTTTTCTGCGTACTTTTTCTTCTGGCAGGTAGGGAACATGGTCCAAATTCAAGGGGAAAAGTACTAGCAGGGGGCCCATCTGTAGCTGCATTATCCAATCCTGCTATTGAACTGAAAAGCTGATATTTTAATCCCTCTCAAACACATATATCTAGCTCTCAATTGTTTTAGTGCTTAGAAAGGAGGTAGGGTATAATTATTATTTTTCAGAAAAAAAACTATTTTGAAGACCCCTTATGAAAGCTAAAGACTGTGTTGCATTATACATACCATCCAGGTGATGTAGCTACTACTGTTAATATTCCCATTTTGACTGGATCATTTTCATGGGAATTATAAATTTTCATGTCAGTATAAACAAATGAGAAGGGATAAACAAGGGGAAGTGAGACCATAGGAGAGGCAGTCATCCTTTATGAAGATATGAGTACTGATTGTTCATTTTATTTTAACAAATCAACATTCAAATTCTTGAATATTATCTTTGTCTCTGAACAGTTTAGGATTGAGAAACTCTAACAAGTGATTTTCCCAAGGCAATAAATATCCTTGATAAGTGTCAGGGCTAGGACTTAGAGCAGTGATTTTTTAAATTTACATGTGTGCTTCTTCCATTTGTGACTCATTGTCTCTTAATCTCAGTAAACTCACTGTTTCCACTGATACAAAAAGTAGCCAATGTATAATATATAAAATGAAAAGTATATGCTCCTCAGTTACATGCTTTGAGAATTTTACTGTTCATTAAACATCATTTCTGGACCCCATGAAGTTTTATTATGTATTTAGTTTTTAAAAATTGTTCTTACTTTATAACTTATATCAAATCAAACTTTACTACTTACTACAACAACTATTATCTATGCTTATATTTGTAAATTTCATCTTGAGTCAGAGATTAAATGAAAGGAAGAAATAGCAATAAGGGTTATTACATAGGCTCAGACCCAGAAAAATAATAAACTTAAAGACATCCCCTGATGTGAGGGCCATCTGCTTTCAAAACAACAACAACAACAACAACAACAAACCAACAGGATGATGTTGGGCCAAGAAGATTCATGGAAAAAGTAACTTGGGATTAAACTATCCAGGAACATGCAAGGTGTGCACATTGAGTTTATGTTACCTTTCATCTGTGAATGTTTATACAGAAAAGTATGATGCTCTGTTAATAGTAGCCCAAACTGTAGATTTTTTCAACACACTGCCATGTTGAATACAGTCTCAACAAGTACTCAGAGTTTTAGGTTTCTGCTAAATTCCCGATGCATCTATTTGAGTCCTGGAAGTGAATAAAGAGGAAAGGGTCTGTAGGAGTCAGAAGGAGTTGTGTCACTTTGGCAGGCAGATTCTTTTGAGCTAAAAACAATCAAGGCCCAAAAGACCTAGGAAGAAACTTTAACCTTCTCTGTAACTGCCTAGAAGAATTTATTACATAAAGTACCTGCTCCAGGAAGGTCACTGTCACCATAGACAACAACATGCAATGTGAACTACGGTGTGGTAGACAGGGAGGAACCTAGAAGGGCCTGTTTGATCAAAGTCTTCTCTGTGCCCCATTGTTTCTGTGTGGTCCAGCAAATATTTGTTTACCAAAACATTTACTCTTTTTCATCTTCCTGTGAACTTCTTTCCTTCCCTTTGAGTCCCAGACACCTATCCCTTCTCCTTACCTCAGGCTGACACACATGCCTCATTTTGCCTGACTGTCTTTGCAATCTCATGTTTATGTGGATTCCCCTTAGGTACATAATTAAAGTTTATTTTCTCCTGTTAATCTATCTCAACTTAATTCTTAAACCACCTAGAAGAAGGATAGACGGCAATTTCACCCCCTCAACAGGGCAAATAATCCCATGTAGTGTGATGATGATTTTCCAAAGTACTTTGAACTGCCCCGTGATTAGGTTAATAAACATCCCATTTGATTCCTTATTTTAATCAATGTAATGCAATTTAGCAAATGTATGTTATATGTTAACAGGATAAAGATGAGCAAGACACTCTGCTGACTCTTGAGGGCACTCCCTTTTTAAGATAGGAGAGGTGGACCCTGTGTGGTCTCAAGTCCAATAGCACTCCCACGCAGGTGAGTGACGATAAGAAAGCACTTGAAAGACCAAAGGAAAAACCAAGGGACGTCATACGAGATACAAGGGTTTACTGGGACTTACTCATAGGGAGACCAGGAGCGGCTGGCTGGACGAGGTGTGCACCACTCCAACGGACAGGAAGGGAACAGCTTATGTGGGGGAGGGGACAGAGACCACGTGCTGTGCTAGAAGGGCTCATTCTTCTGTGACCAGTGCCCCAAGGAACAAAAGCCTTGATCACTGGGGTCTGCCTCTCATTAAGATGTTTCTGTAGATACGGAGAGCCTAGATTTGGCCATCCTCAGGCCACGACCGAACTGTATTCTTAGCATATTGACCAAAGAGGGGGCCCATGTGAACACATGGCTACTCTGAGATAAAAGGTTATCAGTGGGCAGTGCTTGTCCCCACAGCACCCTATAACAATTTACCACCATCTAAATAATGATAGCATAATCGAGCTGTGCGTGTATGTGTATGTATGTATATATGTGCGTACACACCACACACACACATAGTTATATGTGTGTGTGTGTAAAGTCTGATAGAATCAATCAGGAAGAAGAGGCCTAGCACACAGGTATAGCATGGAAAGAAAGCACAGAAAGTCCAGATAACATGAATGCAACTAAAGGGACACAGTTCTCAAATACTGGACCTTGCTTTTTCTGGATTACTCATTGAAACACATGGTCTCATTCTTCAAAAAGTTCAAATTACCAAATCCAGTGCTATGACCTAAATCTGGGTAGGGGTTGGAATACCTAAGACACAAAGTATCCCACCACCAGAGGATACTTAATACTAGCTATTGCTGAAAATGATGTCGCTGATGGGTCACTGACACTTCAAGTGGTTATAGTTGTAGATCGCTGATTATCAAAAAAAAGACTACGTGAATGTTCACAATAATTTACAGAAAAGGTAGCCCATGAATAAGAAAATAAAAAGAGAAAGCTGTTAATCAAATGGGATGACCTAGGAAATAGAGCAGAAAAGCATCAATGTCATGAAAGGCAGGAAGCAAGGTAACGTGCTAGCTTCTGTGCAAGCACTTTCATTAAAAAATGCCAGGTCTGGAAAATAGTGAGGAAATTGTTATTTTTCGGGGGCAGAGAGCATATTCTCAGGTCCTAGAAAATGGTCTGAATGCAGTGGGCTTCATTGGAGAAATCCAGTACAGTACACAGAAGCAAATGACCAGAGAGTCAGAGTAAAAGCTTCTGATATTCAAAGAAAAAGCAAAGAGGAAAGAAAGGAGGGAGGGAGCAAAGATGGGAGGAGGAGGGGGGGAGAGAGGGAGGAAGGAATAAAGAAAAAAAGGGAAGGAGGGAGGGAGGGATCCTTATTCCCCATGACTTATCTGTAATCATTCCATGGCATATAATGAAGATATGAGGGATAACAAATTCCCATTATTATTAGAGGCTCTAACAAAGCCTAACTCAGTTCATTTTGAAAAAAGCTAAGATGTTCCCTCCATGTAGTCCTCTTCCGGACCTTTCAGAGTTTCAGGAATTTCACCTGCAGCCTCCTGGGAACTGCAGGTAAGGACATTCCATTCCCCAGGCAGTTTGAAGCACACAGCCTGCTTGATGCCAGCAAGTCTGCCCATGAGCCACTGATTAACTGCTAGCCCCTTCCCTGTCTCCATGAAGTTCCCCTTCAAAAGTTCTTCCTTGAACAGCACTTTGGAGACGGTCTGGGGACATCAGTCCACTATCTTCCTGAGCTGCTGGTTTCCTGAATAAAACCACTGTTCCTTGTCACCAACATTTGTCTCTCAAGTTTTGGCCTTTCAAGCAACAAACAGCCCAACTTGGATTCTGAACAGGGCCATGGCCTGGTAAAAATAGCTTTCTTTTCAGAATAAAAATCATTAACTTATCACTTAAGAAATAAATGAAGGAAATGTTTGTATCAGCCAAGGGCAGGCAGTCCCAAGATGTACCACTTTGACAGACAGATACTGTCAGAGTTGACACTTTGACCTTCCCCCCTAACTGCATGAAAAGGATTTAGATGGAGAAACTGGTCTAGGAGGAGAGCTGTCCCCATAGATAACTATATGATAATGTAAACTAGGTGTGGTAGAAAGGGAGCAAGTGTCTAAGTCTGTGGCAGTTCCTCTTTGTGCCCCATTGTTTCCAGGTGGTCCATCAAGTATTTGTTACCAAACATTTACTCTTTCATATTCCTGTGAATTGCTTCCCTTTTCCTTTGAAGTCTGAGATTCCTACCCACTTCTCCTTGGTTCAGGATGACATATATACCTCATTGTCCCTGACTGTCTTAGGAATCTATGTGTATATATTCTCCCTAGGTATGTAATTAAACTTTTTTTTTCTGTTAATCTGTCTCATATCATTTGATTCCTAAACCATGTAGAAGAATCTTAAGGGGCAGAGAAAACTTCTTTCTCCCCAACATGTTATTTAAAAATCCTACATTAAATTCTGAAAAATTTCTAATAAGAGGTTGAACATGAGAAAAAATAATTTTAAAATAAAAAATATTAATTCAAGGAGACAGTGACTTTGAATTTTCAGGTTTCATGATATGGAAAGTATAGCACATTATTTGAGGTAGGGTGAGTAGATATTATTAGCTTATTTTACAAAAGAGAAATGGGAAAAATAAATTTAAACTTATTGAGTGTCTTCTGTTTCTGGTAATATTCCTATGAGAACAAGTTGAGAAGCTGTGCAAAATTAAATTTGAAAGAAAAATAAAATTGTTCAAAGGCATTAAAAAACTACTAAGGTAACCGGGACTTAAGGGTCTAAGCTCCCTGGGAAGGACACTGAGATGAGTCCAATATCTGGTGATGTATTTTATCTCATGGCGTTTCCTGATTGGTAAATGGCATAAAACCAAGAAGCTACAAAGTAGAGCAGAGATTAGTGGCTGAAAACCTGGGTAACCAAATTTTTGGCAGTATTAAAGGGATATATAGAAGCAAACTGGAGTTTGGAACTTTCAAAACAGCCCAGATTAAAGGCCAAGGCACTGGGCAAAAGAAAAGTGTGATAAGGTAAGCCTTATCAGCTTATTCAGTAGCTATTTTTCGCTTGCATTTGACAATTTATAAATAGCACATAATGAGAAGCTAAGAACTGAACAGTGATGACTAAGACCCTGGGAAGACAGGAGCAGCTTTCCATGATTTCACAGAGCATGGGACCCCAAAATGAAGCTAGGTCCCACAAAGGACGTGCATCCTGAAATATACTCTAGGCTTGACTTTGAAACCTGAAAGAAAGAGATCCTCATTCAGGACCCCACATTATTTGTACAATTTCAGTATATAGTGCCTGGTATTCAGTAAAATTACTAGGCATTCCAGAAGACAGGAAGAAAAGATCAAAGTCAAGAGAAAAACAGACCACAGAATTGCTGATTTGGATATTGGAATTATCAGAACTGGACTTTAAAATAACTGATTAATAGTTTCAATAAAGAGAAATTCACAAGAGAGTGAGATCATAAAAAGTACCAAGTATAAATCTGACAATTGAAAAAATAAACAGAACAGAAATTAAGAATTGTGTAGAGGATTCTAACAGCAGAGTATATATACACAGTAGAAGTGATCACTTCACCAACTATAGAATGCTCTTTTCAAGGGACTTTGGAGCATTAATGAAAAAAAATCATATATGGGGCCTTAAAAGAGATTGAAACAGAATATGCTCTCTAAAAGTTGTGAAGCTAAGCTAAAAATAAATAGCAAAAATACAAAGGGAAAATCTCCAGTTCTTTGGAAAGCAAGCAATAAACTTGTAAATAACCATTGAGCTAACAAGACATTAGAATGGTAATAATAAAGTGTTTTGAATTGAATATACAACATATCAAAAGTGTTGAACTAAAGCAATGATAAGTGGGTTGTCTATTGTCTAAGTAAATATATAAGAAATTAAGTCTTTGTAATGGTTTTCCCAGGTGATACCCTGCATTATATTAACACTCAACTACCTGACCAGGGCCCCTTGAAATTACATAGTGTTACTGGATTCTATGTTGAAGATACATCCATTCATTTTTCTCCTGCAGGTTTAGGATGTGCATGATGTTATTTGAAGGAATGCCTAGAATTTGTTTTGTCTGATTGCCGTGGCTAGGACCTCCAGTACTATGTTGAATAACAGTGGAGAGAGTGGGCATCCCTGCCTTGTTCCCGATCTTAGATGAAGAGCTTTCAGCTTCTCGCCGTTAAGTATGATGTTAGCTGTGGGTTTATCATATATGGTACTTGCCCTCTATACCCATTTTGTTGAGAGTTTTAATCAGGAATGGATGCTGAATTTTGTCAAATGCTGATCTTTATTATGTCCCTCCTTCTGGTGAGCTGCTTTTTCAAAAAATAGAAGATGATCATGTGGTTTTTGTTCTTCTTTTTGTTGATTTTTTCTATTGTTGATGTGGTGGATGATGTTGATGGATTTTCGAATGTTGTACCATCCTGCAGAGGGACTTGGCCTCAACCTACACACCCAGGCTAAAAATCTAAGGTGTAAAAAAACCAAACATCTATGCTGATTTAGCACATTGAGCTAACAAGACATTAGAATGGTAATAATAAAGTGTTTTGAATGGAATATACAACATATCAAAAGCGTTGAACTAAAGCAATGATAAGTCGGTTGTCTATTGTCTAAGTAAATATATAAGAAATAAAACATTGAGAATCAATAACCCTATTAACCATTCCAAAAAGTTTGTAAGAAAGGCAAATAAACCTCAGAAAAGAGTTATAGAAAGAGAATTATAAATTGCATAAATCGATTAAATCAAGCATATGCCAGAAAAAAAAAAACTTAACAAAATTGACCCAATAAGTAGAGAAATTATAAATAGCCTTATAACTGCTAAGGAAATACAATCAATAATTATAAATCTCCCAAAAAGGAAATTCTAGGCCAACATGACACGAAGGTTATATAAACTCTTCCAGAGATAGAACAAAGGGGAATATCTCATAATTCATTTAATGAAGCCAGTTGTGGGTAAAATTGTAATATTTCCAGAATCTCTCTCCTGGCCTTAGTGCATCTCCATATCAACAGGTGTTTCCAAGGAGTGAAGAGAAGTAGCCATCTCCATGTAAATAGGTAAATTACACAGGGGAAGGTATATCTGGACCTGAGAGGTTGGGTGGGGCCCCTTCTTCTGCAGCCAGGTCTCAAGAGACATGGGCAAGCAGAAATGGACACCTGCTTGTAAGCAATAAATGGATTTCTCCCACTTTATTTCTCCCTTTGACTGATTTTGGTTTCAAAGGTATTTTGCTCTGGGATTCTCCCCCACCACCAGAGTGTCACAAGTACAACACTTATCCTTAAAATGAGGCAAGAATATCACAAGATAGGAAAACTATAGACCAATCTTTCTCATGAACATAGATCATAGATACAACATTCCTAAACAAAATTTCAGCAAACTAAATCCACTGATATATAAAAATGAGAATATGTCACAACATATTTCACAAATTCAGGGTTGGTTTATCAGTATAAAAATCCATCAATGAATATCATAACATTAACAAAATAACAGAAAAATCATAGTCATCCCTGTATACTAGGAAAAAGCATTTAACCAAAATGAATACCAATTCAAGAAAAAAAGAAAACTCTTAATATACTAAGAATAAAAGAGAGCCTCCTTAATCTGACAAAGGATACTTATAAAATGTCTACAGCAAATATCATACTTGATAAAATATTGAAATCTTTCCCTTTGCCATCAGTAATGATGGAATTTCGTTGTCTTCCATGCAATATCTGACTAGAAAGTCTAGCCAGTGCAATAAGTCAATGGAAGAAAGAAAATATGGGATTGAAAAGAATACAAAGAAAATAAAACTCCTATTATGTGTAAATTTACAAATGACATGATTTTATACATAATGCACCCAAGATAATATACAGAAAACTATTAGAATTCATGAATGAATTTGCCAAATTGTTGCATGTAAATCCAACATAAAAATATTAACATCAATTATATTTCTACATACCAGAAAAGAAAAAGAAGTTTAATAAGTGATACAATGTACGTAGCATCAAGAAACATAAGGTCCTCAATAACAAATCTAACAAATGATATAAATTACATATATAACTACAAATCATTATTGAGAAAATTAAAGACCTAATAGAATAAAATAAGTGGTAGAATATATAATGTACATGGATTGGAAAACTTAACATTGTAAATATGTCAATTTTCCTCAAATGGTCAATTATTCATGCAAATATAGCAGGGTTTTTTGTTGAAAATTGACATGCTACATCTAGAATTTATATGAAAGTGGAATGATCCAAAAATAACAAATCTAATCTTAAAAATAAAAGTTGGATGACTTATACAATCAACCATCAAGATTTGTCATATAACTATAATTATTCAGACAAAGTGATAATTATAGACAATTAGGCCAATGGAATATAACAGAGAATTCATATGCAAACTCACATCTATTTAGACAACTGATATATTACTAAAGTGGCCTTGTGGGCAGGGCTGGGTCTTTTCAACAAATGGTGCTGGGTCAATTGAATATACATACTAGAAAAAAATGATCGTTATTTATACCTCATATCATGTGCAAATCAATCCCTGATGGATTTTTAAATCAAAATATAAATGGAACACTATAAAGTTTCTTGGAAATAATGCAAGAGAATATCTTAATAACCTTGGGATATCAAAAGTTATCTTAAATAGGACACACACACACACAAAAGCAGTAAACATAAAAAGAAAAACTGATAAATTTAGTGCATTGAAATACCAGTAATGAATATGAAAATAAGCCACTGAGTGGGAGAAAACATTTGAAAACATGCAAAAGGCAGAAGGCAAGTCACAGAACTGAGCCACAGAGCAAGCTGCTTAAGTGCAAATGCCAACACTGAATGAACAGTACTTAGAATTAACTGTTCTTAGAATACCCTCACAGAAAGAGAGAGAAATACTGCAGACAGCCACACTCTTAGCACTAGAGCTACAGGGTCAGTAAGCCACAGGAGAGTAGTCATTTTCCCCATATTGCCAGGCCTATGCCTTGGTGTGGAACAGTGCAAAGGTAGTTTCTGCAGGTTTGCCAGGGCAGATGCCAAGAGTTGAGAACCTAGGAGGGTAGTTATATGAAGCCACGTCATTTGTGACGGAATTTTAGACAGAATGTGTGCTACTTTTTTAAAGGGAGGGAAGATCCATAATTAAGGTAGAATTGCTGGTAAGAAGACCCAAGAAAAACATGATCTGCATCAAAGTCCTTGTCTTAGGGTCCATAACAGCAGTTAGGAGGAAAAATGCAGCCCTCATGGGATGCTTTAGGTACCATGGCTGAAGACCCCTAGAAGTTCTACAGTGGGTGTCAGGGAAGATTTCTGATTGCAGATTAAACAAGGTAAAGACATGTAACAAAAAATCAAATATCTTAGGAACTGAAGTGGGTAGTGAAGCACCTTCAAGGCCCCACCTAGAGGATGTATGGATGAAAGACCCAGGATGCAGGACCCTAATTCAGGACTCATGCATTTTAAAGGAAGTTTCTTGGAACATAAAGTGCCAAGGAGGCCAGTACCAAATCTGTTCACCCCAAGGAAAGAAGGGATAAAAATCATTCCGGTTCTAAAACAAGAGTAGGGAAACTCTCATACAGTGTTGCGGAGAAGAGCCAGGGATTCAGTCAGTATATTCAGCATGGATCAGATAAATGCTAGCAGGGACCACTAGAATGGAGGGCAGATCTAGAAATTTATTTTTAGACAATTTGAACATTAATAATACCTCAAGACCTGAGCAATGAGAGGGAAAATTAAAGCAAAACTACCATCCGGAAGTAACAAATGCTCTTTTCATGACGGGAGCACAGAGTATGTGTATAAAAGAGAAGCAGTACTAGAGAGATGTGGCAGGATTCTGCATTGGGGTGATTTGTTCCCCTGCCCCACAGCCCCCCAGCTGGCAGCCCCACCTATGTTTTCATTTTCAGTTGAGGTCCATGTTGTAGGGCAAAAGCAGACCTCTGTGAAACAATTTATCTTCCTATCTTGAGGAGAGCCTAATCCATTGAGGAAACTGTGGTTAGTGTCCGAGGAAGAGGGAAGAAAAGAAAGGAGGGTAAAGAGTAGTGTTTCCATAATCCAAAAAGGAGGGAATATCTACAGCTCCTTTCTCTCTTCCTTCTGTGTCCTGCAGAGGTGGCTGGGGGGAAATGGTTACATGGTATGCCTAGGGATACTGGATTCCTGAGCTCTCGTGCTTGGCAACAACAGAGCTATGTGATTTCAAGGGACCTGAGGACTATAAAGGGCAATATATCTGAATATCTTAGTGCATATATTCATACTGTTTCAGAAGTATCAACTGAAAAATGTTCATCTCAGTCACAGGAGAAAGGAAAAGAAGTTGTACTATTGCGATACAGTTAGGAAACTTTTCTGGGTGGTATTCAAACCATTCAACATCACATATGGCATGGACATTTTCATATCAGGCACTGACCCTTACCAATGTGCGTGGATATGAGTCAGTAATAACCAGAACAGCCAGGGTGGTGTTCCAGCTGAATCTCAGCCCTGGGCATATGTCTTACAGATATACGATTTCTATTATTGTATGGGAAAAGAGAAGTGTGTTCCAATAAACATTTTATTCTTTGAAACAAATTTTAACTCCCATCTGCTTGTATCTTGTGCATAGGTAAGTCCTAGACTCATAATAATCTGTGATGAAATAAGTCTCCGGCTTACTTCATTCTAAGAAACGGCTTCTAAAATAATATTTCATTAAAAAAATAGTGTCAGAAATGTTCAGTTTAAGGCACACTGACTTTCAGAGTCCCTAACACAGCTTTTGCCAGTAGAACATAAGTCAGTTCTGCGGCTCTAGGCCCAACACAGTAGGGCTGGCTGTAGGCTGTCATACTGTGTCCCATGGACTCGTATCGTCACTCAAATATCAGCCCATTCCTTTGTCATCCTCCTTCCAACCTACATACATTTAAGTTTGAGAAGCATTGTTGTAAACAATGAGGTGAGCTTGTCCTATTTAAAGGAATGAATGATTTAGCCACTTTGCTCCTCAACTCTGACAGAGTTCATTTCATTCTGAGAAGTTCAGTCCAGTCCCTTACAAGTGCATCTCTTTTCACAGAAATAGCCCAAGACAAGGGCTGATTCCCTGGGCGGAGCACAAACCGCAAGACTGAAGACTCACCAGCACACAGCCTCAGCGCCTGAAAACCTGCAAGGACATGGAATTCCAGTGCCAAAAGATTGGACGTATTTGGGGTTTGTATTAAAAACACGAAGGTAGTTTTATATCCCCATAATTATCATTAATTCTTCTACATAGGGTAACATGGAAGGATTCTTAATCATTTCAAGCATGACCACCCAGTCTGTGACATACTCAGTGTCTTTATTTCTATGAATTCTACCTTCTACTTCCCACTTCACCCATTTTCAAACTCTAGCACTTTTAGAAAAGGAAGGAAAACACATATATATAAATAGCACTATTAGTGAGAAATTCTGATAAGAATTTTGGCAAAGCCTGAACAAACTGACCAACATAATTCTGGGATATTTATAGCTGAATACACTGCTGGTATTAAAGTCAGAAAATTGAGATTAATTACCATAAAGCAAAAAAGAAAAGGCAAAAAAAAGAAGAAAACAAAAAGAAAATCAAATCAGAGGAGTGAGTAAATGTATTCATCATTTTAGGGTATACAGGGAGAAAATAAGAAAGAAATTGAAAGTTACTCTTCAATAAACAAGAGGAAATCAGTGCAAAATTATTCTAGCTTGATTTCCAAATAAACCTTCATGCATCACATGTCTAGGAGATCTCCTATGGTATCTTCTCATTCTGCTTTTTCCATCAAATCAAATATTATCACAAAATTATATTAAGATTACGAAAGAAATACTTTGGTTTTGCCAGTGACAAAAGAAGATGCCAAACACACATTTGACATCAGGGCATCCCGAAATAGAGAAGATCTGAAACTCTACAAACCCTCAGATAACAGAACTTACTAGCTCTGTCTCCTCTTCTTTCCCATCCTCCTGATCTCATTATTTCTTGCCTGCACCATTACAACTGTCTTCTAATTGATTTATCAGCCTACAATCATCACAGCCCTCGCAGAACCATACTACACATATTCACCAATATACCTTTTACTTCATTCAGTTCCAATAGTCTCATTTTTCTGCTCAAAATAAACTAATACATAAAATAAATATTTTATGGTTTGAGAAGGCTTAAATTTCTTTTAAAGCCCCTGTAAGCCCTTTGGTTTCCAAGCCAAAATTATGGTTAATATTAATAACCCTTAACATTTATTGATTACTTATTCTGTCAGTCACTATGCTAAGTATTAATACGCATTATACCATGTGGTGCTCCCTAGAACTCTTTGAGGTTTCCTGGAGAGCTCTCATGGAGAGACTGTGGAAAGCACACATTGGAGATAGGAAAGCTGCTTTTAACCTGGGTCCTTGAATGATACCATGGAGCAGAGCCTGCCCACTGCATGGTTATATGAACAAAAAATAAACTTCTATTTTATTTCAGCCATTACATTTTTGCATCTGTTCAATTCAGCAGCTTAGCATACCCTAATACAGGTAGTTACCATTTATTATTATTTATTATTTTATGACAGATGAGGCAATGGGGACTTAGAGATGTGAGGGACACAGATTGAACTGAGATTGGCTAACTCTAGAGCAATTGTTCTTAACCACTACATCACAGGGCCCCAGAGTTATAAGGCTCCCTAATGGATCTAATGTCTTCTGTGACATTCATAGTTCTACATTATTTAATCCCAATCTCCTTCCCCAGCATTATCATTTTCCTGGCTCCTTGCCTTTGTGTTTTCCACCTTCAATGCCTTCTGTCACTGAAGTACTACCAGGTTCTCAAGGATCTACTCATATGCTACCGCCTCACTGACTGACCTCACCCCTAGATGACCCTACCATAGCCTGCTTTTTAACTATTTTAGACTATATGATAGTCTGTTGTCTTGCTTACAATTTACCTCCAACTATCATCTCCCTATTAAAGTATGAAGATTTCTTCTTTTCCTTTTTCTGTGAAAGGTAGTCTTGTGTTCTCTTCATAGACATTTTCTCTTCTTTTTTAATATCAGAACTACAATATTGTTCAAGGAGTAATGCACTCAGCTCCAGAGGAAGAAAGATAGTAAAGCCAGGATAATCTTCTAAAACAGTTGTAGTTATTCTTTGCCCCCTTTCAGATACTTACTTTCCCAGCTTTCCTAACAGTTGCCAGACAACATGGTTCTCTTTAATGAAAAATAAGGAAAGTCTGTTGGAAAACCCTCTTGTTTATCCTAGGAAAGTTTTTCCTCCTGATTAAAGAGAGAAATAAAGAAAGAAAATGCTTCCTCCTTCCTGATTTGGAGGCAAATGCTTGAGGATATATTTATGGTTGTGGGAGCCTTCCTGAAACCACAAGATGGCCATGCTAAGGACACAAAACCACGATTCTGGGCTAAGTAGAACATAAATATGAAAAGGCTCTGATCTTTCACAACATTCTTGAATCCCCACACCAGCTCAGAGACTGTCCACCTACTCACCCTCGTTATGTGAAAAACCTGAATGCCTTTATGAGCCACTGTTAGCCCATGCTGAAATCATTCCCGTGCCAAACTAAAGTCACAAGACTGTTCACAAATATCCCAGTTTGCCTCCTTCCAAGTTTTTAATAGAGTTACAATTCCTCCTCTATTTTGCAGGTTAGGCACATTGCCAGGGAACTTGCATTGGTTAACAAAATGTGAACAGAAGTGGTGCAGGTCACCTCTAGGTGGGAGCTTGAAGAAGTATATACTTCTTAATCACCTAAGAGGTACAAACTTCTAGTTATAAAATAAGTAAGTCATAGAGATGTAATACATAGCATGGAGAATATAGTCAATAATATTGTAGTAACCTTGTAGGCAACAGATGGTAACTGAACTTGTTGTGGGGATCATTTTGTAAATGGATAAAAATATCCAATCACTGTGCTGTACACTAATAGGATATAGTATGTCAATTACAAGTCAATTAAAAGAATTTAAAGGAGCATATACAACTCATTTTAAGTGTCCTTTCTTCTGGCACAGTGATCATGCACATACATGTAAATTGAGTCTCAATTAGCTCAAGAGCTCCCGTGTTGACCCATACTGGAATACAGAGAAGCAAGAAGCAAACCCTTGGCTTATTAAGCCACTGAAATTATGTAGTTGTTTTATGTGTAGATTAACTTAGCCTGTCTTGGCTCGTTCTGATATAATAGAATGAAAGGTTACAGGGTGACGACACAGTCTTCCTTTTTCCAGGATCCACTGTACTGATTTCATTAAAATGTTAAATATTAGAAGTATTTAAACTATAAGAACAGTTTAAAATATTCAATAGAATATTCTCTTATATGTTTATGTTAAGAAATACTGTTCAAAGCATTTTAATTCTTACTGTAATGAAAGTAGGGAGCTAATATTTATTGAACGTGCACTAGCCAGAAGACAATAAAATGCAAATTAAAAATTCAAAAACATAATAAATATTGTTTCAAACACAAAACATTATGGTGGTGTCATTAAAATAATCTCCAAAGGAGAGCATTTTTAATGAAAATTCACGTTAAAGTTCACAGAAACTTTACAAAATATTAAGTAGTTCTTAACAAAGACTATTTGTCCTTCTTATCACTAATGAAGGATGCCAATCAAGTTCTGAGTCTTGATGTAATTATAGCACTAGTAATATAGGAAAAGTCTTAATTATGTTATAGTGACCACTAACCCCAAAGAATTAAGTATAGATTTTACAATGTAAAAAGAGATTTAATTTCAAAATCAAAAGGACCAATTTTATATTAAAGTGTATTAACTTGTTTATGCATTACAGAAGCCTCTGAAGTTTTCATAGACCAATACCCTTGGAATTAAATGACACCAATTAAATTAAATGATATCAATTTTTCAGAGAAAATTAAGGAGTTAGACCCGTTATGATGGTAAATTTTATGTAACTTTGGTTAGGCTAGGGTGCCCAGATGTTTGTTCAAACATCAATATATATATATATATTGCTGTGAAGAAAATTTTAAAATTTAAATCAGTACATTTTTGAATAAAGCAGATTAACCTCCATACCGTAGGTGGGGTTCATCGAATCAGTTGAAGACTGTAAGAGAGAAAGACTGAGGTCTCCCAGAATAAGACAGATTCTTCTCCATAATGCCTTTGGACTGGAGACTGCAACATCAATTCTTCCTTGGGCCTCCAGCCTGTGTGCTTGCCCTAAAGAGTTTGGACTTGCTAGCCCCACAATGACATAAGCCAATTCCTTAAAATCAGTCTGCCTATGTATAGGTATAGATAAAGTTGAAGATGTAGATGTAGTATAGACATAGGTATATATAGGGATAGATTATTTTATAGATATATATAAAGCCTTCAAAAGTCTTAGTGGTTAAAAAAATATGCCAGACAAAATTAGTAGCTATATAAAATGGAACCTTGGTAACACACATAGCCTACAAATTATGAATTAGCCCTATCACTTAAATCTCAGTGTTATAAGGATACCAGGTTATAAGCTTTATATATACATAAAGATATCCACAACCAGAACTCTTGAGCATATAAAACTTTCATAAATCTTTCAACAGGCTCCTAGATCATGCTACCTAATTTGATGACTAAGTAAGGCATCACTTGCAAGTCTGTCATAGGTAATTTATAAGCACTAAACCAAAGGCTGAAAGAAATGAATAGAAGAGATATCATGATATATTAAAAAGTGCCCTTTCTCTTCACAGCACAGAAAGCATCACACTGAAGAGACAGCCATTACACCATAGATTAGTTCCTGGAATGACACTGCTGAAAAAAATGTTATTTTTAACATTACTCTCAGTTAGAAACCATACTGTTATGTGCCTGAGCACATAAGACATTCTACCAGGTCTCAGTGACAGCAATAGGAGAGGCAGATTTTAATAGAAGTGCATGCTCCAAGTCAATCATTTCCTTTGAGATGTCATAGACTTGACTTTAGTTCTAGCAACATAAATGTCATTTTTGTGAGTTTAGCATGGTCTAGTGGAAAGAGCAAGGCTTTCCTATTAGTAGTCCTGAGTGTGAATCTCTGTGCTAAATATTTAGTCAATGTAAGACCATGGGAAACTACTATATTTCTCTGTTCTGCAGTGTCTTCATCTATGAAATAATGTGGGGGGGGGGGTATTTTCCTTGGAAATTTAAGATATTTAATTAGTTAATATGCAAGAAAGCAGAACCCATGAAAGATGCAGATACTGGGTATCTAAAACCTCAGGATGGTGTCATTCATTTATAAAGAAGTACCAAGTATTTGTTGAAGTAATGTTTAAACTTCCTTTGGGGATGATAAAATGAAATTATATGAAAAAATTAGCCCAGCCAGATCATGAGAAAAAGAGTTTTATATTCTATAGCACAAAGAAAAGGAAAATTAGATGAGATTTGGTAGCTGGAATTTGGAAAATCACTGAATTGTCAAAAATTATTTTTCTAGCTAAAATTGATAACATACTGAACAGGATGGCAATGTTATGAAAAAGATATATGGGGAAATGCCAGAGCAAAAGGTGGATACCCTAAAAATAAACAGAGAAGCCCATACCCTACTAGAGCACTTCAGAGAAATCTTCTGATCTTAAAAATAAATTCTGAGAACCAGAAATATTCTGGCCTTTATTGGTTATTTCACTAAGTTTGCATAGGCATACTCCACAGAGGATATTAATACTTGTGCTTCAAAAGTAGGCTTAATCTAGTACCATCTTTGAATCAAAATTACTTATGATATTTAGCCAGATAACTGGAATATAATTAAGAAAATTACCACATCATCGCATCCTAGGGGTATTTTTCTGGAGGGTTTTGATAAAAGTGTCAACACACTGGGTAATATAGATAACCGTTTATTAAAAAGGAAGAGAAAAATATATGCAAGCTGTACTTCATAAGTACAGCAAGAGCACAACCCATGAGTCATCTGGTCATCTGATGGTTCATCAGCAACCTACCCGACAAGGATCTGTGGGAACTGGACACATTTCAGAAGGAACAGAAGGAATTAAGACACCAAGTAAAAATATGCCTGGCTAAGCAGGAAAGTGCTCTAATTAACAAGACAAGCAAAGAAGGTGGTTACTAAAATAGGAAAGACTGTTCTAGACATTGGTGAGTGAGCTTTGGCAAATAAGACTCCAAAGATCAAAAGTTGCTGTTTTTAGTCTTTTCATAAAAATAGTCAAGAAAATGAAGATACTTGTTTTAAATCGACAGAGGTAGTTTTATACCACAGGCTGACTGTCTCTCACATTGAAGAACACTAACCCAGTTAATATCTGTGGGTGAGAACTACCAACAATGAGGCAGTGCAGAAGCAATAATAGCTTACCTTTATTAAGCATGTATTATATGCCAGACCCTCTGCAAAGCACTTCACATATATTATATCAGTTAATTTTCAACAATCCAGTGAGGTAAGTCCTGTTATTAGCCCTCCAGACAGGATTCTACACTGAGGGTAATAAAGATCTCACAGCAAGTAAGAAGTAGACCTGAGACTCTATAGAGACTCTGCTCCTAGTTCTTCAGTTTTTGTTTTTTAATTCCAAATCCTGTATGCTTCACCCTGTGTCATCACTCTACCATCTCTTGGTACAGAGGAATTATACAATGAGCATGATGGTATAAAAAGACAGCTTAACTTCTTTTTGTTGATGAAAACCTATACTAGTTTCCAGGAAGATGGCAGCGTGAGCAGGGTGGCGGGAATTTCCTCCCAAAACTATATAAATCTAGGAAAATGCAGCAAATACAACTATTCCTAAAAGAGAGACCAGAATACACAGGAAAGTGCACAGCATGCAGCTACACCCGAGAGGACTTGGCACCCCGCGAGGCGGGTGAGATACGGGACCCAGGCACTTACCCACCCCAGCGCCCTAGCGGGAGGAGAGGATCCAGAGCCGGGAGGGAGTGGAAGAACAGGCCCGCGAAATAACCAGCCCCGGTGATCTGCGCCAGGAGCACTGACACACATCGCATGGTGCATCGAACATTGGAGATGCAGAAGGTGCAGGTTTTGAGTTGGGAACGCACGACGGTCCATGCAGCCAGCGCCCCGGGACAAGAGAAAAGCGCGCGCTGTTTATAGGGGTCTTGAAGAGGTGGGGGGCCCAGCGAGGGAACACCATCACCCCGGCACGCTCAGCCCAGCGGGCTGGGAGTCCTGAGGAATTTTAGACCCCTTGGCTGGTGACTGAGAAAATGTAGCAGCCACACTAAAACTTTATACAAAGAACAACAGCCTCCCATTCGTTCCCGCCCTGGCCAGAGCTACAAAGAGTGGCGCGGACACAGCTGTGGAATAGTGGAGCAACAGTGACACCTACAGCATCCTTAAAGAATCCACTCCAGGTTGGCGTTTTTTTGTTTTGTTCTGTTTTGTTTTCCCTTTCTTTTTTCTCTCTTTTCTTTCTTTCTTCTTTTTCTCTTTTCTTTCTCTCCCTTCTTTTTTTTTGCTTGTTTGTTTTTCTTTTTGTTTGTTTTTCCTTGGTTTTTTTTTAAGTCTTAAAGAGCCCAGCTGACATACGTGGCACCTACCAGCGACCACTTCTATCGCCATGAAAAGACAGAGGAATATGGTACAGACAAAAATCACTCAGACCCAGACATCTGAAAGGGAACCTGAAGGGATAGAAATGCAGAATCTTCCTGAAAAAGAATTCAGAATAAAAGTCATAACCATGCTGATTATCTACAAAGAAATATGCAAGAGCTGAGGGAGGAAGTGAGGGAAGTCAGGAAAGACAATGCAGAAATGAGACAAGCCATCGACGGGCTTAGCAACAGACTGGATGAGATACAAGAGACTGTTAATGGAACAGAAATCAGAGAACAGGAATACAGAGCAGCTGAGGCAGAGAGAGATAAAAGGATCTCTAGGAATGAAAGAATATTAAGAGAACTGTGTGACCAATCCAAATGGAACAATATTCCCATTAAAGGAGTACCAGAGGAAGAAGAGAGAGAAAAAGGGATAGAAAGTGTCTTTGAAGAAATAATTGCTGAAAACTTCCCCATGCTGGGGAAGGAAATAGTCTCGCAGTCCAAGGAAGCCCACACATCTCCTAACACAGGGACCCAAGGAAGACAACACCAAGACACATAATAATTAAAATGTCAAAGATCAAAGATAAGGACAGAGTATTAAAGGCAGCAAGAGAAAGAAAAAAGATCACCTTCAAAGGAAAACCCATCAGACTAACATCAGACTTCTCAACAGAAACCTTACAGGCTAGAAGAGAATGGCATGATATATTCAACGTAATGAAACAGAAGGGCCTCGAACCAAGAATATTGTATCCAGCACAATTATCATTTAAATATGACAGAGGGATTAAACAATTTCCAGACAAGTGAAAGCTGAGAGAATTTGCCTCCCATAAACCACCTCTACAGGACATCTTAAAGGAACTGCTCTAGAGGGAAGCACTCCTAAGGCTAAAAAGATGTCACCAGAGAAAATAAAATCATAGCAAAGAAAGCAGACCATCCAAATACTAACTAAAGGCAAAGAATAAAACACCTACTATATAAAGAATGGAGGCGGAAGAATAAGAAGGGAGAGAAATAAAGAAACATCAGACTGTGTTTACAATAACTTAACAAGAAAGTTAAGTTAGATTGTTAGATATTTAAGAAGCAACCCCTGAACCTTTGGTAACCACGAATCTAAAGCCAGCAATGGCAATAAGCACCTATCTATCAATAATCACCCTAAATGTAAATGGACCAAATGCACCAATCAAAAGACACAGACTAACAGAATGGATAAAAAAGCAAGACCCATTTATATGCTGCCTATAAGAAACTCACCCCAAACGCAAAGATATCCCCTGACTAAAAGTGAAAAAATAAACAAAACAGATAAACCCCTAGCCAGACTCATTAAGAGAAAAAGAGAATCTACACACATAAACAGAATCAGAAATGAGAAAGGAAAAATCATGACGGATCCCACAGAAATAAAAGAATTATAAGAGAATATTATGAGAATCTATATGCTAACAAGCTGGAAAACCTAGAAGAAACGGACTTCTTAGAAAAATACAACCTTCCAAAACTGACCAAGCAAGAAACAGAAAAACTAAACAGACCAATCACCAGCAATGAAATTGAAGCGGTAATCAAAAAACTACCCAAGAACAAAACCCCCGGACCAGATGGATTCACCTCTGAATTCTACCAGACATACAGAGAAGAAATAATACCCATTCTCCTTACAGTTTTCGAAAAAATAGAAGAGAAGGGAATACTTCCAAACTTATTCTATGAAGCCAGCATCACTCTAATACCAAAACCTGGCAAAGACCTCACCAAAAAAGAAAACTACAGACCAATATCCCTGATGAATGTGGATGCAAAAATACTCAACAAAATATTAGCAAACCAAATTCAAAAATACATCAAGACGATCATACACTATGATCAAGTGGGATTCATCCCAGGGATGCAAGAACGGTACAACATTCGAAAATCCATCCACATCATCCACCACATCAACAAAAAGAACAAAAACCACATGATCATCTCCACAGATGCTGAAAAAGCATTTGACAAAATTCAGCATCCATTCATGATTAAAACTCTCAACAAAATAGGTATAGACGGCAAGTACCTCAACATCATAAAGGCCATATATGACAAACCCACAGCCAACATCATACTTAACAGCGAGAAGCTGAAAGCTTTTCATCTAAGATCGGGAACAAGACAGGGATGCCCACTCTCTCCACTATTATTCAACATAGTACTGGAGGTCCTAGCCATGGCAATCAGACAAAAAAAGACATACAAGGCATTCAGATTGGTAAAGAAGAAGTCAAATTGTCGCTATTTGCAGATGACATGATAGTGTACATAAAAAACCCTAAAGACTCCACTCCAAAACCACTACAACTAATATCTGAATTCAGCAAAGTTGCAGGATACAAAATTAACACACAGAAATCTGTTGCTTTCCTATACACTAACAATGAGCTAACAGAAAGAGAAATCAGGAAAACAATTCCATTCACAATTGCATCAAAAAGAATAAAATACCTAGGAATAAACCTAACGAAGGAAGTGAAAGACCTGTACTCTGAAAACTACAAGACACTCCTAAGAGAAATTAAAGAGGACACTAACAAATGGAAATGCATCCCATGCTCTTGGCTAGGAAGAATAAATATTGTCAAAATGGCTATACTACCTAAAGCAATCTACAGATTCAGCGCAATCCCTATCAAACTACCAACAGCTTTGTTCAATGAACTCGAACAAATAATTCTAAAATTCATATGGAACCACAAAAGACCCCGAATAGACAAACCAATCCTGAGAAGGAGGAATAAAACAGGGGGAATTATGCTCCCTGACTTCAAGCTCTACTACAAAGCCACAGTAATCAAGACAATTTGGTATTGGCACAAAAACAGACCCACAGACCAGTGGAACAGAATAGAAAATCCAAACATTAACCCAAACATATACAGTCAATTAATATTTGATAAAGGAGCCTTGGATATACAGTGGGGAGATGACGGTCTCTTCAGCAGCCGGTGTTGGAAAAACTGGACAGCTACATGTAAGAGAATGAATCTGGACTACTGTCTGGCCCCATACATAAAGGTAAACTCAAGGTGGATCAAAGAGCTGAATGTAAGTCATGAAACCATAAAGCTCTTAGAAAAAAACATAGGCAAAAATCTCCTGGACATAAACATGAGCGACTTCCTCATGAACATATCTCCCCAGGCAAGGGAAACAAAAGCAAAAGTGAACAAGTGGGACTATATCAAGCTGAAAAGCTTCTGTACAGCAAAGGACACCATAAGTAGAACAAAAAGACATCCTACAGTATGGGAGAATATATTCATAAATGACATATCCGATAAGGGGTTGACATCCAAAATATATAAAGAACTCACGCACCTCAACAAACAAAAAGCAAATACTCCAATTAAGAAATGGGCAGAGGACATGAATAGACACTTCTCCAAAGAAGAAATTCAGATGGCCAACAGGCACATGAAAAGATGCTCCACATCTCTAATCATCAGAGAAATGCAGATTAAAACCACAATGAGATACCACCTCACACCAGTGAGGATAGCCAACATCCAAAACACAAACAACAACAAATGTTGGCGAGTATGTGGAGAAAAGGGAACCCTTCTACACTGCTGGTGGGAATGCAAATTAGTTCAACAATTGTGGAAAGCAGTATGGAGGTTCCTCAAAAAACTCAAAATAGAAATACCATTTGACCCAGGAATCCCACTCCTAGGAATTTACCCTAAGAATGCAGCAGCCCAGTTTGAAAAAGACAGGTGCACCCCTATGTTTATCGCAACACTATTTACAATAGCCAAGAAATGGAAGCAACCTAAGTGTCCATCAGTAGATGAATGGATAAAGAAGAGGTGGTACATATACACAATGGAATATTATTCAGCCATAAGAAGAAAACAAATCCTACCATTTGCAACAACATGGATGGAGGTAGAGGGTATTATGCTCAGTGAAATAAGCGAAGCCGAAAAAGACAAGTACCAAATGATTTCACTCATATGTGTGTATGCATAAGAACTAAGAAAAAAACTGAAGGAACGAAACAGCAGCAGACTCACAGAACCCAAGAACGGACTAATAGTTACCAAAGGGAAAGGGACTGGGGAGGATGGGTGGGAAGGGAGGGACAAGGGGGAAAAGGGGCATTACGATTAGCAGATGTAATGTTAGGGGGGCATGGGGAGGGCTGTACAACTCAGAGAAGACAAGTAGTGATTCTATAGCATCTCACTACACTGATGGACAGTGACTGTAATGGGTTGGTGGGGGGGACCTGATGAAGGGGGTAGTTTAATCACCATAGTATGGCACATGTAATTGTAGATCAATGATACCAAAATAAACTATTAAAAAAAAACCTATACCATACTAAAGTAGCATTACAACATTTCCCTTATACCATTAAATAACTGCCTGGCAAACAATAGTCTGGGAAATTTCAGTTTAATTAATTTATGTTAATCACATGCATATTATCATCCCTCTTAGATGTCTTCATCCAACCATTTTTCAAATCACAGCATAGTTTGCGTAACTATGAGAGAACTAGAGCATTGATGACATTCTTACACACATACAAATATATATGTATACACATGTACAAAATATATATGCAAATACACACAGTTAGAGAATACAAACCATGAAAATTTAGCAGGCTCAGTCTTAGCCTACAAGGACCCATCACATTCTGTTGGTGTTTGTCTATTGTAATGGAACTGTTTCTTCCTAACCGTGTGAATTTTCACACAGGAAGATAGAGGCCCACTTTTCTCCACTGCTCCTGACAAAGTGATGCTTTATCTGAATGCCTTGTTTTATACCCAAATGATTATTTAAAGAGCAGACAGCAACTTTGTGAACTCAAGTTAAAAAAGATATAGAGCCACACCCTCACCGCTATAGTCAAAATATTGTAGAGCATGTTAGAGGGAAGCAAAGCCTTCAGCAAAGATTAATTCTCGGTTGTCAAAGACTGTATTTTGTGTAAATTCATAAGCAAAATCTCAGATGTAGAAATAAGTGAAGCACGAAACTGACCTTGCCGTGAAATAAAATCACATCAAAGGAGAACAATGGGTCCTAACTGTAGCAAGGCCATTTCCTTAGTCACACTGATGAAGCGTTATGATTAGTTCCTTAGAAAAAGGGAATGGGTGGCTACATAAATTACAAAATTATTTATAATTTATCATATAGATAATTGTGCTCAGTAAAGGCAGCAGTGTTCTTATTACACACAGCAGATCTAGTCATTCTCAACAAACCCTACTGTCTTCCTTTTAAAGTCCATAGATAAAGAACACTGTCACATAAGATTAAACAGATTATAGAATCCTGCAGAAAATACTTCTCTGTTACAGAGTGGGCCAAACTTGGCACACAACACTTCTTGCAGAAGGCAGGCCAGCTGTGTGTCACATTACAAAAGCCACCTGTTAGTGTAAACATACATCAAGTGTTTTTAACCTAAAGATCAGAAACCTTTCTTTTGCCTTGAAGTTACCCATAACTTCTTGAAATCACAGTATATACAAAATTTATGTGTATGTGCATTTTTTGGCAAAAAGATTCCTCATCCTTCATCCTTTTCTTAGAGGGATCTGTGACCCCTCAAAAAGATTAAGAACTGCTAAACTATAGTATCATACATGAGAAAATCATATACGTACCACTTTAAACGGCAACATGGAAAAGCAGAGAGCGTCTCACTGTCTTTAACAAACGAAAAGCATGGTAAAATGAATATTCATTGAGGAGAAAGCAAAAATGGAAAAATACTACAAGAATAAATAGAGAGAAAAGAATCTTTCCCTCAACAAAGTCCGGAGCCCAAATTATATTATTCTCAGTTTTTTTCTGGATTATATTATAGGGAACAATCACTTAAAACACAATAGCAACAAAAGAAATAACTGTGGGCATGTTGGTGTGGCAACGTTATTTCCAAAACTTTTATGAATGTATTTTTCTTTCAAAGCACATGATTAATAGAGTCTCATCTCTTAATTCTCCAGGAAAGATAGGGAAGTGATGGCTGATTAAAACATCTAGCAAACATAGTGTAAAGGTCAAAGAATAAAGATGGGCTCACTTAAGAATTTAAAAAGAGAGAGAAAGAAGGGAAAGAAACTGAAAAAGGTTAGGCATTTAAATTGCAGTGTTAAACTAAATATAATTAGACCTAACTTGGCCCTTCTCCCAGAGTTCATAAACCCACACCAAGGAGCTCTCCAGGGAGTGATACAGTCAAATTGTGTCTTCCTTTAATGACCCATTTAAATGGTCCACCCTGTCCTACCTGCTCTCAATGTTTTCCATTTATACCCTTCACTTTTCCTTCTAAGTACTTGATTGTTTGCCTGTGTCCAAAATATTTATTAGAGCAACTTGAAACCAAAGCAAAATAAGTTTTGAAATGTCTCAGGTTTGCACATAAAACCACCTTGATCAACTGTGATGTTGAGAACAGCCACTGTTTGTCCACGCCAGTCCAGTTACACGTGAGTCACCATTTTATTTGATGTACCTATGGATGAACAAAGAGAATAAAACTAGAAATAAAAAGGAAAAGCCATCAAAAAAATTAACTGGAAAAAAATCTTATTAATGATGAGATTTTTTTTTTAATAATTAAGCACTACATTAAAGGAAAAAAATCTAAACCTTCAAGGTTTAAATTCCAGCCTGGACTTCTAGTTTCAGCTCCCAAATGGAAAGAACTTGGAAGTTGTCACTCTCATCCTTACAAAACGAAAAAAAAAAAAAAGAACAGACTGAAAATCAGTGACTTTCCTTGAACCCGTCAGAGAACTGATGTCTCAGGGCAAACTTGAAATCTGGAGGGACAGATGAGATCTGTTTACCTGGAAGAGAAGCTGCTGGAGCCATACACTGCAGAAAACTTAAATGGCAATTTTGACAAATTAATGAAGGCTGAGTGTGGACTATCTTGAAGGTGAGAAAGTCCTGGGGGATCCTCCAAAGGGATCCCACATTTTCACAGGTTTTATGTCCAGGATCCTCCTAAAGTTCTCATGAGGAAGATATAAGAAAGATGCCCTTTTGGCTCTTGCAAAGTGGGGGAAAGGATAGTCATTGTGCAATAAGCCCAGAGGATTCTGCATAACGCAGACCTGTTCTCCAGAGAAGAGCCTGTAACAGAGCCTTAATCAGCTATGGGATGGGTATTTCTCCCATTCCAGCCTTCTCTGCTAGTGATCAGTAACACTGTAATAGAAATAAAGAACACCTTTGATGAGCTCATCAGTAGACTGTGCCTGGCTGACCAAAAGAATCAGTTACCCTACGGACTTCTAAAACTGAAAGGCATAGAGAAAAAAGAATGAAAAATAATAATAAATGAAAATTCAAGAACTGCTGTGGAAATTTTTCAGAATGTATTAACGTAAGTGTAATTGGACTACCAGAAGGAAAATAAACAGAAAACAAAACAGAAGTATTATTCGAAGTAAAAATGGCTGCAAACTTCCTAAACTTAATGACAGACTCCAAACCACAAATTCAGAAAGTGGCAAAAACACCAAGCAGGATCAACAACAAAATATAAAACATATAAGCAGAAACTACACCTATACATGTTAAATTCAAATCACAGAAAATCAAAGACAAAGAGAAAATCCTGAAAGAGGCCAAAGGGGCTAAAAAATACCATAGTTATAAATGAACAAGGATAAAATTATCCTGAACTTCTCACTAGAAACCATGCAACAAAGGAGAGAGTGGAGTGAAATACATAAAGTGTTACAAAATGAAAAACAACCACTAGCCTAGAATTCCATTTCCAGTGTAATTATCCTTAGAAAGGGAAGAAGAAATAAAGACTCTCAAACAAACAAAAACAGGTAATTCATTGCCAACAAAAAATGCTGAAGTTCTTCAAGGAGAAGGAAAATAATATAGGTCAGAAATTCAGATTTACATAAAGAAAGGAAGGGTGTTGGAGAAGGAATAAAGAAAAGTAAAATAAAATATTTTGTTTTTCTGAGTTGATGAAAAAGAAGCAAAAATAGTAATACATTGGATGATTACAGCATATGAATAAATAAAATGAATGACAGCAGTATCATAACGAATGGGAAGGAAATACTCTATTATAAGGGACCTGTATTGCACATCAAGTGGGATAATGTTATTTAAAGGTAGACTTATTCCCACAGATGAGGAATTCTGGACAACTGCCACGGATTGGCATGGACATCATGCTGAAGCTGAAACCAAGGGCTTCTTTCCATGCCTGTTTTCTCATTCCACACCCATTCTTCAAAATGTCCACCCATGTCTCCTAAATAGCAGCGCACTTTCTACTTTGGCCTATGGCAAGAAGCAAGATTACAGACTTCAATTATGTGAGATGGGTTTATGAGACCTAGTTTTTTGCATCCGATAAGGGAATTAGGGCTTAGATTATAAAATATTAAGATTACCAAGAAATTGTATGTATGTTATAATTATGAGTTGTGTTATAGTTCTGCCCTGGTATTTTCCTACTGACACATTTAACTTTGGAAAATTGGAGATGTGAGATATTTGAGACTGGATTAATATATCCTTGGGGATTCTTGTGTATCTTTATCTTTTCCAGGCTACATTTGCCAGCGGGACCCAGAGAGCAATCATGTACCTGTATAGGATTCCTGCGGTTGAAAATAAACACAAGCAAACAAGGAAGAAATGATATCTGGACTCTGATTTCTTCAAAGGACAGAGATTTTATTTCGGAGGTTAACATAAATGTTATAGAGATTTGGAGAGAGAGAGAGAGAGAGAGAGACTTTTGACAATAAAAGAAGGGAAATTTTTTGGTTTGGATTTTAATTTCCCACTTGGAAATTAATAATGAAAAGATAATTTGAGATATATATTTCAAGCATGATACCATATAACGCTCTTTGCATAACCCTCTCTGATGATCTTCATTGGACAACATATTGGCCATAGTTCGAGATAAGAAATAAAAATAGTGAGTGAATCTTCAATCTAATATGATATGCTTTTAGTTAATATTATTTTCCACTGCTTAGTCAAGCTTTTAGGGGGCAACATCTGAACTGTTCATTTCTCTATTATCATTAAGTAGATTGTGGCTTCACTGAAATCTCCAGTATACTCAATGGTGCAGCAAAACACAAAAATGGACAAAAGTAACTGGCACAATGTATTCCTTCTATGGAATTCCTCCTAAGCCTTGTGGGTTAACACATCTTTACCACTTCCTAAAATAGTGTAAAGCAGTAAATGTACAGTGTTGGGTTTCTCTGATCTGGCAGATTCTCAAGAACTACCATGGGAATCAAGGAATATGAGCTTGGATTTGCATCTTATTACCTGAATATGTATTACCTGATCTTATGCTTGGCATCACTCACTGGATAAAACAATGGTAAAGATGAAGGAACTTCAGCCAGGTTTCAGTTATCACTCTTACCAACCCTCATACATAGTCCACCCTTTGGGTAAGACTAGTTCATAGATACACAAAAGCATTTGTAAATATAATATCAAGTTTCACAGATGCTGGAATAAGATTTTTCTGGAACTCTGCTAAAATCATCTTGCAATGATGTTTTTCAATGCTCAGAGAGCACTGAAAATAAGGCAATGGAGCAAATTCTCCTCTCCTATGACCCAGTCCATGAGAAGATGACACTGGTCTGGTTTTACTGTCTTTATTCTTTTTGTAATTCACAGAATTTCAGATTCTAATGAACTAAGCAAAAAGAAGAAAAAATGTGTGTGTGTTATATATGTGTGTGTATATATATATATATACATATGTAGAAAGAGAGAGACTATATACTATACTAAATAATGGTATATGTGTGTGTGTATACACTTTACCTAACTAGGAAATATAGGGATTGAGTTGGGCAGGGAGCCTTCGGAACCCAAACAGTGTCATTAGATTTTATTCCATCTCAATCTGTTACTTCTCTTTCTTACTATAAAATGGGAGAGAATGAGATCAATTCTTAGAGAAATAGAAACTCATCTCTATATATGGATATAGGGAGAAAACAGGATCACTGACAAATCTAGATTGCATAGTTCCAGTTTAGTAATCTCATAAAAAGCCTCTCCCTCTCTCTCCCTCTCCCTCTCCATATGGCAATGTGGCAGAGGGGTAAACTAAGCCAGGGTTTTTCCCTCAGACACAGACAGTTCATTCTCTGTTCATCCATCTCCTATTAATAAGAGAGCCAGGGGCTGCATGAAATCTGACTTACACATTTTCCTTCCTTCCTCTCTCCTTCCTTCCCCTCCCCAGTTATGTGCCCTGAGACTTTTGGGTTTGAAAGTCAGTGGTGACTTGAAAAGCAAAGCATACTTGAGCTTTAGTCAAATGTCGCAGGTCTGTTTACCAGAAAGCTATGTTTTTAGACTCACAGGTACCTAACTAATAATAAAATAGTACATTTTTTTCTTTCCCATTTGCCATGTCCCTTACACATAGGGTGAATGAACGTGGGTCCCAGTTTTCAAAGGGCAGTTCTAGGTGCCCTAGCTCAGTTATTGACAGTATTCCTTTTTACACATAAGTATCCCAATTTGGATGAAAAAATGTTAGGATCAATTTCTTCATAGTTAGTTCTCTTTTCCTAAGAACCTCGCAAGTTGAATTATGGTATCAAGACAGGAGTTGGACAATACAGGATACACCAGCGGAGCCCAGTCCAGATTAAAAACGTGTAAGCAAATACATGATTGTGGTTGTAGGCCCCCAATGTTTGGGGTGGTTTGTCACAAACCAATGACTAGCTGAAACAAATACTATCTCAATGCCATCAACAACTAACCTGCATTCTTAACATTAGCCAATTCTCTTCCATGATGATTACTGGGAAAGAACAGTCTTCTGACACTCACTCAAGTGCGTAAGAATGAGCCTGGAACACTTCCTTGCCCAGAGGTAGAATCCTCACAGCTGTGCTGGGTGTGTTGCCTTGTGTATGGGAAAATTTTTCCTATTTCATACTTAACGTGCACTCTTGTGTTCTGTTTAAAGTGTGTGCATCTTGTGGTAGCTGACCTACCCCACTGCTGTCTCGTCTCCCAGGAGCAGGGGACAGGCTTCCCTCCACTGCAGTAGAGGAGGAATGCGTGTGGAGACCCACCAACGATGGGGGACTGATGCCCATTAGTGGTGCTGATTTTGCCATCTCTTTTCTCCGTGAGTAAAAGTGTTGCTCCATCCAGTGCTTGACTGTGTCAAGTTTTCTTCAGCAACTGATACCAAGATGTAGTGGTCGGAAGTATGTGGACTTCTGCTCCCGGTGGCTGGCATAGTGATGATTTTTGCTTTCCTCCATGACCTTTTTTTTTGTAAATACCAATTCTCCCCTGGGACTGGTAACTGGTACATAATACTCTGCTCAACAATGATAGGTGACATGATACATTCATACCTTTGGGGGCCTCCTTACCCCCAGGTACCTGTGCCCGGAGAAGTACCCTAAGGAATTACAATTTCTTCTCCATGAATTTCTAATACCTTCTTTGCCCCAAAGATTAGATGAGAGACTAATGAATTTATAGTTTACCTTGGGAATAACAGGCTCTTTTATTTTGTTATATTTGTGAATTAATAACACAACAGTGAGTAACCGACACATTTCCTGTGTCTTTGGCTACCTTAAATAATGAGATAAGATATAGGAGTTAACCTAGCTACTGTGACACTGTCAGTACTGCGAATGCATTCAAAATTTTCTTTCCACAGTAGCCAATAATTTTAGCATGAGTTACACAGAAAATTTATCAGGTCGTTCTTTATGAAAATAATTTTTAATCTGATTTGGTGTAAATTAGAAAAAATTAAGCTCTAATCAAGAAGAAAATATTTCATTTAAATGGCAACTATAATCTTGAAGAATTTAAAATGATAAGAAAGTGGACTTGTGAGGGTAGATTAAAGCAATATTATATTTTATCTGGGGAAAAAGATCATACTCCAGGCAGACTAATAATAATTATTATATACATGATAGATTATGATATGCAAGATGTCAGCCAGCTGTTCCTCATTTCCACCGAGTACTGGCTGTGAGGAAATACATTTTAAAATGCATAATTTTTTTAAAGCAGCAGAATTGTTTTAGGAAACCCCTTTTAAAGGAAGAGTGATTATTAACATTTAAGAATGTAATTATAAAGACTATGAAACATCCTTTCTCAAGAGATGTATTATACATTAGAATAGAGACTAAGTCCAATGTTCTAATACCTGATAACCAGTAGAATGCTTCCCAAGGAGATCTTATCCTCTAAAGTTTTTCCTGTAAGACTAAACATATCATAGTTTACAATGAAAGCAGTGTGATTTACCTTAATATTCAACTTTTTTGAGATGTGTTATTCTCCTTAAGTGTTTCATTGTTATTATCACGTTGTCACATTTCATTTATTTATGGTCTACCTGCTTTTTTGTAAGCAGATGGGCAAAATACCTTCAAAGTCACATCAAGCCCTACATCACTGGTACCTTGCCCAGTCTGCCTTTATAATCTCCTAGCCTCCCCATATCTCCTCTAGTCAAACTGTCTCCTAGCCTCCTCCAAACTCCTCCAGTCATCCTGGCCTTCCCTATGCTGAGAATAGCTAGCACTGGCTGTTCCTTCTGTCTGGGGTTCTATTTCCCATATCTTTGCATGGCTAGCCATCTTTCAGGAATTTGCTGAAGTGTCACCATCTCATGGGTTGACCCCTGGTAACACTATCTTATTCTGAAGTCTGTCCCCTCTATCACAGTTCCCTGGTACTCTCAATTCTTTGCCTGCATTTCTTGTCTTTTTTCTTACAATGTTCATCACCTTTTAACATGTAATATTTTTATTTATTACATTTACTATCTACTGTCTGATTTTTTTTCCTACTAAAGGCAATGGAATTTCCACAGATTTAGAAAATTTTGTTCTGTTGAAATATAGGTGTGTTAAGTGCCTAAGATAGTACCTAATATTCATTATATATCCACTGAATAAATATAAACAAATGAAAAAAATAGATCCAACTGAGTGCCCAAAATGAGTCACTGAATAACTGATTATATGTAAACTGTTCAGTATCTTGTCTACTATTAAGCCATGGGGATTCTGTGGTTCAAGCACATGGATTGCATGCAGGCATAAGAAACGGATGGACATACACACACAAAATAGACCTCCTAGGATCAAAAGGTAATGGCAGGCATTGCTGATAAATGTTTACAGAGAGTCGCAACCCTCCAAAATTACCTTAGAATTCTGTTAGCCTTGATATACTGTGTTATATTTACTAATGGTTCCTGTTACTATTAATCTTGACTAAGATATTATGATTGCTAATTGGCAAGGGGGCTGAAATTATTTTAAAACTTGGATCTATTAATTCAGACAAAAAGATTTTTAAGTATATGTAGCTCAGAAGGAAGGCAGTTCCCCCCCTGGTGCACGTGCTCTATGAATCGTCTAAGACTGAAGGAAAACCAGGGTGAGAGATTGGGTAAAGTGTTTTTAATCTCACAACTCCATTTCTCTCCCCCATATCATAGTTTACAATGAAATTTGGCGCTTTGCTCCAAACCTCAGCTGCTTGGCTCTTTCTCCCTGCTCGTGCTCCCAAGTTCTCCCTCTCCAGCCCTGGCATGGTCTCCTTCCTTCTGCCCCTCCCAGGAGGAACTCTGTGTATGGGACCCTGGGGACTGGTGGGTGCCTGACCCATTATGTACAAGGAATGGAGGGGAAGAAAGAATGGCTGCTACTCTCCACCCCTTACCCCAGACCAGCTATCCTTTGAGGGACTGGTAGCTGTGCTGCAGTAAACAGCACATGGATGTGCAAACAGGCCCTTATATGCATATCACTACCAAGACCAGGCAGAATTCTGGTTGAAAACTTCCATTTACCCAACAGTATGTCACATAGGAATGATGCTAAATTGGGTTCACCTACTCATCCACCACTTGCCCTGTGCACCTATTCTTAAGCCACACTAACTTACTGAAATTGTATAAAACCAAGAACTAAACTCAGTGCTTTATGTTTATTATCTCTGGTCCTCTAGTAACTATTTTAAAATAAGCACTGTTATCCTATTTAAAGAAAAAAATTTTCAAAGAGGTTAAGTTCTCTCCAGACTCACACAACTAAAATGTAAAAAATCCTGGATTTAAGTAAAGGTTGTCTGGATTGTTTAATACCCATGTTCTTTCTATTACAGCAGGCTGCCTCCTTTACTTATGGTTGTTTTTGCCACTGTTCGAGAGCAGGGACATTGTTATAAATCATCAGTTCAATAGCAATTTGACTCCATGGCAGCCACCAGGAGAGTGAATTTGGGGACGTGGAGAGGAAACCTGAAAACCCCCAGGCCCCTTTGTCCCTGTCACATCATGAGTATTGTCAAGACTCCAGGTCATCAAATCAGTGCCTCCTTGATTCTGTCTCCTCTGCATAGTGACCTTTAAGGCAGATTAGTCAGTACTACAAGCAAAAAATTCCCAAATTAACTATGAGATATGTTCTGAGGTTTGTTCAAGCCTCTGAGCAACAGCATAGCTCCTGATTTTTAGTCCTATGGAGGAAGCATTTGTTTGCTTGTTTGTTTTATTTTGTTGCAAAATAACCATAAGGTCTCATAGGATATAAATTGACATTTCAAGACCATACAAAAGCTGCCAAACATTACATATGATCTCTACACACAAGTGTTAACATAAGCTTTTTGTGTCTTTTCTTTAACTCTCTCATCCCCTCCTGTTCGCACACTACTCTTGCCTTTCCTGTACCTAAAACATCTCACTGACACTGTGGAATTCAAGACCAAAGAAGTGAAGGCTCCCTAACTGAACATAACTGATCATTCATTTGTAAGCTGCTTATTTCCTACCTTGGAATGTCTGGGGTACAATAAAGAATAAAAGCCAACAAATACTTGAATTTTAAGTAGGACCCATCAATTTAATCAAATAGAGTTTTTTGAAAAACAGCTATCACATCTACTGGTGAATAAAGACCATGTGTGGCATCTACTTTCAAAGAGTGTACAGTCCATGGATTCTGGGCCCTACATCTAGTTGGGTGAGGCTAGAGAAATCCCTTCACCTAACCCCACTATAAATATAATAAGAGTACCAGTAATTACAAAATTATAATAGAGATTAAAACATAACTCTTAATATTGTAGAGTTGGAGAAGTGGATAGATAAGCTTATGCATTTGAAAATGTGCAGCAGAGACATTTACTCTAAATGCCACATTTCCCAGCTACCCTTGTAGTTAGTCAGGACCATGTGACTATTTCTCGATAATGGTGTATCACAAGTGTCATGAGTCATATCAAGCCCAGCCATTCAAGAAGTGGAGTTTGTCACCATTAGTGTTTTCCCTTTGGTGAAAGTGGGGGCTTTGTCTTGAAATCGTAAAGCAATGAGAGGAGAGCACCTAAGTCATGAGGTCACTGTGTGGGAGACCTATGACAAAATGTTCATGTGTGAGAATTAAACTAATTTGTTAAGCTACTGAGAATCTCAGTTTGTCACTAACACAAGTATAGCCTATTTTCAAGAACAGAAATGACCTGATACAGGGAAACATTATAGACATTCAATAAATCTTTGCCTGAAAAATATTCTATGAACACTCCATTCCAATAAGGCAGTTTGAAATGGGGTGCCAGATTGTATAATAAAAACCACAATTGGGAATTCAGCAGAAAGGGTACAGAGGAGGTATGATTGATGTTGGATAGGATTTCACAAGTTCAAGTAGACAGGAAAGAGCTATTTTTGCAGGTAAGGAAAATTATATTAGTAAGGGCTAGATGGGCTGGGATGAGCATAGTGAGTTGTTAGTGAGATCCTCATTCTTGAAGCAGATGATTTGAGCTGAGGAATGTTGCAAAACTATAAGATAATGGACTGTTTGAAGACTGGACAGAATTTAGATTTCATTCAAAAGCCAACCAAAGAGCCAGAAAAGACTGGGTCAGTGATAAAAACAGTGATTAAGGAAAATGCCCAGCTTTAGCACTTATAATTATTAGTAAGGACAGTGGTTCTCAACTATGGCTGCGCATTAGAAACACATGTGAACTTTTAAATGTTGCAGAGGTCTCTCCCCTAACTCTTCATTTAATTGGTGAGTCTGGGCTTCAGTGAGCTTGTACAGCTGAGCAGGTGATTCTAACTATTCTAAATTGCAACAAGCACTGAGATAACTGGAAACCAGGGGGTCTTATCCTCTAAAAGAAGTTGATACATGATACCCTTCTGGGTGCACCAAGAAATTCTGCTTATTTTACTCAGGGGTTAAGGTGGAAATGATACTGTGGAGCTTGTTTTGCTATTTTTAATTCTCCCCACATCAAAGAAAGAATAAACTACAGTGGGGCACTTCTGTTCTTTTTGCATTTTTGTTTTCAAAAACTGTACTCTGCCAATTCAGGTTTCTATAGCATAAAGTAAGAAGTACAACCATACAAATTTATCTTTGTATTCTGTTTCATTCACTAACCCCACACTTTAAGCCTTGGATTTAACCATCACATTAAAGACTGAAAGGTTAAGTAATTTATTTGTTACTTGTAAAAGAGTTATCCAAACCTGTAAGTAGTTTGACCGGGCTTCTTGTCACCTATACTTTCATTACTTTCCAACTCTGTAGCATACTAAAATTAACTGAATAGATCTCATCATGATATATATACAAATTATAATGTACCAATATAGAACTGTTTTCAACCATTTATTACATTACTTTCTTGTTCCCAACTCCCTTTCACACTCTCCCAGCAGGCACACAAACACACATCCCAGAGTGTGTGTACAATATTTGAGGCTGAGTGAACTAAAAAAAAATTTTTTTTAAATGAACACCAGTCAGCTTTTCTGAAATATACAGACTTCAGCATAATGGAATATTTCCCTTCCCAGAGACTTTTACGATGGTGGCAATCAATTTTTTAAAAGGTTAACAGAACTCCCTTTAGCTTTTTAACCAAATTATTCCAGTCATCAGAAGTTGTGCAGGCCAGAGACTCCAGCATGTTCAGTTTCATAATTTTGCAGAAAATCCCCAGTTTCTTAAAAGAATCGAGCTTCTCTTACAGGATGATCCCTATCTGATCCACACACTAATGTATTTATGTGCTTATTGGGGAGAGCTTTTTATTTTACTTTCTCTGGTTTGTTGGCTTTAAAAGACTCTGCCCCCATAGGAGCCATTTCGATCTAAAGAAGCCACCTTCAAAGAGCATGGAACTGCTGCAATATTTATGAAATCTAAAACCTTTACTCGCAATCGTTTTAATGAAGGTCCTGGAGGAAGGTGTTCAGGCTGATGAAGAGGATAGGTAGAAGGAAAAGCAGCTTAGAAGACAGTCTAACAGGGCTCTCAGCAGACTGCTGAAATGTAAACAGAGGTGACCAATGACACAGTCTGTTTCTAAATTAAGTCTTAAAATGCATATTAATGAATGCTTTTTGAAAAAGCATATTATATTGAGAATAGCACTTGGGCAAATGGGTACTACCTTAATTTTAGATCCAGCTTCCCACTCAGCTGAGTTTTCTGACTAGGAAATGCTTATCTATCTAGTTAGTGAGTACAGTTGTATGTTCATTTTTGAAGTAATCTGAAAAGAGGATTTGAAAAAAAAAAGAAAACCTCCCCAAATATAAACAGGTCAAATGTGGCTCTCAACACATCCCTGAAGGGTCTCTTAGAAAGACTCACAGCTGCTCAGTTTTATAGGGCCACCTGCCATACTGATGAAAAGGATGGGATCACTTTGAATAGCAAGGGAAGAAAGCCAACCTCTTGGAAATGAGCATGAAAAACTGAAAAGATTAGGATTCAATATCTTGATTCTGTGAAACAACTGTGCAATGTAAAGTATATTCATGAGTCCAAGAAGAAATGAAATTAGAACTGGCCTAATTCAAACTGAATATTCGTTTGAGGGCAGTAGCACAGTAAAACCCCATCTTTCCTTTATTAAGTAAGTGGCTAGATGAATGTGAGGGAGCATAAATTAAAAGGCAAGAGAGTTTTAAGAGATGAGGCTGGTGAGCTGGTCAGAGGCTAGGTCATGCAGAGGATTACCAATCTTGGATATTATGCAGGCTGATAGCTTTCAGACTTTGTAAGAGTAATCAGTTCCCTTCCTGCCTTCTACCTCCTCCATCCTTTAAACCAAATAGAATGATATTTGGCACTACAATATATGAAAAATATACAAGTAGAACTACTCTGGTTAAGAAGGGTAGCACAGAGTAAGTGTGCCATGAGAAGGCAGAAACTAGACTTTCTCTGTCTGCTCAAATCTCCACCAACCCCCACCAACATCACATGGACCCCAAGTCATTTCCAACGAACCTCAAGGCTTTCAGAGAACCGTTTTGCTGATGTAGACAATGAAGGATATTTGAAAGTCTTAAGCAAAAGTTGGGCGTTTCAAATTGTGATTTAGATGCCGAGCATCATTCTGAGCTGTGTAGAGAGGATGGGGTCGAGTTTGGAAGCCTGAAGCCATGGAAAAGGTTGGGAGACTTGCAGATTTCTGGAAAAGGTGCTAGCAGTGCAAACTATGACAAAGGTCATCAGAGTGAAGTGAAGACTTATTTGGGAGGTGATGTGAGAAGAGCAAATGATTGATTGGGTACGGGAAACTCAGCAATAAGGAAGAATCAAGAATATACCTTAGGTTGGTTCCGAGCACCATGACTGGGTGTAGGTATGGAGAATGTTAGTGGAAAGGTTTGATTATTTATACGTTGAGATGCTTTGGATGTTCAGTCAGCAATAATATATGTCAGCCTGAGCCTTGAAAGACAATTCTAGTTTAAAGACATTTATATTTTGTGTCATTAACACATAAATAGTAATTAAAATCAGAGCAAAGGAACAGATAGGAAAAAAAAATCTATTTAGCTTTGAACTCTGTGGGCCAACAGATGGATAGTACAAAAAGTATATGATAGAGTCAGAGAAGATAACAGTATGAGAAATAAGAATGAGGAGAATGTCCTATTAAAAAAAAACACCAAGAAGTTTTAATAAGGAAGAAAAGATCAACATTATGAAATGCAACAGAGAGGTCAACGAAGATAGAAAAGGAAGATCCTTCTACTGGGTATAGCATTTCGGAAGTCATTTGGGGACCATAACAAAGAAGACAGAGTCAGGTTATAGTTGGTTGACAAGTGACTGGAAGCTTACAAGGAACAGGTGACAACGAGGGCAGGAGGAAGAATGAACAACTGGACAGTAGAAGAGGATTTGTAATGGAGAAGTCCAGCATGCCACACAGTATCTGGCAAACAGTACTATGCCATCAATATTAAAGAAATAAATGACTACCAGGATGAAGGAATGAAGTGAATAGGCAAAATAGTGTAACAGGTAGGATGACATGAGGAAACATAACACGTTCATAATGATTACCTATCTTTTTATCAAGCTGCTTCAAAACCTTTTGGGAATTGGATGATAAATTATTTAATCAATCAGGAATCCATATATAGAATTCAAATTGGCCATGAATTTGCCCCATGTCCTTATATTCCTGGGCTTGTAAAGAAAGGAAAGGGAAAGGGAGGGAGTTAAGCTCACGTTTATTCATTGAGGGTACTTACTTTGCTTACATTATTGCGTTTGATGTTCGAACAATCCTGTGAGGCAAGTATTATTATTTCATCATCTTACAAATGAGGAAACTGAAGTTCAGAGGGGTTAAGTGATTTGCCTGAGGTCTTACATCATTATTTATATGGTACTATTCTCAGCAATCAAAATCAGCCACAATAAATACTGTATGAAAGAAGAAAATAGGTCTGTGAGTGCAATTTAAAAACCATTCTGACTGAAGGAATTGAGTGGCAATAGAATATGTTTAGAAAAACAGCATGGGAAGCAAAAGATTCTTCAGACAGTGAAGTATATAGAGGATGAGAGTTTAGGTTTTGGTTTTGGGATTGTCTGTGTTCTTTGACCTTAGGCAAGTTCTTTATCCTCTTTATGTCCCAATGTCCTCATCTGATAAGTAGGGATTCAAATCTTCTCTCCCTGATGCATGATATAATATATGCATTATGCTTGGCACAGTGCCTGCCACATAACAAATACTTATTCATGAAAGATATTTTATCACTGGTATCATTATTATTCTCTCTCACTACAGTAAACTGAAAGAGAAAAATCCTAACTGTGGTATTCCCTTTATAAAATGTTTGGAAATCATATAACTAAAAAGTACAAAAAGAGATGTTGCAAACCTTATCTCAGAGTATGTTCCACCTGGAACAACTCCAGTGGTCTTAGGGTGAAAAATATATGTTGGCTGCCAAAGGACGTAAGAGGCCAGATTTCTCCAAGATCTATGCTGGAAATTCATGAAAGAACAAAAACATAATTTCCCTGTTTACATTATAGAGATTGTGGAAGAAAGCATTTTTGACCCCCGTAGCTAAATCATGAGACAGCTTTACTTGGAATGGTGAACATTCATAATACATGACACTTGGCCATGCTGACAGGGCAACGCTGCTTCTGATGGGTGTACCCTGCTGTGGAATGAATCCACCCTCTCCATTTAGAAAACATTTCCTTCTGACCTGAATACTCCAAAGCGAAGGCATGACACTAGCTCCTCACCAAGTACAGTTAATCACTGAATCCTCTATCCTGACTACGATGATCAGGCTCCTTGTTGAAGCCCCCATCGCTGGATGAATCCAGTCCTGAAGAGGGGGTTTCATCAGTGAGGACGAGCCTTCCCTCTCATAATGTTAAGAGCACTGGCTAAATGAATTAATGGCAAGATATCATTCTAAAAATAAACACACATGAAAACAAAAATGAGATTCTGGAGGAAATCAGGATGACAAAGTAAAGTTATTTATCAAGAATGGAAGCTTGACCTTTGAGTGCCAAAGTTTGCAGAGACCATATCCTGTAATGGAAACAAACTCCTTAAAGGGTGCCTAAGGGAGTCCAACAGCACATGAAAGTAAAATATAGCTGAAGTCTAGAAATGATGAAAAGATGACCTGTGGTCCCCGGGTACAGCTTCAGTCTAAGGAAACATTTTATCAGCTTGGGATAAAAAGAACAGCAAACGATTTTTCTCTCATTTCTGTTCTCACTACTTCTGGGTATAAATATCATCTATGGACAGTGATCAGAAATACTAGAGAGAGGCATAACTGACTGGAAGAATATGAATGAATTTAGTACAAGACCAGAATAATAGAAATGGAATGTGTCCCTAAACACAGCTATGGGAGGAGAGAGATTATTGTGCTTAAGAATCTAAGCACCAGCATCACACTGGCTAGGATGGGATCTTAGCTCCATCAGGTGTTAACGGTGTGGCTTTTGGCAAGTCATTTAAGTTCTCTCAGTGTGGGTAAAATTGTAACATTTCCAGAATATCTCACCTGGCTTTAGTACATCTGCATATCAATAGGCGTTCAGAAGTAGAAAGAAGTATGGCTTTAGTACATTTGCATCATTCCTCAGGGGTAGAGAGAAGTTCATCTCCATATCAGTGGGTAATTACCTGGACAAGGAGGGCTTATCTGTACCCGAGAGGTGAGGGGAGGGCCAGGTTTAGGCTTCTGCTGGAGCAGGAAACAGAAGAAAGATGACCCAGGACTGCAGCTTGTGAGCAATAAACGGATTTTAAACTATTTCTCCCTTTGACTGATTTCGGTTTTTAGAAATATTTTGCCCCAGGATTTCCTCTCCCTGGACTTATATCTGGCGTAGCTGGCAGGATTCCTCTGAACCCGAAATCTGTCATAATGGGTGTGACCTTTGGGAGGGCTGACCTAGAAATGATGGGGAGAAGTGGCGTTCATGCCAAGGGATGTGTGTCTACACTCATGCGGTCGTGGAGGAGCCACCATAACTGCTGGCCACACTGACCCCAGTCCATGGCCCAAGCCTAAGGCTATTGCCTCTGCCACTGCTGCTGCTTCTGCTGCCGGTCAGAGCCTGGTCACAACTATGGAAAGGAGCAGAGGGCCTAGTCACCTTGATAGAGAAGCAACTGGCTGCTGTGTACCACGCCTTGCTGGCTACGGAGCCCATCGCCGGAACAGCTCCAACCAAGGTAATAACCACCTATCCCATCACAGGGTGAGTGAGAGACTGGACCCAAAGGCCACAGAGTGGCATGGCACAGACACCTACCATATATCATGTGACTGGCCTTTTGCCTTTGGCATCCCCAGGGAATAATGAAGCAGAAACAGTGACCCAGGTGTGCTGGCAAGAAGGAAAGCCTACCTCTGATATGACCCAATGGCTACATCAGCATTTGTTGCACGCAGGGCAAAAAAACAATGTGGGCTGTAGCCAGTTGGTGGGACTTGCCATTGACCTTTGCAGAAGTCAGGCGAGCCAGAGTGCCCTGCATGTTGTGCAGATCAGCAAACCACAAAGAGGGGCCTAGAGCATCTCTTTGCAGCCTGTGGCCAGTTGCCGGTGATTGAGAGCGATCAAGGCACCCATCTTATTAGACATGTGTTGCAAAGATGAGTGCAGCAGTTAGGAGTAAAATAGACTTGGCCCTGGACATTTTGACACATGGACCTGCGATGGCTGGCTCTTCAGGCACCTTGGGGAAAGGCCTGGAAGCTGGCCTTCTGTGTATTCCTGGAGTAAAAACAAATTGGCCCCCCACAATCATGGTTATTTGCTTCTACAGTCCTTGTGTCCTGGATGTGCCCCCGGCTGCAGCTGCCATGTGATGGCTGGAGTGGACGAGCTTTGGACTTAATCTACATGGGACTTTGAACCTAGCTGAATCCTCTGGCTTCAGAATTATGACTGTATTTCTGTTATCAAGAAAAAAATGCTTAGAGGCCTGACTCTGTCTAATGTTTGGTAAAAGTTTTGTGAGGAGTCTAGCATAGTTGTTAGGAATGAGCAAATAAGTGTAGAAACATTTTTTGTGCTTAGTGAGAGATTGTGTTGTAATGTACATTTACTTAACCTGCATAGGCTGAATCCTCTGGTTTGAGGATTATCATGATTTTATTGTTGTTGCTACTGTATGTCATTAGTTTAGTCAGAAGAAGGGGAATGAGTAAATTGTAGGGCAAGATTTCTGGAGGAGTGGCCTGTGGGTAAAACTAACATTTCCAGAATATCTCACCTGGCTTTAGTACATCTGCATATCCATAGGTGTTCAGAAGTAGAAAGAAGAATGGCTTTAGTGCATTTGCATCATTCCTCAGGGGTGGAGAGAAGTTCATCTCCATATCAGTGGGTAATTACCTGGGCAAGGAGGGCTTATCTTTACCCTAGAGGGGAAGGCCAGGTTTAGGCTTCTGCTGGAGCAGGAAAGAGGATAAAGATGACCCGAGACTGAAGCTTGTGAGCAATAAACGGATTTGAAACTTTATTTCTCCCTTTGACTGATTTCAGTTTTTAGAAGTATTTTGCCCAGGATTTCCTCTCCCTAGACGTACACTCAGTCTCGGTTTTCTTATCTGTAAAATGGACATTACATTGGTACCTATGTCATGGTAGTATGATAAAGAAATATATTTTTTCCCTTCCTTAACTGTGAGTTCTTTAGGGCTCAGAGTATATTTCATGAATTCATCTTTAGATACCTAATTCCTAATAGAGTGTCTAGGACATAGTAGATCCTAAATTATGTTAGAGAGGACTAAAGATGGTGCATTAGAGGTGAGACAGAGGCTTCCTCCTAAAACTGCATATAATACGAAAATATAATTAATACAGCTACTCCTGAAAGAGCAACAGGAAAGGGGACTATGCCAGACTGCATACACCTGGAGAAAAGAGCAGACGTCATGGAACAGGGTAATATACCAAAGCTGTGGCCCAGCGGGACACAAGCCCTTCCCCAACCCCAGCTCACCAGCAGGAGGAAGAGAAACAGAGTGGGGAGGGAGTGGAGGTGTGGGACTGCTGAATACCTAACTCCAGAGATCTGTTCTGAGCAAAAACCTACATTTCATGGTGCTTCCATGGTACTCTCGTGATTAGGGGGTTGGAAAGCTAAGATAGGCAGAATTCCTGGAGAGACTGAGATTCCAGCTGCTTGTGGAAAACGGGGATCCATATCCAGCTGCTCTGAGACAAAATAAAGGTGGGCAGTCTGAGAGACTTCCTAACAGCAAGAGGGCTGCTAAAGGGGCAAGGATTGCACAGAGCTTACTGCTCAGGAGAAAGGACAGGTAGACAAAATTGTCCAGGTGCACTCTGCCCAGCAGGTTGGGAGCTTTCACGATCCTCAGGTGCTCCAGCTCCCTCGCTGCCTACACAGCTCCAAGGACCCCCTCTGTGATACGCAGCCTACTGCATCTTTCTCCTGGCCAGACCCACATCGCTCGCAAACCAGCAAACCCTACCCTGGTGTTAGGCCAGCCAGAGGGAAGATCTGTCTACAGCAACTAACAACACAAAGCATAGAGGCTTATACCTGTGTGCTTGGCCCACTGGTTCAGGCAGAGGAGTCAGGCATAGCAGCCGGGTACCAGGAAACAGCTCTTTCCTCCCCCTAGGCACCAATACCATTCCCTTGTGACCCCCAACATTGCTTCAGGGGCTGAGCAACTCGAGAGAGTAGAGCTTCTGGGCCCCAGATGGCGCCATATACAAATATGAAACGCCAAAGGAACCTGGTTCAAAGTAAAATTAATAATACAACTCCTGAGAAATATTTAAATAACAATGACCTCATGAATCTTCTTGAAAAGGAGTTCAAAATAAAAATCATTAACATGCTCATGGAGGTATGGAAAGATATTCAAGAGCTCAGAAATGAGTTCCAGTCCGAGATCCAATCATTGAAGAGGGCAATGGAGGGTATTAAAAGCAGATTAGATAAGGTGGAGGAGACGATAAATGAAATAGAAACTAGAGAAGGGGAATACAAAGAAGCTGAGGCACAGAGAGAAAAAAGGATATCTCAGAATGAAAGAATATTGAGAGAACTGGGTGACCAATCCAAACGGAACAATATTCACATTATAGGGGTACCAGAAGAAGAAGAGAAAGAGAAGGGGGTAGAAAGTGTCTTTGAGGAGGTAATTGCTGAAAATTTCCCCAATCTGAGGAAGGAGATAGTCTCTCAGGCCATGGAAGCACACAGATCTCCCAACACAAGGGACTTAAGGAAGACAACACCAAGACATATAGTAAGTAAAATGGCAAAGATCAAGCATAAGGACAGACTATTAAAAGCAGCCAGAGAGACAAATAAGATCACAAAGAAAGGAAAGCCCATCAGGCTATCCTCAAACCTTACAGGACAGAAGAGAGTGGCATGAAGTATTTAATGCAATGAAGCAGAAGGACCTTGAACCAAGATTACTCTATCCAGCAAGATTATCATTTAAATTTGAAGGAGGGATTAAACAATTTCCAGATAAGCAAAAGCTGAGAGAATTTATCTCCCACAAACCATCCCTACAGTGTACTTTGGAGGGACTGCTATAGATGGACGTGTTCCTAAGGTTTAATAGCTGTCACGAGAGGGAATAAAACTGTAGTAAAGAAAGTAGAACAACTAATTACTAAGCAAATGCAAAATTAAATTATCCTCAAAGTCAATCAGGAGATAAACAAAGAGTACATAATATGATACCTAATATGTAAAGAATGGAGGAGGAAGAAAAAGGAGAAGAAAAAAAGAAAAGAACGTTTAGATTGTGTTTGTAATAGCATATTAAGTGAGTTAACTTAGACTCTGAGATAGAAAGGAAGTTAACCTTGAACCTTTGGTAACCACAAATCTAAAGCCTGCAATGGCAATAACTACATACCTATTGATAATCACCCTAAATGTAGGTGGTCTGAATGCACCAGTCAAAAGACATAGAGTCACTGAATGGATAAAAAATAAGACCCATCTATATGCTGCCAACAAGAGACTCACTTTGAGCCCAAAGATATACACAGACTAAAAGTGAAGGGATGGAAAAAGATATTTCATGCAAAATAGGGAGAAAAAAGCAGGAGTTGCAATACTAGTATGAGACAAAATAGAATTCAAAACAAAGAAAGTCACAAGAGACAAAGAAGGACATTACATAATGATAAAAGGGTCGATCCAACAAGAAGATATAACCATTATAAATATATATGCACCCAACACAGGAGCACCTACATACGTGAAACAAATACTAACAGAATTAAAAGGGGAAATAGAATGCAATGCATTCATTCTAGGAGACTTGAACACTCCACTCACTCTGAAGGACAGGTCAACCACACAGAAAATAAGTAAGGAAAGAGAGGCATTTAACAACACAATAGAACAGATGGACCTAACAGACATCTACAGAACCTACACCCAAAAGCAGCAGAATACACATTCTTCTCAAGTGCACATGGAACATTTTCAAAAATAGATCATATACTAGGCAACAAAAAGAGCCTTGGTAAATTCAAAAAGATTGAAATTGTACCAACCAGTTTCTCAGACCACAAAGGTATGAAACTAGAAATAAACTACCCAAAGAAGATGAAATATCCCACAAACACATGGAGGTTTCACAACATGCTCCTAAATAACCAACGGATCAATGACCAAATAAAAACAGAGATCAAGCAATATATGGAGACAAATGACAACAATAATTCAACACCGCAAAATCTGTGGGATGCAGTGAAGGCCGTGTTAAGGGAAAGAATATTGCAATACAGGCCTACCTCAGGAAAGAAGAACAATCCCATATGAGCAGTCGAAACTCATGATTAATAAAACCAGGAAAAGAATAAGAAATGAGGCACAAAGTCAGTAGAAGGAGGGACATAAAGATTAGAGCAGAAATAAGCAAAATTGAGAAGAATAAAACAATAGAAAGAATTAATGAAAGCAAGAGCTGCTTCTTTGAGAAAATAAACAAAATAAATAAACCCCTAGCCAGACTTATCAAGAAAAAAAGAGAGTCTACTCACATAAACAGAATCATAAATGAGAAAGGAAAAATCACTATGGATACCACAGAAATACAAATTATTAGAGAATACTATAAAAAATTATAAGCTAACAAATTGGATAACCTAGAAGAAATGGACAATTTTCTAGAAGAATACAACCTACCAAGGCTGACCCAGGAAGAAACAGAAAATCTAAACAGACCAATTACCAGCAACGAAATTGAACTGGTGATCAAAAACCTACCTAAGAACAAAACTCCTGGACCAGATGGATTCATCACTGAATTTTATCAAACATACAGTGAAGACCTAAGACCCATCCTCCTTAAAGTTTTCCAAAGAGTAAAGGAAGAGGGAATACTTCCAAACTCATTCTTTGAGGCCAGCATCACTCTAATACCAAAACCAGGCAGACACCACAAAAAAAAGAAAATTACAGACCAATATCCCTGATGAACATAGATGCAAAAATACTCAACAAAATATTAGCAAACTGAATTCAAAAATACATCAAAAAGATCATCCATCATGATCAAGTAGGATTTATTCCACAGATGCAAGGATGGTACAACATTCGAAAATCCATCAACATCATCCACCAAATCAACAAAAAGCAGGACAAAAACCACATGATCATCTCCATAGATGTTGAAAAAGCATTTGACAAAATTCAGCATCCATTCATAATAAAAACTCTCAACAAAATGGGTGTAGAGGGCAAGTACCTCAACATAATAAAGGCCATATATGACAAACCCACAGCCAACATTATACTTAACAGCCAGAAGCTGAAAGCTTTTCTTTTAAGATCAGGAACAAGACAAGGATGCCCACTCTCCCCACTTCTATTCAACATAGTACTGGAGGTCCTAGCCATGCAATCAGACAACACAAAGAAATAAAAGGCATCCAGATTGGCAAGGAAGAAGTTAAACTGTCCCTGTTTGCAGATTACATGATATTGTACATAAAAAACCCTAAGGAATCCACTCCAAAACTACTAGATCTAATATCTGAATTCAGCAAAGTTGCAGGATACAAAATTAATACACAGAAATCTTTGGTATTCCTACACACTAACAATGAAGTAGCAGAGAGAGAAATCAGGAAAACAATTCCATTCACAATTGCATCAAAAAGAATAAAATACCAAACAATAAACCTAACCAAAGAAGTGAAAGACCTATACTCTGAAAACTACAAGATACTCATGAGAGAAATTAAAGAAGATACCAATAAATAGAAACACATCCCATGCTCATGGATAGGAAGAATTAATATTATCAAAATGGCAATCCTGCCTAAAGCAATCTACAGATTCAATGCAATTCCTATCAAAATACCAACAGCATTCTTCAACAAACTAGAGAAAATCATTCTAAAATTCATATGGAACCACAAAAGACCCCTAATAGCCAAAGCAATCCTGAGAAGGAAGAATAAAGCTGGGGCGATTATGTTCCCTGACTTCAAGCTCTACTACAAAGCCACAGTAATAAAGACAGTTTGGTACTGGCACAAGAACAGACCCATAGACCAATGGAACAGACTAGAGATCCCTGAAATAAATCCAACCATATATGGTTACTTAATATATGATAAAGGAGCCATGGACATACACTGAGGAAATGACAGTCTCTTCAACAGCTGGTGTTGGCAAAACTGGACAGCTACATGCAAGAAAATGAAACTGGATTATTGTTTAACCCCATACACAAAAGTAAACTCGAAATGGGTCAAAGACCTGAATGTAAGTCATGAAACCATAAAACTCTTAGAAAACAACATAGGCAAAAATCTGAATATAAGCATGAGCAACTTCTTCCTGAATGCATCTTCTCAGCAAGGGAAACAAAAGCAAAAATTAACTCATTGGACTACATCAAACTAAAAAGTTTCTGTACAGTAAAGGACACCATCAACAGAACAAAAAGGCACCCTACAGTATGGGAGAATATATTTGTAAATGACATATCCGACAAGGGGTTAACATCCAAAATATATAAAGAACTTATACACCTCAACATCCAAAAAACAAATAACCTGATTAAAAAACGGGCAGAGGATATGAAGAGACAGTTCTCCAAAGAAGAAATTCAGATGGCCAACAGACACATGAAAAAATGCTCCACACCACTAATCATCAGGGAAATGCAAATTAAAACCACAATGAGATATCACTTCACGCCAGTAAGGACGGCCAGCATCGAAAAGACTAAGAACAACAAATGCTGGTGAGGATATGGAGAAAGGGGTACCCTCCCACACTGCTAGTGGGAATGTAAATAGTTCAACCATTGTGGAAAGCAATATGGAGCTTCCTCAAAAAACTAAAAATAGAAATAACATTTGACCCAGGAATCCCACTCCTTGGAATTTACCCAAAGAATACAACTTCTCAGATTCAAAAAAACATATGCACCCCTGTTTATCACAGCACTTTTTACAATAGCCAAGATATGGAAGCAACCTAAGTGTCCATCAGTACATGAGTGGATAAAGAAGAGGTGGTACATATACACAATCAAATACTATTCAGTCATAAGAAATAAACAAATCCTACCATTTGCAACAACATGGATGGAGCTGGAGGATATTATGCTCAGTGAAATAAGCCAGGTGGAGAAAGACAAGTGCCAAATGATTTCCCTCATTTGTGGAGTATAATAAGGAAGCAAAACTGAAGGAACAAAACAGTAGCAGACTCAGAGACTCCAAGAAGGAACTACTGGTTACCAAAGAGGAGGTGTGTGGGAGGACGGGTGGGGAGGGAGGGAGAAGGGTATTGAGGGGTAGTATGTTTAGTACACATGGTGTGGGGATCACAGGGAAAACAGTGTAGCACAGAGAAGGCAAATAGTGAATCTGTGGCATCTTACTACACTGAGGGACAGTGACTGCACTGGGGTAAGGGTGGGGACTTGATAATATGGGTAAATGTAGTAACCACATTGTTTTTTCATGTGAAACCTTCATAAGAGTGTATATCAATAAAACCTTAATAAATAAATAAATAAAATATGGCATAAATTATTGCTTCAATGCAACAACTGAATTACTTAAGAATTTTCCTGTAATATATTCCAATTCGTGCACTTAATGCCAAACAGAATGAAGGATAGGTTACCTGATCTTTAGTTTGCATTATCTGTAAGATTATTTAATAAGAAGCATAAGCATTGTAATCAAATCTTAGTAAGCCATAAAAGAGAGGAATAGGAAAGAACTGTTTATTAAAAATAGTTTCACATGGAAAAATCTTACGGACATTCTAAAATCACATTGCACCTTAGTGTTATTAGCTACATAAAATTAGGCTGTCAGGTGCTGCTTTATGAATAGTAAGGAAGAAAAAGAATCACAAGGGACAAATCACTGTCATTCACAGAAGACTACCTGGCAGTCTAAGAATTAAGTTCACTCTTCAGGGCATGCTATCCTCAGCTGTTATAAATATGCTGGAATGCCTCTGTCAGCAGGCTCAATAAAGAGGCTGCCTCCACCAATACAGTACTTGTAAGGTGCAGGCTGCTGCTCAGAGGGAAGGGAACAAAGACATTTTGTTTCCAATTATTATCACTTTGCCTTTGAGTGCAGTCAAGCAATTTCATGACCAGTAAGACAGAAAGGATTCTGAACAGTAGAGTAACCAAACAAAATCCCTCTAATTAAATGACACTTGGCAAGGTGAGAGGACATGTAGAGTCTTGTTTAGAGTAAACTGTCCCCACATAGAGTCCACAGCTTAGCATTTGGGGGTAAGAAAACACTTGAACGTCTGCAGATTACTCCACTGCCTCATTTGGAATTACTTGTAGGCCTTAGCTATCTACGATTTTTCCTCAGGGCATCACTGATTTATTAATTCTTATGATAAATCATCAAATAAATAGAGGTCTTTGGTATGACTATGATCTTTTTTAAGTAGTGTACAATATCAGATCTATTTTTCTACCTGCTGTCCTAACCAAATATTTTATTTACCTGCATTCCTGGCATAGTTGATATTCTCAAGTTTACATATTTAGCCTAGAAGCTGCCAGAGGTCAGAAAGTGGCCTGTAGACTATATTCAGGAAAATCCCAGGATTTTCTTTAAGTCACGGCAGTGCCATACCTGTGCAATTATACCAGAGCTGATCTGTAGCAATCCTTTAAGTCTGAGTTCTCAAATCACAGAACCTTCTGGAACTCTGAGATCTAAGAAACCCCTGGGGCCAGGACAGGAGGTAAATGGCAATATCTGGCCAAGTGATCTCCATGGACCACTGAATAAATGAAGGGAATGTTGTACAAATCAAAACACAAAATACTGATGATTTATTCTAACAGTCATTTGTCAACTACATGGCTGTTGTTCTAGAATCTTCCAGTGGGAATCATAGAGCTGTTTCCTAACCCTAGAAGCCATGAACCCCTGTTGGCCCCTGTGGAGTAATCAAGGGTCTTCAAGTATGCATTGAACAGAAGCATTTTTAGTAAAATGAATAAATACCTTTTGCATATAAATGTATTCTCTAACTGTATAAAATACACAAATTTATTTGAACTATTTCCTGAAAGCACATCTATTGATTGTTATGTATTTTTATTATTAACTGATTCTAAAAATTGAACCAACAGTAAGATTAGGAAGGACTGTAAAAAGTGCTGATAATTAAGTGAGTTCCTCTCATTCAAGAGTTTAGAAGCACCTCCAAAGAGAAAACAATAAACTTGATAAGCATGAAAATGAATAGGAAAAAAGGAAAATGTTTCAGTTAACAAATTCTCAACCCAAAGAAGAGAGCTAGAGTTAATGAAGCTTATTCCAAGTGCACCAAAACCTATCCACCTCCATACAGTAGATTCTGTTATACACAGATTAATGTTCTTAACTAGAACTTTGACATTTCCCTTATTCTTCCTTTATATCCAAACACTGAATTTGCTGTTCTTCCCTTGCAGCATAAGTTTGTGAGGGTTTCAATAAGCCATTACTCTTGCCTACTCATTCTTTTCCTCTATCACCTTCTCTCTGCACAGTTCTTAGTCATAGATGGGTGGCTTATGCTGACATGCTGGGGATTTTTTTAAACATTTCTTTTATGATAGGTGAAATGGTCTATACATTCTAATATCAGAATATATACTCCAAGTCTAATTTAGTTCCCTAAGCAGTGTAAAAGGTGCAATCTAAACCTGTCAGGTAGGAGGGAATCATTTACATAGAGAAATAGTTCTTGCTAATAGCATCTAAAATGAGTTATGTTTTACTGATTGAGATACAAGACAGAATGCTTTCCTCTACCAATCACCTCCACATTATAGCAGGGGTCAAAAGGAACCCAAAAGTGTATTACCTATGTTTCCTTAGGGCAGACTTTTCGTCCTTTTTTCTCATATTATGTTGTGCTATTACCATCTATCACAGTAGCTGGTATATCGTAGAGGTTCGTTAGTTTTTGAATGAATAAATGAATGAATGAGTAGATCAGTGAATATCAGCCATTTAGTAACTCCACAAACTCACTTGGCCTGAAATAATTACTTCAGCAGTGGAACCAAGGTGTAGTTTGGAAGGCTTTAGAATCCACACTCCCATCACTTCGGCCCCAAATTCATTTCAAACAAATATGAAATCTAAGTTAAAACAGTCTTCTATGCAAACTTCAGGTTAAGATTGGTCCACTGGCACGTCCTTCTGAGAAGACCACTTCCCAGCCCAATCTTATTTTACAAGGAAATTCTACAATTGAAATTGAATCAGCAACTATGCTAAATCCATATTTTTTCCTCATTTCATTTTCCTCCCAAATGTTTTGTTAAAATTTCCAAAATTCTGTGTAAGTCTACAACAATTCTACTTTTCTCAATTGCTCTGAGTTATCAGAATACAAGCTCCACAAGGAGAGGGATCTTTGGCTATTTTGTTTAATAGTGCATTCCAAGCACCAAACAATGTTCAACATAAAACAGACACTAAATATTTTTGCATTTTTAATGCTCCATCTACCTCGGTTAACCCCCACCCCTGCCTCTGATGCCTCATGCCATTGTGTGATTCTCTGCCTATATTCATTCCTTGGTATCTGACTTGGTATTTTATGTTTTGCTTACTCAAAGCCATTTAAAAATAAGAAAAAGAATACTATAATCAATGTAGTAGAGACACCCAGTTATTAATTGGAGTCTTACCTAGCCGCTGTTTCTATGGGTGTCCCATAGTGACACACTGTAAGGCGCTACCACTGAGTGACAGAACAGGAAGGTGCCAAGGCAAGAGGGCAAAATAATCATACCACATCAGCAGTTACACTCAGGAAAGCACTTTTATATACACCACTTTAGTTCATCTTCGTAACTGTTTTGTCTAGTCAGAAAGATCTTTTCTCAATATTCAGAAAGAAAAACTGTGGCTCAGAGAGACTGACTTTCCAAGGTCCCCACAGATAATAAAAGTTTGACCCTGTCCTTACTGATTCTCCTTGAGAATTTGCTTTCTATCCAGCCCTTTAGATCCAAGCGCATTCTGCAGTTATGTACTTAGGAAGTTAAAAACAAACCAACAAATACAGGCAAGGCTACATCTCACATTTGCCACCCTGGAAAGCTGTGCTATACAGCTTTCGTAACAAACCGGTGAGTAAAACGAAAGACTGAAGAACAAACCTTACTCTCTGAAAAACAAGCTCTCCAGTGGTACAAATCTATGCGCAGTAAAAACTGGAAAACTGTGAAGGCAGAGAAGCATGCAAAGGCACAGGGAGAAAACCTTTCAAAGTGAAAGAGATCACTATGATTCTGCAGGGACGCACACCCTCCAGACCATGTGGCAGCTGCTTTCCAGACCTCTGTTAGAGGCTGCTCTGCCTGGCCCTGAGGTCGGTGGGAGAAGCAGTACCCCCTTCCTTTTCACTAATCATCCTTGACATCCAGTTGGGATGCCCATCAGAGACAGTCTATTCGTGGCTTTCGAGGTCAGCCTGGCACCGTGTGAGGAGACTGTCTGCATTTTGGTTGCATTATCTTTGACAATTTGGCAATATCAATTTCTACAGAGAGAAGAGAAACATAAGTAAGTCTTTACCAGGGTTCGTAAAAAATTATATTTGATTATTGACAACTTGGGGAATTTTTTTGGAGTATTTATAGGTAGCCTAGAGTTGTAGTTAAAGTTACTTTGAATCATTTGAGGAGCTTTGGGTTACCTGAGATTCAATTTCCTGATGTGTTCCTGTGTCCCTTGAGGGATGCAGATTCAACCTGCAGTTAAAGAAACTTATGTTGAAGGCCCCTCACTTACACATGCACCTTCCAAAGGTCCTAGTGACATCTGCACATAATTATATATTTTGCAAAATCTATAAAAATTGCTGTAATTTTTCTAGTCTATCTAGTCTTCAATTACATTTTCCCTTGTGTCTGCTAGCATTGAAGTAGCTACTGGCACTTTTTAGAACTGGCTAATGGTAGATAAAATTGGAGATGCATTCATTTTAGTTTGTAGGATATAGTTGTGTAGTTTACATTCTCTTCTCTGTATAATTAAGTAACGAAATTGCCCAGCTACTAAGTATGAGAGATGTAACTCTAACTTTTGTCTGACTACAATGCTAGTGCACTTTATACTATATGGCCCTTTCTATGCTTAGTAGTCCATTAACCTAAATGAAAGAGCCTCAACTACTTGCCAACTTTTGACACCAGGTCATATTTCTTTGTCTGACCCCAAAATACTTATCTAGCCTATTGCTGATTGCTCCCTTGTTGTACACACCATAAATATACTACAATTCCCTAGACCCAATCCTTATAGGTCTTCTTGCACATACTCATTCCTTGGCCTGAAATGGCCTGACCCAATATTTCTAAAGATTCTTAAGTTCCTGTTGATTTACAAGAAGTTCTGACATTGACAAATGTAAAACTCATAATATGCCAATACTATGAGGATACCAATGGCACTTGTTTAATGAGAGTGTCAAATTAAACTATTCAAGAATACTCACGGTACACAGAAACCTGTAATGCTCTGAAATCTTACAGTTCAAGTAAGAAACTTTTGCTAAATGTAACCATTCCAAAAATTGACAACACCAATAAGAGTCAGCAATGAAAAAAAATTCCCCAAGTTGTCAATAATCAAATATAATTTTTTATGAACCCTGGTAAAGACTTAATCATGTTTCTCTTCTCTCTGTAGAAATTGATAGTGCCAAATTGTCAAAGATAATGCAACCAAAATGCAGACCAAGAGGTATTACATGGGTATGTCAAGGATTTTATTTAAATGGTGTGTTGTGCTATTTTTCTGGATTTCGTGATTTTTGTAGTATTTGTCACCTTTTCAAAATTTGTACTTCTGTGTGATTTCTTTTTTTATTCTACATAAATATTTACTTTGTTTTGGTAACTTATATTCTTTTTCTTAAAGAAGATCCCAAGTTGTATAAGCTTCAGGCTCCACAAAAACTGAGTTTGGCTTTGTTGGAGAACTTTAAAAGAAAATACAGATTAATGATGCATCTACAGATCTGAATTAAGACGCTCTCAGGACAGCACAAAGCATCTCCCTGGCCATCCAGAGGCTGAAACTCACTTGGAGCTAAAGGATTATCAATGGACTCCTGTCCTGTTTTAGAATTTAGCAAAGAAGCCCTGGGGAGTCAGGAATGTGACACTCTGTGATATTCCACAGATTTTCATTTCCTTAGGCGATTGTAAACAATACAGAGAGAATTCTTAGGAAAGTTGCTCTCAACAGATGTGCATTCCAGGAGTGTGGATGCTGGACAGCTCAGTAGAGAGATGGTTCTGCATTTTCTCTAGAAAAATTGGGGGAAAGGCCTAGAGAATAGCCCCAAGGAGTTACCAGGAATGGCTGCTGAAACCAGGATATCTAAAGTCTTCATTGGCAGATCCAAGGTAGCAAAAGGGCCAAGAAGCATTCCACTGAAGCCATTGATCCCTAAGATGCTAAGCACAGAATGAGACCCAATGCACAGAGCGGCTACTCTCACTGGTCACACAAAGAGATGTTCTGGAAATACGTAGAAATATTTTTGGTTGTTGCAGTGACTGTGGAGCACTGCTGACCTTATACTGGGCAGCGATCCTAGATGGCCTTTAATGTGCAGAATGATCAAGGCTAATAAAGGACTATTCTACATACGCTCTGCACTAGTTTCAAATGTTCCTCTGGATATTGATGTAGAATGGGTGAAAACCCTATTTATAATAATTTCAGTCTTTTTATATAAACCCAATGTACTTTGCATGGTATAATATAAGTTCGTAAATGATGGGAATTTGTTTATAATTTCCCCAATGCATGTTCATCTCTTCCAAGTACCATGGTCCTCTTGGCCAAGCAGTGAGTGTCATTTCCAAAATTAATATACTTTAACTAAGTCGTTCTGTATTTGCAGTTGTTGCATTTATAGGAATTTTACACATACATGGAAATACACTTAACTTTTAACAACTTCAATTGGTCAAATGTAAGAAAAAGACTTATAAGTCTTAAAACCTATTCCCTATTAGTATGCAAGTACCTATTTCATTGCTTATTCTATTGCATGGTTCCTGAACATGTTCGTGGTGTAAAAGAATAATTCAAATTTTTGTGTAGTGATTTTTCCCACTCTAAACTGGCATCTCAAATACAAGAGAGTAAGTTTGTAGGTTGAGTCAAGTAATAAAGGTAAAACTGAATTTATAAGCAAAGGAGGAAGGTTGCCATCTGGGAACAGTGAATCTTGTATGTACAGATTTTTGCCTAAGACTGTTGGCTGGAAAGTAATACAGGGCATTTTGACTTTGAATAGGACAACTAGGATTTGAAAGAAAACAATTTCAGTTATTTATGGATTCTCTAGAAAGCCTTGCGCGTTTCAGATGTAGGCATGCATGACAGGTTGTCTGTGTTATATCCCCTTGGTTAGGCCTGCACCACATCCGTCAAAAGAGTTTTTAAATATTGCCATACATAACATTTTATTTTAAATTACTTTTCTTTACTTCTCTTTTATATTCCTCTAAGGATATCACATTGAGTTTTTAGGACTTAGGTAAATAGATGGGTTACATTATCTATGACTTTTATATCAGGAGAATAAAGGCGCATTGCAAAGACATTCACTATGAAACAGAGGCAGCTGGGTCTGACGTTGCTGAGCTGACGCTCAGTGGCCTTCAGCTGCAATTCCCCCGTTGTACGCATGAAGGAGTCTCCCACAGGCACAAAGAGGATCCTAGCAGACTTTCCCTATGTAGGAGGAATTCAACTCATATTTAACATATGGCTGGATGAATTTAAATTAAAATTAGGTTTCACAACCCTCGTGCCTCTGGAAGGAGAAGAGAAGGTTTTTTGTTTTGTTTTGTTTTGTTTGTTTTAAGTAAATGATCTACTGAATAGACAGGTGATTTGAGAGGCTTGCTATTTCAGAGAAACTGTAGGTAGAGAAGCAAGTGAAAGAAACTCAAATTTTCTCCTAGAAACCATTTAGATTTGGCCTGAGAACATCCTTTAACTGTTAATTAATTGAACATCCTTTAAAAATTAATTATTTTAAAATTTAATTAATAAAAACAGAAGCAGACTCATACACCATGAATTTTCTCCAGCTTCTAATAATCAAAAACAGGTAAGCCATATGCTTACAGTTAAAAACTTTTATGGCTTTACAAAAAAAAAAAAAAAAGAAAGGCCGAATCAGTATGGGTATTGTATTATTCCAGACAAGGTTTTTCACATATCAGAGTGTAGACATATAAGCACTTCACACTATTACTAAATGTCATACCATGATTTTTCTCAAAATGATGGAGACTGCCATATAAATGTGTATGTGTGTGTACGTGTGTGCATGTGTATCAATGTATACATACATGCACATATTTTCCCACAGATTCTCGTTTCCCTCTCAAAGAAATAGTATCCATAATAAACTTGTATGAGATCCCAATTGTAATTCTGGGGGGGGAAATCCCAGGGCAAAAAAACCTTTGAAACCAAAATCAGTCAAAGGGAGAAATAAAGTGGAAGAAACCCGTTTATTGCTTACAAGCAATCACCCACTTCTGCTCTCTCACCCGGCTGCAGAAGAAGAGCCCCCACCCAACCACTCAGGTCCACATAAGCCCTCACTTGCCCTTCTGATTATCTATTGATATGGAGATGGCTACTTCTCTCCAACCCTTGGAAACACCTATTTATATGGAGATGAACTAAGGCCAGGCGAGAGAGGCTGGAAATAGTGCAATTTTACCCACACCAATGCTGTTATCTTTGAGATGTTTTTCAAAAGACTATTCCTTTTGTTGCATTGGTTAGGATTTCACACTGTCAAGACATATAATAATTTTATTATTGCATTATTCTCATCTGTGTGAATGAATTTTAAGCATTTTAAGCATTACATCGGGAGAAAAAAGTCACATAAGAATAACACCATTTACATAATGTGTTCAAAAATCAAGAATATTATTTGCTCACCTTACATCACTTTATCATGAATCACATATACAAATATGGGTGATAAAAATATATTAAAAATATATTTAAGAACAAGAGAATGATGAACACAAAATTCAGGACAAAGACTATCTCTTGGGAGAGGCAAAAAGATATGTCCCAATAAGACACTCAACAGAACTTTGGAGGGATTGGCGATGCTCAATATTTTCATTTGGTGTTTTTCATTGTATCATTTAAATAATTAAATAAATTATTTTACTATTTATAATACTTACAACTCTATATTTAGGTATATATTAATAAACATTCTCTGGAAGTGATATGCCTGAGTCAGAATACGAGGAGCTTCCGTTCTCCTAAAGCCTGGCCAATACCCAGGACTGGGTTCCCTCCAGCACTGTGTCCCTCACTCTGCTACCTTCAACTGCTTAGCATCGGGAGGAGGCTGGCCCCACCATAACTCCAGTCCCTGTCACTTCAAGAAGCAGAGCTCAGGCAAATGAAAAAAAAGGCCACCAAAGGAAGACTATGGATCCAGGATGCATCCTCTGGAAAGGGAAGGCATAGCCATGCCCAGGAACAGCCAGAGAAATTCTTGCCAGGGGATCCGGTGATGAGCACAGGTCCCAGCTGGATAGGCAGAGGTGGCTTGGCTGGGGGAGGGTAATGGCAGAAGCCATATGTGGCTCCTAGAAACCAAGGAAAAGGCAGTTGGTGGAGTTGCAGCAAGGGAGATGGGCGGCATCAAGGAGGTCTGAGAGCAGAAGTCTGGGACCCTGCTGTGCAGGCCAGTTCCAGTGTGAAACTTGAGGGCTATACACTGACAAGAGCAAGGCAGGATGCTGGTCTCAGAGGAAGAGGTAAGTAGGAATCAAAGGGGAAATAAAAATACAGGGAATGAGAGTGGAATCCATTCTCAGACATTGAGATACAAAAAACAAGATTGGTTAGAAGGAAGAGTAAAAGCAGGAAACAGGCTGAAGGAGGAAGCCGGCCAAAGGCCATCAACAGCAAAGTTGGCTTGATCCATATATACTATCTCTGCCACTGGGCTGGGGCTTTTCAAAGTTCCCATCGGATTGATGGAGACAAGCATCATGATTCATTCTCCAAAAAAACTGAGATATAAACAGTATAGTAAGAACAGAAAGGATTCCATCTTAAAGCTAAGATCCAATTTTAAAAACCAGGAAATTAGGAAGTAAGATTCCCAATATATTCTTTAGCAAACAGACAATAACTCAGCCCACCTTGAGGGCAGAGCAGGTGGACTTCATTGATCCCAGAGGGAAGATGTTATCTTGGGGAGGAACCTAATCAACAAGTTTGTGTTAATTTTGCATAATTTCCTGGAGAACTGATAATAGAAGAGACTTAATGTCTCTCACTGGAGACAAGCATTTGGGGACCACTTTACAAGTTTATACTCCCTGGCCCTTTGAAAAATCTTTAAAAGAGGGAACCCCCAGCCTTTAGCATGCCTCCTCTCTGAGGACACCTGCACTTTCTCTCCCTTTAAGTGCATATCTTTAAATAAAGCTTTCTCATTGCTCAACTTAATTGCGTTTCGTCTCTCTGCACTTTTCCAGTGGTAAGCGTTTTTGTTTCTTTTTTATTTCATTCTAAATCTTACTTAATCTCCACTTTACTCCTGATAAGTAGGGAGGAGCTGCTGAGAGCTCAGATTTGGGCCTGCAAGTTCCCATCACCTGGGTGACCCGGATGGAACTGCAGCTGCAGGAGCCTGCCCGGAAACCTCTTTCCTTTGGGAAGTTCTCAGAACGTAATCTCACCCCATCCTGTGCTCCACAGCCCCCCAACTCGTGGGGTGGTAAGGGGTTAGCCCCCAGACGGTGCAGATCCAAGTGGACACGGGATGCCGAGTGACCCTGGCTTTAAGAGACGGCAAGGGAATCTGCCCTCTACCAAGAAAACGTTCGGCGAACTTCCTCTTTCCATCTGCACTTTCCCATTCTCAGCCGCATGCAAGGCAGCTACCATTCCCTGCTACTCTCGCTGTGGGTAAAATTGCAATATTTACAGAATCTCTCAGCTGGCTTTAGTACATCTCCATATCAATAGGTGTTTCCAAGAGGTGGAGAGAAGTAGTCATTTCTATATCAATAAGTAATTACACGGGTGAGGAGGGCTTATCTGGATCGGAGAGGTTGGGTGAAGCTTTCTCTTCTTCTGCAGCTGGACAGAGAGAAACACAGGATCACTGCTTGTAAGAAATAAATGGGTTTCTCCCACTTTATTTCTCCCTTTGACTGCTTTTGGTTTCAAAGGTATTTTGCCCCAGGATTTTTCCCCTGGTGTTACATCTGGCGGTAGTTGGCAAGACCTCTCAACCCGAAATCTTTCTACATGGATGCAACCCTTGGGTAAGGTGCCTCTAGGGATGGTAGGGAGGCCCAGTGGCTGCAGTGGTAGAGGATGCAGTTTCCCTTGGAGCCACCTATCTGTGGGCTTCCACCTGGGGAGTCCCTAGTGGGGAATTGGTCTAGGGCAAAGCACCTCCTAGAGAGGTGGGGCCTTCCCCAGAATTGGGGAAGGATGGAGACACCAGAAGCTGTGGAATTAGCCCTCCCTGAAACAGAAGACTGCTTAGAGGCCATATAGCAGCTGGGGTTGTAGGATCTCTTTTCCTCGAGATAGTGGAAAGTGTTATTGAGGGGAGAGAGAGGGTTATTGAGGGGAGAGAGAGACTTTGGCAGGAGAGAGACACACTTCAGCATCGCTTAGAGGAGCCCTTAAGAAAAAAATATAGTTATTGAGAAGACAGGTCGTATTCCTGGAAGATGCTAGCAGTGAAGGAGGAGGCAGCTGGAGAATCTGCTTCTTGCAGTAGGGCATGGGGGAAGAGAGGAAAGAGCAGAACATTCAGCCCCAGAGATGGTAGAGGAGACATTGGGAATGATGAGAGGGTGTGGCCGAGGGCTGATCTGTTCCTGAGGCCACAGACAGAAGCACCAGCCTCTTCTGTATTAAAGACCTACCCAGTTGTAATTAAGAAAGTAAAAACACAACAACCACGGGCTCCTCAGGGGGAGGAGTCACCACCTTGCCACATTGTGGAGGCGCCTATGCTCCGCCCTTACACCCAGAATGAGCTGATGGACATGAGCGTTCAGTATTGGCAGAAGCCATCAGAACGTCTGCCTACATGGCTTTTGCGTCTCCAGGATATGGGGGTGGAAAATATTGTTATGTCAGGTTCTGAAATGGGTAGACTGGCTTGCCAGATGACTCACCCTCCCCTCCGGCAGCTGTGGCACAGTGCCCATCACACCTCAGGGAATCAGACACTTCTGGACTGGCTGATAGCAGCCATCAGGGCAGTTTGGCCTTATCAGGGTGATTTACCATACTTACTCACTAGCTGGAAAATGTATGCAGAGCTCCAACAGGTGTTGCGGGAATTGGGCATGAAAAATATCATCTATAATATGAACCCCCAGGGGCCTGATGCGGAGCTGTTCACTGTAAGAATGAGAAATCTGGCGCTCCATACAGCTCCCCCATCTCCTCTTGGATTCCTAAGACTATTCTGCCCCCCACACAGGGTAACCCATAAGTGAGGATACTCATACTTTAGCAGATCTGGGGAGGTTGAAACAATAAGAGCACTGACGGAAGTATGGGCTATGACTGAAAGGAGAGGTGAAGTATTGAGGACCCAGATGTGGGTTGATTTGATAAATGCCGGGATAGAGAAAGAAAAACTTGATGGGCAGCCCAAGAGGATCTTGTTAGAACTGTGGCACCAACTAAAGCCAGAGCAGCAGTTCCAGCTGCTGAGGTCCAGGACACAGAAGCTGGAGTCAAAGCCCCATGTCCAGCTTTTGTCCCTGCAAAACTTCCTAGGGGACAGTATTCAGGCTCTGCCTGGGGCCTCACCCCCATAGGAAAACGATTGGGCATCACAGTTCGACTGAGGGAGTCCAGGACCCCACCTTCAGGGACGTGGTGGGTACCAGAGGCCACATTTAGAATTAGAAATTCATTGGTCCCCTGTGAATGTACAATGTGTCCTGGCACTGGTGGACACAGGAGCTAAATGTGCTCTGATTTATGGCAACCCTGAGTGTTTTCCTGGGACCCCTGCTGCAATAGATGGCTAAAGGGGTAAGGCATTTAGAGTGAAGAAAGCCCAAATCCCAGTGGGGATAGGGCATTTACCCCCAAAGGAGTATACTGTGTACATTTCTCCCATCCCTGAATATATTTGGGGGGTAGATATCCTGCAGGGCCTGTGTCTACAGACTACTGCAGGTAAGATCGGACTGAGGGTACATGTGGTAAAGGCAGTTCTGAGGGGACATGCTAAGCACCCACCTGTAGCTCTGCCTGTACCTCAGCAGGTGACAAATACTAAGCAGTATAAATTGCCTGCAGGGCACAAGGAAATTGGAGAGACTCTACAGGAGTTGGAGAAGTTGGGCATCATAAAGCCCACTCATAGTCCTTTTAATTTCCCAGTGTGGCCAGTGAATAAGCCAGACAACAGCTCCTGGCGCATGACCACAGACTGCAGGGAATTGAATAAAGTCACACCCCCTTTGCATGCTGCTGTCACCTCTATAGCAGCCCCTAAGGACAAACTCAGTCATGAACCAGGGTCGTATCATTATGTTATGGACCTTGCTAATGCTTTCTTCTCTGTTGACATAGCACAGGAAAGTTAGGAAAAGTTTTCCTTCATGTGGAAAGGCTGGCAGTGGACATTCAAAGTCCTTCCACAGGGATACCTCCATGGTTCCACCATTTCTCATGGACTTGTAGCCCAGGACTTGGCCACATGGAAGAAACTGCAAACGGTGCAGCAGTAGCACTACATTGATGATGTGATGCTCACGTCAGATTCTCTTGCAGATTCAGAAGGGGCAGTTCCTAGACTGCTGCAACATCTACAGAAAGAAGGGTGGGCTGTGAACAGCACCAAGGTCAGGGACCTGGTTTGTCTATAAAGTTCTTGGGGGTTGTCTGGTCGGGTAAAACGAAAGTTATTCCTGAAGCAGTCATAGACAGAGTCCAGGCTTTCCCTACGCCTACCACTGTGGCAGTCTTACAAGAGTTTTTGTGTCTTTTGGGCTACTGGAGAGTGTTTATCCTGCACTTGGGACAAATTTTGAAGACCTTATACTGGTTGGTATGAAAGGGCATCGGGTGGGACTGGGATGAGACCTGTGCAGCTGCTTTTATTGCTGCTAAGTGAACAGTCAAGGCCATACAGACCCTTCATGTAATGGACTCATCAGACCCTGTGAGCTAGAATGTTCACGTAACCAAGGATGGTTATGGATAGGGTCTTTGGTAGCAGCTTGAACGGACATGCCAACTTATTGGATTCTGGTCACACCTATGCAAAGAAGCAGAGGTCTGGTACACCTTGACAGTGAAGCAACTGGCTGCTGTGTACCATGCCTTGCTATCTATGGAGCCCATCACTGGAACAGCTCTGACCAAGGTAATAACCACCTATCCAATTGAGGGGTGGGTGTGAGACTGGACCCAAAGATCACGGAGTGATGTGGCAGATGTCTACACTGGTCACATGGTGTGCATATTTACAGCAGTGTAGCACCCTCTCTACTAGCCCCTTAAGTTGAGAACCCCAACGCTTATTGGGGCCAGTGACATATACCAGTGGAAAGCAGGAAGAACTTGCTTTTGAGCCATTAGTAGCCAAAAGTCCTTATCAGGAGGGAGAAGCCCCTATACCTGAAGATGCTTGGTATACAGACAGCTCTGGTCTTGGGCAGCCCCCGAAGTGGAGGGCTGTGGTTTTCCACCCTAAGACTGAGACAAGATGGATGGAGGACAGAGAGGGGAAGGGCAGCCAATGGGCTGAGTTGTGGGCAGTATGGCTCATGATCACCCAGAAGCCCTCCCCTATAGTTGTCTGCACCAACAGCTGGGCCATCTATAGGGGCTTCACCCTGTGGTTACTGAGAGTTGGTCACCAGCCCCTTTGGGGGCAAGAGTTGTGGCAGGACCTATGGGCCTCTGGACAGACTAAGACTGTTACCGTATATCACGCGACCAGCCATTTGCCTTTGACATCCCCAGGGAATGATGAAGCAGACACATTGGCCCAGGTGCGCTGTCCAGCAGGAAAGCCTGCCTCTGATGTAGCCCAGTGGTTACACCAGCATTTGTTGCACATGGGGCAAAAGACAATGTGGGCTGTAGCCTGTCAGTGGGGCTTGCTGATGACCTTTGAAAAATTCAACAGAGCCCGGAAGGAGTGCCTTGTGAGCTCTAAGAGGGACTTACACTGAGTCCTGCAGCAACATGGGACAGTAGTAAAGGGGCGATACCCCTTGTCAGGTGGCAGATAAACTGTATTGGGCCTCTGCCCATATCAGAAGGGTATCGGTATGCCATGACTTGTGTGGACACAGCTACTGGACCACTGGTTGCTTTTCCTGCACATCATGTAGATCGGCAAACCACCAGGAGGGGCCTAGAGCGTCTCTTTGCAGCCTATGGCCAGCCACAGGTGACTGAGAGCGATCAAGGTACCCAGTTTACTGGACATGCATTACAAGGATGCGTGCAGCAATTAGGAATAAAGCAGAAGTTTCATTTACCGTATAACCCTACTGGGGCAGACATGATAGAGAGGTACAGTGGTTTGTTGAAATCTGGCCTGAAGTCAAGACACCAATAGTTTATGCGGCTGGTCAGTTCGCCTATGGACAGTGCTATGGCATTTGAATGAGGAGCCCCAAAAGGAGCCTTAAGCCCTGTGGATATGCTAATGCACATTGCTGCCTCTCCTATATGACTGTATGTGTAAACCAAAAAGGAGTTATTGAAGCCAGGATATGGCCAGCAGAGCAACATCCTGCTGCCAGCCCCTACTACATTAAGCCCTGGAGACACTGTTGAGTGGACGTGGCCCTGGACATTTCAACGCATGGACCAGCGATGGCTGGCCCTTCTGGCACCTTGGGGGCAAGGCCTGGAAGCTGGGTTCCTGTGTATTCCTGGGGTAACAGCACAGTGGAACTCAAAGATCATGGTAGTGTACCCAAACATCCGGGAGGTAAGAGCATCTTACGGGGAAGTTCTGTTTATCTATATGGCCAGTCCAGTACCTCCCACAGCCTTATATACTGACCCATCTGTACCTCTCACAGGGAGAGGGGTGAAAATCTGGTATGCTGGACTAGGATGAGATCCCATTCCTGCCACTGTCCTATCACAGGACCACTCTCTTGCATGCATCCTACCTGATGGACAAGATTTGCCTATGTTAGAATCATTAAAACATTTATTTATCGCCCTTAAGGTTATTTTCTCCTACAGTCCCTGAGGCCTGGATGCAGCTGCCATGTGATGACTGCTCTGAACTCCCTACCTGTTCAGCTACTGACTGCCTGTGGAATGGTCAAGCTGTGGACTTAATCTGCATGGAACTTTGAACCTAGCTGAATCCTCCACCTTGAGAATTATCATGATTTTATTGCTGTTGCTATTGTATGTGTTAGTCTGGTTACAATGCTCCAGTTTTTTCACACAGGGACCACTGAAGAAGATGGGGAATGTGTAGATTGTGAGGCGAGATTTCTGGAGGGGTGGGCTATGAGTAAAATTGCAGTATTTCCAGAATCTCTCCCCTGGCTTTAGGCATCGCCATATCAATAGATGGTTCCAAAGGGTGGAGAGAAGTAGTCCATCTCCATATCAGCAGGTGATTACCTGGGTGAGCAGGACTTATCTGGATTGGAGAGGTTGGGTGGAGCTCTCTCTTCTGCTGCAGTCGGGTCGAGAGAGATGCGGGACAACTGCTTGTAAGAAATAAATGGGTTTCTCCCACTTTATTCCCCCTTTTGACTGATTTCAGGTTCAAAGGTATTTTGTCTCAGGATTTTTCCCCTGGAGTTATACTCACTTTAATAAATTCCTTCCTTACCTACACTCTTTTGACCTGCTCGAGAATTCTTTCTTGTTCAGAGTCAAGAACCCTGCCCTGTCTAGGCTCAGGTCTCACCTGGTGCACAGGGAAAGACCTCCCAGATGTGGTGGCCTAGCAGCAAGATGAGAAACCCCAAACCTAAAGCAGGCTGGACTTGCAGATGGACATAAAGTGCCCCAGCTGTAGGGACTGAAGTGATGAAAAATCTGGTTGTATGGAAGCCTCTTGCTTCATTCCAGCAGTTGACAAACTTCCTGCATCTCTGAGGAGCTATACAGAACTTGTTTGACCTGAAGTGGGCTTTAAAGATCACTCAGGAAGGCAGAGAATCAGAATATGTGCTCCCAGCTGCTTCTGTCCCCTCCCTGACCATTGTCTTTGGACACAGCAGCACCTAGAACACAGTCCCAACCTGAGACCAACAATTTTCTATCACTCATCAGCCTGCTGCCAAGCTGGCAAAGAACACAGTATGTTTCTGACAAGGTTCTTTCATAGAACAAGAACTCACATGAAAATCATCAATGCTTAGGAGCCACTAAAAATTCTCTTTAGCCTTTTGAACATTAAAGAAAACAACCTGCAATTTAAAAATTGGGCAAATTAATTTTTTTTTCAATTCTCTTCATTAAGACATGGCTAAGCAACATTCACGACTAAAAATCCTAAACCTCCTTTCCGGAATGCAAATTGGGGGTAATGGCTTAGAACTACAACCACATGAGACAATGCCCCAGGCATTGATGTGTATGTAAGCAGGGCATCAACAAAATAGTCAACTTAGTAAAAGGCAATACACAATTTCTATGCTGCTTTTCATTCCAGTGCTTTTAGGATTTTTTTTTTCTTTAGCCTAAACATGGTAACCCTGTTTAACAATAACCAGGCAGGATATTATTTGCTATTTACAAAGAATTAGAATAAAATAAATGAACTGAATTGGATTCTTTAATTTAAAAGTGCTTACACCACTAATCTTTCCTTTCCAGCAGCAGCTGGAGAAAGGCAGGGACAATACCATGCTTCAGTTCACCTTTACATTCCAACCGGAATGACTCCAGATGCTAGGATTACCCTGGAAATGTAATTAGTTTCAATTAACTAACATCTGGCCAAACATAAACATATTTGGAATTCAGGTAAAGGAAAGCACATTCCTACACAGCAAGATTGTTTACTAACCAGTCTGAAAAAGGGTAAAAGAGACTATTAATGTCATTGAGAAATAACTACTTTAATAAAAGTGGTTTTTGAAACATATTCTTTGAGATTTTTCTCCAGATCTAGATTTCTGGATACACCTCCAGTATAATTACATGAGCCAAAATCTGTTCACATAACAGGTCAAATTCTATCCCGGCAAATACCAAGTCATCTGAAATCTTTGCATGTCTCAGCTTCAGCCAAGAGTTCACCTACTTCAAGGAAAATTTTGAATCCGTTTTCAACGTGACAAAAGAATCCCCTTGGAATTGACTGTAATAGGATCTGAGTGGCTCTTCCTTGGGATCATATTGCATGAGGGAAGAACTCAGCATCCTGATAGCTACAAGCTACAAGTGATTCTTTACATAATAGATGTACATAACAATATCGATGATAAATCTCTAATTTGATGTGCCACATATAGAGATCAAACTAAATGCTGCCAAGCTTAGTGGGAATAAAAGTAATGTTTCATTAAACAGAGCTTTTTCTGCACATATGCACCAGAGACTTCTATTCAAATTTGTGACTTTAAAAAATGTAGACCTGCCAATGGGTGGAACACCGTCACTAGAGACAGCAGATTACAATTTAATGGGAAAAACATCTGGTTTCTTGCTATTTACATATTTGTAGTATTCAGAAAAAATTACTTTTAATCATTGTCTATAATAAAAATCAAATAAAAAAGCATGTTCAACCTTAGGGGGTTGAAAATTTGATTCTAATGGAGCCTCCAGCTCTCTACCAAATAAAGGTTTTCCAAGCACTCTGGCACCTCCTGTACCAGAAAAACTTAGACTAACAGCAGATACCACATTTGACTTCCTGAAAGTAGCTATCTCACTTTACCTACCCTATGTTTAGAAGGGATTGTACTGGTAACAGATCTGAATCTAGTCAATCAGTTAGCACCACCGCCATGTTCCTCACAGCCTGGTTCACTGATGCAGGTCCTACACACAGAAAGACCACACACAAACTAAGCAACATACACGATAGTGATAACGTATAATTTTAAGTCACTAAGAAACAACTTCAAATTTACTTCTTCCCTTTGCATTTATACATACTACATTTTCCCTTTGGGGAACAAAAACCAACACAAGAGCACACACACACTCACATACACACACACCATTAACACAATCTCAAATTCATGGCCAATATTTGAGATGGAATAATCTACATTGACTCCATTTTCTCATCATTCTCTCAGTCTCAAACCATGCTCTACTTTAATCACTGAAAAACAAGTCTTTTCCAATGCTTTTCCTACATTAGCTCTATGTTGAGTTTGGACACAATGAATCTTTCCTCTATTTAGAAATATTCTGCTACCTTGGCTTTTAGCATACCAGACTCCTGCTTCTATTTCCAGCTATGCATCCATTCCTTTCTGGTCTGCTGGCCCCCATTCCTCTGTATTGCCTTTAAATGGTAGTGTTGCTTAGGTATTCTCATGCTGTGCAGTCCCCATGGCCAATCCCATTTGTCACTTCTATCACCACCTCTGTGCAGACAACTAATCTATATATTTAGCCCATATAAGCTTTCTAAGTTCCATAGTTGTATTTCTATCCACCTATTACTTATTCAGCCCTCAGATATGTTCTCTAGATATCTCAAGGTCACAATATCTAAAATAAACCTATGTAACTCTCCTCTTTATGAACTAGCTGCTCCTCCTGGTTCTCCAATATAATGCACATCATCATCATCTACATAATCCCCCAAGCCAGAAGTGTGAGTACCATCCCAACTTCCTCTATCTTCCTGGCTACGACTGCTTTAAATTAGGCCCACATCCTCTCTCATTTGGGTAAGTACAACAGCCTTATATCAGCCTTACTGCTTTGAGACACGACCTCCCCACCTTCAATCCTAGGTCTTGACAGTCATCTTTCATAGTCCAAAGACAAATCTGATGTCACTTCCTTGATTAAAAGCTACAAATGGCTATTACATCTTTAGGATAAAAATCAAATCCTTTCACTTAGGAAATAGGGCCTTTTCTGCCCAGGTCCATATTAACTTTTCAAGAGCTGCTTACCACAAATTCTGGTATGCTAGCTAGTTTGTTTTGTTTTTGTCAACTTGGTTACAGTAGGAACTGTTTCCTAGAACTCCTCTTCCTATAGAGTTCCAGGTTAGAATTGACCAAATTCTGAGATTGAAGAGATTTAGAGGGTGGGGGACCGAAGGGAAGCAACCATTACATTGTGAAGGTCATTGTTGTTTAGATGATGAGAGACAGATGCATATATGCTGGAAAGTTCTAGTTTGTTCTCTCTCCATTCAACTTCCAGCTTTCCTTCCTGATTATCCACTAGACTAAGTGACAGAGGCCTCAGGCCAAGAAGCAGACACCTTACTGCAAACCCACAGAGGTAGGAGCACAAAGATTAACAAATATCCACAAACATTTATACCAGCCTTCCTTTGCAGCTATACTCCAGAAGGTGATCTCACAAATTTTCTTACTAGCTCCATACCAGGGCTGGTTAGTGACTTTTTTCTGTTTCTTCAACTCTCCCTTTTGGATCTTTATTGCCCCAAATCCTATAATTGTAGAAGTTCTTATTTTTATAAATTCTGTATTCCATACTACTGCCTGACACATCGCATGTACAATCTTCATGTACCATACTGAGGTTCTCAAGGTCCTCCAAACCTGCCCCATTCTTAAATGCTTGTCCCTATGCTGTTCCATTAGCTTATTTACTTGCCCATAGTAGTCTTCTCCCCCATACCCTTGACTGACTTCTATCAGGCTCCACTCTATCATCCCCTCCTTTCAAAAGGCTTTCCCCAGTATATACATAATAACCAGCATTGCTATTTCAATTGCTATAGAATATAGTAATTATTAATATACCTAATTTTTCTAACTACTAAATTATCTAATTTCTCACCTTTCTTAGATGTGAAATCTTTGAAGGTAGGTACAATGTTTATGTAATACCTTTAAAACCTGACACACAATTTATCAATGATATCTAAGATAGTAGTGAAATAAGAAACAACTCCAGCCAACTAAATCATCTGGGATGAAGACATATGGAACAAAACTCTTCATTTACAAGGACCTTGACCTCCGAAGAACCCACCACAGTTGAGGTGAGACATTTGGTAGGAAGTAGAGATATTTTAAAACTCAAGTTCAGTTCACAAAGGACTGCTATTTCTGCATTATATTTCATTCTACAACATGCTTAAAACTCTCCACACATACCTCATTCTGTGCAGCAGTGGTTTTCAAAATAGGTTCCTGAAATCCAGAGGTTTTCTTGGAATTGCTTTAGTGGGCCCTGTAGGGGAGAAGGAGGAATTGGTAAATCCTAAGTGGGAGAAAGTGAGTTATTTTAGTCTATACTCTTATTACATGAGATTCCCTTATAGGCTTCTGTTTAAAAATAAACAAAAGAAGAGGTGTACTTTAAGATAAATTGAAAATCACTGACCTGAAGGATAATGTCAAAGCTTCCTAGTAGAGCTAGTCAAGATCCCCACAAACTAGTTCCTATCTCACCCTGCAGAGTCCTGCCATCTCCTCTCTATCTTTACAGTCTAGCAGTTTGCAACATAGAGCACAGTTTGTGCTGATTCTGCCCTGGTTCACACTGTTGCCTCTGCCTGGAATGTTCCTCTGACTCCTCCTTGCCTAATTGACTTTACATGTGTCTAAACTAAGCTTGGACATCACCATCACCAGGAAGCCTTTTCTGAGACCCCTGGATAGAGTGGGTTTTCATCCTTTCCACTCTTCTAGTACCCAAAATACATCTCAATTTTAACACAGCCTTGCACTGAAATTACTCTCTCAACTGGCTATTCCACATTTGATGAAGTATTACAAGATCTGTCTTGATCATCTTTGTGCCCCCAGTGCTTCACATAGCCACTCACAGTCAGTGTTCAGTAAGTCATTATTGAATAAAACCCTCCCACATATAAACATAATTCACCAAAGGAAAAAATAAAGGTTAAAGGAAGAAAAGGAGAAAAGGAATTAGAAGGAGACTCTGTTTATTTAGCTCCCAGAGCATGCTTCTAATTTCCTTACACAGTCTATTTGAGACTCACAAGAATTCTTATGATACTGACACTATTGCTTCCATTTTAGAGTTAGAAAATTGTAGCTCACAGAAGTTAGGCAAATTATGTGGGAACCACTATCTAGGATGAGAATACAAAGGATTAGATTTCAGGGTTGCCTGACTCCAAAGTCTAAATCTTTATGCTATACTACACATATGATGGTTAATTTATGTGTCAATTTGACTGGGTTTAGGGATGTCTTAATAATTGGTAAAACATTATTTTTGGGTGTGTCTGTGAGAGTGTTTCCAGAAAAGATTACCATTTGAATCAGTACACTGAGTATAGAAGATTTGGCCACACAAATGTTGGCAGGTATCATCCAATTCCTTAAGGATCTGAATAAAACAAAAAGGCAATGGAAGGGAAAATTTTTCTCTCTTGCTTGAGTTGAGACTTCCATCTTCTTCTGCCCCTGGACATTGACTCTCCTAATTTCCCACTGCTGGACTCAGACTGGGACTTCTACCACTGGCTCCCCTAGTCCTCAGGCCTTTGCGTTTGGGCTGGAGCTACACCACTAACTTTCCTGGGTCTCCTTACAGATGGCAGGTTGTGGATCCTCTCAGGCTCCATAGTCACAGGAGTCAGGTCCTCATGGTAAATCTCTTTTCTGTGTATCTATGTATAGCCTACTGGTCTTTCTCTGGAAGCCCTAATACAACATAAATAACATGTTAATGAATATTAAAATATTACACCAAATAAAACTGGCCAAGAGGGTGTATTTGCTCTACAGAAGTCTCCCATAATATTTCAATCTGTTTGTTTTTCCCAAATTTTCCTGGAAACCAAGATTTTAAAATAAGGCATTCCTTTCAGAGAACAGGAGTCTATTTCTAAGTATATGTTACCAACTCAGCAATTTAATAAACGTTCATTTAACACCAACTAAATGAAAGTCACTGCATATAGTCTTAGTGGAGATATAAAATGAGAAAGGCATGGCCCTTGCCCTTCAGGAGCTCATAATCTAAAAATATACATTAACAACTCTGAATGGAGGCAGATGGTGGTAAGTGCTGTAATAGAGGCACTTACAACATGCTAAGGAAGCATAAAGCAGGGAGAGATTAACTTCAACCATGGAGTAATAAAATACCTTGGTAAATGTATCTTTCACTACATACAAAGAAAATCTTTTTGTGACCAAGCCAAAGGATGCATTTCTTTGTACAATATAAGAGTTTACTCAAGAAACTTTTGTTAGCAAGAACAGAATATGACAACAAAGGAGGAGCCCTACCTATGTATTTTCCGGAGTAATTGGAGGAAACCTATGCGTCCATTTATTTAAAGGGCTTTCAGTCAGGTTGGAAGAGACTACATATGGTTCTGCCTATAAATGCATGTCCATTGCACTTAAAGTGAGACTCTGAATAGTCAGACTTGAAGTAGAAAATGTAGACTTCAAAGGATATTGCTCAGGACTAACCAATGAAGGGTGAAGGTAAAACAGATTTTTTTCCTTTTTTAATTTTAACAAGAAGCCACTACAGCAACTTAGCTGATTGAAACCTTGATTCACAGTACTTAAATGACTGTGAACAAGTCCAGCATTGCTAAAAGACTTCCTTTAGGTACCAAGTAGATTTATTAGGTACTGGCACCACTGTATCACACTAAATAGTTAGAGTAGAATTAAAAGTGAAAAATACAGACAATTCATACAATTCCATCACTAAAGGATCAGCTTGTAAGATTTGCACTGTTGTGTACAGTTTGGCAGTATGCTGTATACACAAAGGAAAACAGATCATTCACCCTATTTTAAAATAAGAAAATACTGTGTACCTTTACATAAGTTTCTTTTAAGAAATTAGCAGTTTTCTTAAGGAAGATGGATCCATGGGAAAAAAATGTAAGCTAATAAAAGTTCAGTGTGTTGCTTTTTTTAAAGCTATCTCCTTGGTAGGATATTCATTATAGCAGAGAACAGGTGGGATTTGCCAAAAGCCAATGGGCTAATGGAAGGTTTTGCTTGTCAAGATCTTGAATCTGCTTTAGACAGAATGCGAAGTTGGTAGGGAAGTATCCATGACCTTATTACTTCCCTATTTCTCTGAGCTATTTCTCCTTCAACTATTCCATCACTATAGCATCCTCAGTCTTCCATTCCCCAATATCAGCTATCCCTACAGCTTCAGAGATGAGAAGACTTTTCTTGTCTTGCTGGGGGCAGGGGGAGATCCACTAAAACTGATACTTAATCTGGTAGATTTTTTTTTCCTTTTCTTTGATTGGAACAGGTTTTAATACTGGCTTCTATGTTTTCACCAATGTTTTGCTCCTTAATGTATTTAATCTGGCCTTTGTCCCAACTATTGCCATTGTACTAAAACATTCTCAATATCAATTATACCCTCCAAATCTGCAAATGTTGTCTTTGTCCTTTATAAAGGTGATCTCTTTTATCTAATATCATTTTTTCTAATACACGTCTTCTCAACTCCTGACATCTCTTTCCTATGAAGAGGGCTCTGTTAATGTAACTCTAGACTTTGAACTGTCCTTTTACTCGATCTAAACTTGGGTGGGGGGGTGATATGACTTATCTGATTCATGAATTTGGGAGGGAAAACTGGGCAAGTTGCTCTAATCTCCAGCTTCTTCCTAGGGCCTGGAAAAAGCTCTGTTCTTCTCTGCTTCCCCACACCTAAGACTTACTCCAGTATCCACACCAGACTACTCAGATACAGCATTGTCCGTGATCAGATCAGTAAACTGGATTAATTCTAGGAGCCTGTTAGCAGGCCCATTTGGATCCCATTTAGCTCATTAGTATTAAAGCTGTTACTTTTCTTTCATAATGTGTGGTATTATTTATTAATGAGTTCAAAACCTAGGTTTACAAAAGGATACTAACAATATTTTGCTTATGAAACTCTCTCCTTCCATGGCTCCTGGTATATTCTTCTGTTTTTGTTCCCACCTCTCTGATGCTTTCTTATTGCTCTTTTATTAGTTTCTACTATTTTTTTCTCTTCATAAAGATTCTATGCTGAATGTACTGTTTCCTTCTCCTCCTTTTCTCTCACACACACACATCACGCACATACGTATTCATGCATACATGCATACACATATGCACATATATATTTCCATGGAGCACCTTGAGGAAGCTCAGTATTTCTCTTCCATTGAATGATATTCAGACTACTCCTGCCAATGTTCATATTTTATGTTTAAAAATTACCATTGAACCAGGCATTCCACCTCAAAAAATGGAATGATTTTAGGGTAATTTTAATTCCTTGTATCCAAGCATTTTGCTGGTAACTTACTCTATATGATTAACTTTTGAGCTTTGTGATTCAATGAAATCATTATCAATAAATTTCCAAGTATTTACGGAAAATCAACTGTGTGCCAGGCACAATATTAAATGAACAAAAAACACAGACCCAGATGCTCTTCTCAGTGAGCTAACATGTAGAAGAGGAGACAAATATTAAACATTAACAATTACAAAATGTGACAAGCGGCATTGGGGGAAAACATGTTATTATAAAAAATAACAGAAGGAGCTGATTTCTATTGGTGGGTGAGGAAATGCCTTACTAGGGAAGGAACATTTGGCCTGAAACCTGAAGAATAGTTGGATTAGATGGGAGTAGGAAGAAATCACAGCTAGTACAATGAGAGCATAGATGCTTGTTTTATTATGCCAAATAAAGCATATATTCAGTTTCAAGTTATAAAAGTTACAAAAAGAAAAGAATCTTTATATACAAGTTTTTTGGAATTATAGGATGGTATTCACTGAAAAGTAGAACGTTGAATATGTACATACAAACACATTCAAGTATATTTTTCTTATAAGAACCCACTGAGCTTAACAAATGGGTAGAATTAAATTGCTCAAAGGCTCTTGGTATCCCGCTTTAAAAAAATCTAAATTTTTGCACCTAAGAAGTTCTAAAATGTACTTGCAACAAGAGACATAACATATATGGCTTTAGTACCATTCACATTATAGCAACCCCTTTGAAAATGGATTTACAGTAGGAAGTTGAATCCAAATTTACTGATTCTCAATCCTATTACCCTCAAAGTGCAAATGATGAAGACAACTACGATTTCACAAGGCAGAACTTCAGCACTGTATTGAGATAGACTTAAAATTGTATTTCATATGTGATTTCTCTCTCCTCATAAAAACTTAACTCTAAATTTAAAGAAATGTTATAGTCCTCTGAAAGTAGCCTCAAGGCAATATTCTTATTATATCCCAGAACAGCAGCTTCCGATTTAATCTCTACATCGTCTGGCAGGTGTACAGCCATGGAGTCATGAGGGAATGCCTCAGAGTTGCTACATGGAGTATTTTGTCTTAAACAGGCAAATTAATTACTCATATCATTGTCATCACTTCCCCAACTTTTCATTTTAAAAACTAAAGTTATGAAGGCTTTTGACAAATAACAAAATTATTTTACTAAAACTAGTTCAAAACATGATGTGTGTTGAAGTTTAAATGAAGATTCAGAGAATGTGTGTAGAACAATTAGATATCACTTCTTTTTTACCTCAGTATATATTTTGTGAAGTTAGCTTTGCAATGAATATGCACAGTTGTTCACAGATATGAAACACACCAGATTCTCATATTTCCTAAATTGGTAGTTCTAAATTTTTAGCCAAGTAGTGGTTGAGGTTGATACTTAGGCAACTTTGGACATTAGAAATCACAGCCCAAATTTCCATCCAGATTTCATATCCCTCAGTACCTCAGACTAGAGCCTAGTCCTAAAAGGACTGGTGCTCAGGAAGTATGGCTTATTTCCCATAAGACTAGTCAAGGTTTCAAATACACTGTTAAGAATGAAAAATGAATAAACAAATTGGACTTACCAGAATTTGCATTACCAATCAGAGAAGCAGGGAAGGAGAAAAAAGAGAAAAAGCTAATATGGCCCTCTCCTATTTCAGGGTGATGCTAAAGTTTAGGAAAAATCCCTTTGCCTCCATTTACCAAACATGGAGACTGATATAGTTCTAGTAGTGAGGGAAAACACACACTTGTGCAAGGAGTCTGACAGTAAATGATTTCCACAAAAACATCCCTCAGTTCACTCTCTTGTCCCCTAATGCAGGACCGCATAGAGATCGCTGACAATGTCACATGCTAAAATTCATTTTGTGCTCTGATGGGCATGATCTGTTCTCCTGACAGAGACATTCACCAGCGGCACAAATGAGACTGTCACACTCACTCCACATGTGTGCAAGTGCCAAAGGTGGTGGGTAGGATCGCACCAAGGAGCAGTGGCTGGATCACTCAGTCTGCTTTTTTGACCAAATCAGGCATCTTCCCAGCTCTTATTAGGAAGAAAATCTCAACAAATACCACCAAAGCAAAAAAGAAAGACAATTCTTTACAGTTCTTTTATCTATGTTTTAGCGAACTTCAGGCTGCTATTTTAAGCAGCAATACTCTGCTCTGTAGATGAATATGTATTTTGATTCCTCCCCATCTACCTAACACCCTTTCCAACTCCTCGCCCCCACACATCCCTATATCCTCCCCTCCAAAGAGCAATTAAGCCCCGTTACTCTTCAGTAGGGCCACTCGGGCACAGCAGACACTGACAGACAGCCTGCGACATTGTCATCAAATAATCACCATCAAAGTGGCTCAGAACGTCTGTCAAGAGCAGCCAGCAGAATTCAGCCCGAAGCCCTGGAAGCTGCTCTAGTCTTCTCAGGAATCCTACCCACTGTCAGGGGATCCTGACTCCGGACTTTGCTTAATGATCAGCCGATACTGAAACAAAGTCTTCTGGGACATACCACAGGGGATGGCAGCTGCCTGCCTAGTCATTTTTCCATAGTCTTTAACTGCCACCAAAGTGGGAGTCCTTAATGTGCACGACTCACAAAGACCTAGAGGGAATACAAATGTTACTGTCATTTACATATCATTAAAGAAAACCCCACGGCAAACTGCAAGATGCTCTCCAGTCACCAGGAATACGACAGGCATGAAGGTCCTGTGGCAAATCTCAGCCTCATCAGTTTGTCATGTTTCTCGGTACCACCTGGTCTGAGAGCCTGGGTTAGAGAGCCCCGTAGTCCAGTCTGTTCTGTTCAGTGCTCCTTCTCCGCCACAGACTTTGTCAGATGCAAGAGAAGTTTTCATAAGTCAGGTCAGTCTATTAACCTTTAGAACATTGGTATTTTCCAATCTTGCAGGTAAATGAATCTTGTAAGAACCGGAGGTAGACGATCCCCAGTGGGCGGCTCAGAGAGCAGTAGCTGAAGGCTTCGGGCCTGGCTGAGAAAGGGCAATTGCCTCTAGCTTCCCTCTGCACACTTTCAACAGGCAACCAACAGAAAAAGCTTGTTAGTTTTGTGTTTTCTTACCTTAGAGATGCACAGGGAAGTGGATCAATGGGGCGTAATTAACTAATGCTTATTGAATGCTTGCTGTTGGGAAGTTTTCCATAGAAAAGGGGAAAAGGGAGAAAGGAAGTAATCCTTCTTACAAAATGAAAAAGGAGGGGAAAAGAAAAAATATATTAAAAGAAGCAAAGCCATACTTGTTTACATATTTATATTTAATGAGGTCTATGATTCTTATACCAGCAATAAATTAATTCTATGAACTCATGGTTTACAAACATTTAGAGAAAAAAAATGTAAGGTAAACATTTTCCAGCTCAGAGGATCAAGAACTGCAACAGATCTAGAGATTCCCTTGATTAACCTTCTCCATTTACAGATAAGGGAAACTAGAGCTCTGGGAAGTAAGTGGCTGAGAGGTAGCACACCAGAGGAACCACGTCTTCAAAATAAGTGGATTGGCTCAAAATGAACCAGAAAGTTAGGAGCAGACAAAGAATTAGAATGTCACTGGACTCCCAAGCCTCTGTTTTCTTTCCCTATTTTTAGGCATAAGTTATTCAGCCTATTTATACAAATAAAAAGTCATAGTAGTAAAATATTTATTCAGAGACAGAAAAAAGATAAAGAGAGAAAGGGAAACAATAAACAGACACCATAAAATCTGAGTAATTCAAAATACAGGGAAGATGGACAGGGAGATCTGCCGTATTTGAGTGAAAACTGTTTTTATAACATTTATATATTTTTAAGTAAAAGCAAAAATATACCTAATAAAACATTGTCTTATAGAGCCAGATAAACTTTTCTGAAAACAAGCACAATTTGCTTTATATGTGAATGCGCCTTATAGAAAGGTATGTGATAGGTATGATATTCTGAAGAGGCTCCAGATATATTTTATCTTTTTAATACATATTTCTCCTTCTCCTTAGCCTTGTACTAAAAGGAGTGGTCCAAGAGACTTAGAGCCTAAAAGAGGGAACATGTAGTATAGAAAGTAGTTCATAGTCTACCTCAAAGGAATAAAAACTAGGACAATAAAAAAAACCTTTGGAGAGTATATTCTGGAGGAAAAGGTGGAGAACCTGGAGATGAAAAGAATGACCAGACTAACGTGTGAGATATAACTGTGTTCACTTCCTTTCTCAAATTCATAGTGGGGTGCAATCTTCTCTCCATAAAGTAGCTGAGCAGGTGCCTGAGGGCAGCCTCCCTGAGCCATGCACACCGCAGGTGAATATGCAGAGATGCACGAAGATCCACGTGTGTGTGTTCAGGGGACAAGAATGCACAGGGCTTATAGGTACTGAGAGAAGTAATAGACTTGAGTCAATCTGGGGTAAAGACAGGAAGGCATGAACCTCTAGAGACCCCTGAAATTCATGGTTTTCCAGATGGAAATCCCTTCTGTTCACACGTTTTTCTCTAAGGCTCCCCTTACATAGTTGCTCTAACTGAAAACTGGCTCTGCCTTGAGGGCACTGCCGCTAAGTCATGGTGGTTTTCCCTTCCACATTCTCCACAGCACTCTCTGAAGGTGGGCTATGCGCACTTTTGCCCTTCCAACCTCCTTCAAAACCCATTGCATCTGACCGTACCGTCCAGTTACCCCTCATCACAGTAAACCAGATGCCTAAAGGTGGGGGTGGATGAGCGTCACTCCTTTGTACTTCGTGAGACTGAAGACCTGCAAACACCTAGAAGTCATCTTTAGTTGAAGACGCTTTTTTTTTCATTTCCACCATCCTGTCAACTTGTTGAGGCTCCACCTCACCCCCGAGGAGCCCTCAGGCTGCAGAGGACGCTTCCTGGGGCAGACAGGCCGGGCAAAGTCTTATTGAGCCAAACTGTACCTCCCTGTACGGGGAGTCATGGGCACACGGTCCACAAGGCTCGATAAATATAAGGAGATACTTGTGGTAAAAGCATCTTCCTTGACCATCTGAGAGAACCACCTGAAGCAGCTCTTACTTTTCTGGACAATGCAGTGTAGATCTGCAACTGGACTTTTGCAGCTAGTTCTGCCGTGATGCAGTTCCCCTCTGGATCAAACCATACTTAAAGTTCGGTGAGCAAATAAACCTCATTCTCTATTTTACTGATACATTAAGTTGAGGAATGGTCTGAGCAGAGAAGATGCCAGAATTAATAAATAACCAAAGCTTTGATTGACTGAGACATATCAGTAAATTTCAGAAGCCCATTTGTTTCTTGAATTGTGGGTTGATAAACTTAGTAACAAACAGATAAATGACAATTTTTACAGTGGCACTCTCTTTGGAAAAGCTTATGACCACCTGAAAACTAATTGTGTTAACCACCAGGGGGTTTGTTTGTTATAGCAGCAGGCACTAGCCTAACTAGTATACTTTGCAAACTATGGAAAGAAGTTTGGATTCTATTTCATGCAACAAGGAAAGGATATAAGAAAGCTTTAAAAAAAAAAGTGAGATAAGCATTTTTTTAATAACTTTTCTCATGCTCTAAAAAATCCAAGGCTCAATAACAAGGTCCTGACTGAAATGTGGGCCCTAATATACAAACAAATGTATTTTAAATGGCTGCATTCACATAAAATGATCACAGCTCTCACTATATATGATTTCCTTATGCATGGGTAAGTCTCCTCTGCATTTATGTTTTAGTTTTCCCCTGATAGTCACTTAAGGTAAGAATTGATTCAGAAACACAACTAAGGCAACAGCCCGGTATCATTTTTGTAATTTCACTCAACTATTTGCATATTTCTCTGGCTCTTTATTTAAAGTCGGTCTGCATGCTTTCTAGTGCTCCTGTCCTGGACCAGCCTTAGAGTGTGCGACTATTCAGTCACACAGGCTTAGTAGAGCCCTGACTTGGTTTAATGCTCTTTTGTTGCCATTTTCAAATTTGAAATAGTTTTTGAACACAGAATACAAATTCTCCCTTGTCCTGGGCCCTACAGAACATGTAGCAATCTTGCCCCTTCATAACCCTTATCACCACTGTGCATGTGCATGCACACCCCGCACACCACATTGCATCACTACATCAATAACAAAAATAGTTAAGGCTCCATAGGTTTATTCCTATTAATGCACTAGACACTGTACTTAGCACATTATATACATTTTCTTATTTAATTTTTATAACCCTATGGGAGAAGGATTTTTATTATTCGTATTTACAGGCAAGGCCTGAGAGATTAAAAAATGTTTTACCCAAATTTGCCCAACTTCCAAGAGACTGGACTAGGATTTGAATTAAGGGATTCTTTTAGGTGCTATGTTATACTACAGAAAATTTTTAAAGTAGACTTCAGATTCTATGTTAAAAAAGGAAGAAGGAAGAACCTACTCATCCTGGTTTCTGGTTTTGCTTTCTGGTACAAATCAACATCACCATTTCGGGTCAGAACCATCTCATGTAGTCCATATAAATATTAAGAGTCACCAATAACAATGACCTTTCTTGAGTGAAACATATAGATCTGTGGCTTCGGTGGAAGAAACAAATTTATTTTAAATAATACTCTTGTAATATTCTGCACAACGGCTATGGAAACTAAAATATATGCACAATATTCCCCTTAATCTCCTTAAATATCAAATTTTGACTCATCCAGTTGTTTAACGTTCATAACAGAATGTTATAGGAGCTGGGGATGAATTATTAATCAGAATCTGAAAAAAAATTATAATTACGTATTTATCAAAGTAATCCCTATCTTTGGTTCTACACTTACTGAAAAGAAAAAGCAGCTGAATCTCTGCTGGAAGGAGCCAGCTGCCAGCTCTTTTCACTGCAGCAAGAAACAACTGCAGATGTGATGTCTTCTAAATATGCTTAAAATGCACATTTAAAAGATACTTTGGTATTTCTAAAATGTAAACTGAGAAGTGTCAATATCGTGCTACTATCAATTCATTAGTAAGAAACAAAGGCCATATATCCATTTATTTAAAAAGCAGGTTAATTTGTATGGATGTTCCAGGTTGACTGCACTTGACAGAGGGTAGCTTTTCCTTCTCATTTCTCTTTTTGGCCTCTCAGAATCGAGACCAAGCAGTCTCCAGTTAGAGAAGGATGATCCTTTCCCCCTGCCCTCCCACCTTCTCTTTGAGGATGCTCTTTTCAAATCACTGATCTATCCTCTCCGTATTTTCAGCGGATGAACCACCCTTATTCTGGCAATAACTTATTTCACTTTCCAGCTTAATGATAGAAAGGTCCCAATGAGTGTCATTTGCCTAGAGTGTAGCAACAAAAATTGTCATTGCATTCATCTTCAAACTGTTCATGTTTCCTTTTCTTGTGATCAGACTTGTCCTCCTTGGGGGTTCTTTTAAATTTTGATTTCATTTCTCCCATTCACAATAAATGACATCAAAATTATTTTCAACTTCCCTAATAGATCATGTCTCTCCTACCCAGGGCCCTTAATCTTCCCCTGTTGGAATAAACTGGCAGACTAATCCCATCCTTTCAAAATATTTCAGAAGCATCTTTCCTGAGAACTCTTCCCCGCTCCCATCCTTTCCCAACAAACACAGTGGGAATCAAATGTTTCTCATAGGTTTCCATTTATGATAGCTCTGATCACGCCATACTGCATATTTTCCTGACTGGGTCTTTGATCTCTGTTCTGTAGGGAAGGAAAAATCATTTTTCCTCTACCCTTCTGAGCTCTTGGCTATGGCCCCTGTAATAAAATACAGCTTAACAAGAGAAAAACAGAAGTTTATTGACATGCATATCTCATGTATACATAAGAGATACCCAGGGAAAAATGAGTTAGCCAATGAGGGGGCTTTAGAATTCAGGCTTCAATACCACCTTAATAGGGAAATGCAGGTCTTACAGGGGAGAGTAGATGATTTTAGGAAAAATGAATGGACTTCTGGGAGAATAGAAGAAAAGAAAGTATGACAGCTTTTGACAGAATTTATCTGGGTGTGGCGTTGACTTCTAGTCTCCTCTCTTGAGATAAGCCAGTCTGGCTGATGAAACTCCTAGGGAGGGGACTGGTGACAGCTGAGTTCCTTTGGGGGAATCTGTCTTTAGGCGTATAAAAGGAGTTCAGAAAAAGCCTCTCCTTGTGTTTGCTGTTTTCCAAGTGGCTACACCTCAAAATAATATGCCAAAGTGGCCTATTTGGGGATGGCATATCCTAAACTTCTACAGTCATATTTTGGAGCAGTAATATTCTGCTGCCTTTCAGTTCATATCACAATCTAACACGTAGTTAATAAGTGTTTAAGAGTGTTGAAGAAAATGTAAATTTTAAGGACTGTTTCTGGGTCACTATTAGGGCCACTGTATGAGGGTCTTGATCTCCTGCACAATGGCTTAAATCCCTGCAGTGTTTGGTAAAGGGACTCTTACACTGTTGAGCGACAGCATCCCCAGCCTTTGCTCTGGCTGCCCTTCTCCTAGTGTCATTCAGACAGGGCCGAAACTACTGGGACTCTTGAGCAAAGTTTATACTTAGCATTTGAGAAAGCATCCCGAACAGCTTGTTGTCTGAGTCCTCACTTCATTTGATAAAGGAGAGGTGCTGGAAAAAATGCCCACAAGTTTAATTCCCAAATTTGGCTTTGTTACATGGTATTTGATTACTATAGTTTCAGCCTTCCCTTGGAATAATTTAAGTAAATTAGGCCTCTTGGAATAATTGAAGGTAACTTATGAACTGTTCGCTTACAACACAACCATCTAACAAAAACATTACCCGGTGATTGCTTTAGGAAAGAGAATCATTCCTGAAGCCTGACACTTAAGCTTCATCCCTACAAAATAAACCACATAAGTCCTGCCCATAAACCATTTCTCTGGGACTAAGCATGAAAACCTTTGCTCTTCAGAATATCCCTCCTATAATGGCATGGGGGTAATCCTCTTGTTCCCAACTTCTTTGGGGTCACCTGGAAATACTGAGCAGTTATGAATTCACTAGCAGTTTTGGGAAAAAAAATGCTCTTTTGGTAATAGTTGTATTATAACTTTCAGTGTGTCTATATGTGCAATAACATAAAGTTCAGAGATAGTAAATTCTAAGATAATAATACTTGATAAGAATAGTAAATATTAAATCTTCATTACTTGCTTATATGAAACAGCACCTTTTCACAATAACAAAATGACAACAGCTAAGCTTTTGTGCATTATATCATTCTGTATCTGCTATACACAAACTTATCCTCATTCTTTCAGGATTCTTCGGTCATAGTAATTTTTTATTTTCTTACTAAGTTTTATAAAAAGTTAGATTTCTGGTAGGCTATTATCATCTTACGCAAAAAACGATCAAACATAATTGCACAGGTTTAGAGCATATAGTGTGGCTGAAAATAGAGGTTAGCGAGCATTTTCTGAGAGGACTGAAATGGTGGCTCTCAAAAATAAACCAGCACCCTCCAGAAAAGGTGAAAATGCAGTGACAGAAGAGACTCTCATGTCAGTTCCAACCAGAAGAACTGCACCATTTATAGGTGCAGTAAAAGAAACAAGGGGCTCTGAATATAAGCCTCAAAACTAAAGTTTCAAGATCAGATTTTAAACTGCAGATGCCAATTTTCTACCTAGCGTTTCTCACACAGACAGCTATAGATTCCAAAATGAATAGCAGTGAGTGACTTATTTAACGATAGGTAACGATTACCTGCAATGCCAAGAGAATAGCTAATGTGATAAAAGTTTGGAGGAATATTTAAACACAAAAGCTAAATATTCAGATGAAACAAACCACTACTTTGGAAAATATATTCAAACAGTTTGAACATTCCACCAAAAGCAAAACCACTTTCATTAGTGAAAGAATTATTTTCTTTCACATTCATTTAAAATTTGGAACATCATGTATTTATTGTTAAACATTCTGAGTGGCGTAATGTGTTGACAAACCAGTACATTCACTTTATTTAAATGACCTAATAGTCTGCCATTTGTATTTTACAAAAAGGAAAGAGAATTTAATTTAACGTCTCACCAGTTTAACTACTGATCTAAAGTCTTTTATATGCCAGTAATTTTGATAATATTTGCTCATAGAAAATAAATATAAAGCTTGTCCTTGCAGGATCCATAAACTCACTTATATGAATAATCACTGGCAGATTATGACTGTAATGTCGCTTCACAAATCCCTGGGGTGTAAAACTGAACAGAGAAATTAAATAAATCACAACAGCCGACATCAAACTAAGCAAATCTCTCTTCTCACTGGATTTTACATTAAATTCCACAAGGTCATCTGACTTACCCTGAGACTGCCAGGAATACCCAAGTAGTGACGACTAAATTCCTGACTTTTTTTTTAGCAAAATTACTTAAATTTCCACTCTTGCGACATCCGTTTGACTTTGAGTCAACCCAGCCACTTAACAAAACTGAGAATGACCCAATCTGACAGACCTACTAGTGGAGGAAAGGCAGCCCATGGACAGTTCCTTCTGGGGGAGTGGCTGATATTTCATATTCATCACAGCACATAGCCATACCTCCAATAGTCTTGCCAGACCTCATGTTCTAAGCTTTTGGTTATAAAACAGAAGCATTACAACCCAAAGAATCCTTACAAATACAGTCCAATTCTAGGTGCCTGTTATATCGGATCCTAAGACAAAAATACATGTGTTTTATATACAACAGGCAGTGGTTTCTATTTAAAGCTCTGATCCCTTTGGAGTTTCTCACATCAGTCACTGCATGCTGTACTTAAGGACAGGGATGGACCAAGAGTAATTTTATAGCCAAGAGATCTGTTTCCGAAAGCGTGTTTATCTTTTGCTTCTCATGCTGTTCCAACACAAACACTTCCTAACAGCAAAGCAGAGCCTCTCTTCTCTCTATTGAAGAGCCTGTCACCCAGAAATCAAAATATATTGAAGCACATCCTAATTTAAGTCTCTTGAGAATTTTGCTAAACATATTATTTTTAGTTACTTTTACTTTCTAGCTCATCCATTTGTAGCTTGAACTTTTAATGATTACTATCCCATCAAGAAATGAGTAAGACTGACCCAATACCTATTTTCTTTTCCAAAGTCATTCTCAAACTCTACAGTTTGCTTTAGATTCCAAATCACTTCCTTAAACAGATTGGTTTCCCATGAAGTTTATTCACATTATTGTGAACAGTAGGGTTATAATGAATGTTTTTATTTGCCAGTTTATGGCAACTACTGTCATCAAATTTCATGAAGGTCCTACTTTAGCCCAAGGAGTTTCTGCCACAACTAAATAAAGCGATGTTACACTGGCCAGTATACGTGCTAAAAGTGGGTTTCCCCTGCCATTAATAAGTGCAGACAAGACTGAGCCCCCAAGAAATAAATGCCACTCAGAAAATAATAAGTTGACATACCAAAATTATAACTAACTTAATCAGAAAAAATCCCATTAATCCCTTTTTCATTCATTGATGCACTAATTCACTCAGTCAACGTATCTTTCCTAAGCAACTGCTTTGGATATCCTTGTGGTGTTATGGACAGAGTAAAAAAAAAAAGTCACAACCTGTGCCTTCTTAGGATTTACATCTTAGCAGAAAAAGAATAAACTGACTAAAACATGTAATATGTGAGCTGGCAATCAGTGCCATGGCAAAAAATAAAGCAGGGATGTGGGATAAGAATGCAGAGTCAAGGAGGGAGAGAGAGGCAAGAAGGGATAAGGAAGGTAACAAAGAGGGGCCCACTGAAAGGGGGGCAAGTGCGCATGTATTAAGCAGAGATGAAGGAATAAGCCATGTGAATATTCAGGGAACTTTCCAAGCAGAGAAGACAAACGTGTATCTGGAGCCAAGTGAGCGAGGATCAGGAGACGAGGAGAGAACAGCAAAGGCTGGTGCAGGCCAGGGATGGAGGAGCATGGTCACGCACAGCCGCGGCCTGGCCCGCCACAGCGGCACTCTGGGTTCACTCTCAGTGAGCAGAGCCAACACCGAAGTGTGCCGAGCGCTTCGACATTGATCTGGCGTAGGTGTCACTATGGCTGCTGTGATGAGAACAAGTTTGGAAGGGCAGCAGCTGACAGAGATGCCCGCTAACGGTCCCGGACTATCAAGTAGAACTCTTCATCTGTCCTTCTCTAATGAAAATTCTCAACATCTGTTTCCTCAGGTGGCAAAAACAAAAGTGCACCTATCATGCCTTCCAAGGGGAAACTCCTCCACAAATACCAAGGCAACTTCCTGTACGTTAAGAGTCGTTCTGTCAGAGCAACCAAAGCTCCCTCTGGGCCTAAATACTTTGAGAGAGCTTCTTAATTGCATCTAATTAAAGAGCATGTAAACAATCTTAATTTCAGATGTCTATGTGAGGATGGATTTTAATTATTTAATATTAAATTTAAAAACCCTCTTTTATAAGTAGAATTTTTTCTTGTATGAAAGGTTGATACAGCTACATTCTCTGGACTAGACATATGGTGAGGTCGTTTCATGACCAAGAAACTATAAACAATTTAAATCTGACACATGCTTAGAATTCTGATATTGGCATTAAATGTTATACACCTTAAAATTCAGAATTATAGAAGAAAAAACTTAGGTATCTTTTTGTTTGAGGAGCGTTTTTTTTAATCTACAAACCATAGGATTCCATTAAATAGAAAGCTCCCATGGTGAATTATCAGTATGTTGGTATCACCACATGTGGTGATACTTCAAAAATTGAGATTTCTGTCCTAGGTTACTTAAGTTCATTACTAAGTTTCCTGAAGTCTGAAAATCCCTGAAATTATATGTAAAATTCTCTATATGCATATAATAAGACTTTTTTTGAAGAGTGATCATAATTTTCCCAGTTTCAAACAGAATCTCTACCCAGTAAATTTAAGAACTATGGTGTAATCAGTACCATGAAGAAATGATGTTAACGACAAAAAAGAATGCAGACAAATATTTTAGCATTTCATCTAAAACATCTTTTTTAGGGTCTTCCAAATGCAGAGTACTATTGTTCTCACAAAAAACCTAAGGCAAAATATAACTCTTCTAAAATGTATGTTTTTCTCTAAAAGATATATGAGATTTTCACAAAACAATTCAGGAAAAAGCAAGGGCATGATCTGAGCAAAGATAAAAAACCCAATCACAATAAATTAAGGGAATTTCCTATAAAGAATCAGAGGAGTCACACATACCCCAAGTGCCAGAGTGTGCCCAGCTGGCATAGGGACCGAGATGTTCTTTCTTGCTGTTCCTCTCTCTCTCTTACTCTGAAATACATCTGATCCACTCTTCTGTCTGCCACCTACCACTAGTAGGCTTGTAATTTTTGCTCCTCCAAACAATGGGTTATAATTGGCTTTGGATTGCCTTGCTATTGATGTTGAATTCCTAGACGAAGCTTCTAGGTCTCCAAGCTTAACAAAATCTTATCCAAATGATTCAGTTTCTGTTTCTCTTAAGAATATGTCAATTCTTTAGAGAAAGAGAATCTGATATTACCAGCTTGGATTCTAAATTCATCCTTGGTTCAAGAAGAGGTAGATCATATGGTGGTATAAGCCAGGCCACTCGGGTCCCTCACTCAGTAAGGGCTACTAAGTTCACCAAAAGATGGTTACATAGTAGAGGCGGGCAGCCAAAACCACCTATCTCAGTAGTCTAGGATTGGGTGGCCAAACCAATCTACATTATGTTTTATCTTTCACTTGTTAAAGTACCTAAGATATAATTGGAACTCACCAAACACCACCTCTATCAGTCTCACAGACATATTCAACAAGTAAGCTACTTATAAGGTCTTCCCTTATACTATACTTCCAAAGGATGAAGATAAACTTAGGCCTCCTGCCAGTCCTCAGGGACCTTAAAAGCCATTACAATGCAAGATAATATGTGTTAAATGCCAAATGAGTGATCCATGCCGGAGTGTTATATCTAAAATAATTCACACCTGAGGCAGATCATTTTTCAACATAACTCTTCCTCTACCTGACAAAATTACTTTCAATAAGCTTCAAATAAAATGTTTTATAGTAATAATTCCTTTCATAAACATATTTTACATGGAAGTTAATTTCGAGAACTGGTATATTTGTAATGGATCAGAATTGTTCAAATTCGCATTGAACATTCAACACACATTCCTTCATTTAAGCAGATTTGAGAGCACGGTGATTATAATGTGGGGAAAAAAAAAACTTGAGTTACTTCAAATCTGTCATTCTGTCATCCTGAAGTTTTTATTTACGTTTCACATTAAAACAATAAAATAGAGTGGCTACAGTGAACATTTAAGAATCAGGCCCAACTCACTCTGAATCAACTGAAAACCTTTATTCTTGAATATGTGTATCTGAATCTGCATGTCTTGAGCACAACTGTAATTACATAGACCATTAAAACACGAAAGTGACTAGGGTAATTGTTTAGAACTTGGACCAACAAAAGATTCTTTTTAGGAAGGGCTATTTCATCATTGACATTGCTTAGAATTGCTATCCCATGGTGATAATGAAAAGCAGACTGAGCTTTGGTTTGTGTCGTTTTGATATTCTCTCCAGACAGTATTTCCAGGGCAGAGTGCTTCTTCTGTCTCCAGTGCCCTCCCTGCGCTAGTGTGTGATGTAAGCGCCCTGGCAGTGGAGAGAAAGGAGACTTCAATAAATCAGAATTATTTAGGACATAAATATTACTAGCCAAGCTTTTTTTTTTAAGCTATTGGTTTAATGGGGAAGACATTATTGGGTTCCTGAGAACCGGGCTGTCATGAAAGCCTAGGACACATCAACAGGACCTTCTCGCATTCTACCTCTCAGTTGTATCTTTTCCTCTGTGATGCCCATTCCCAGGCAGGTCACCGCTTCAGGTACAAAGATTTTGCCAACAGCCTCCAGCCCTCCTCCTATTCTCCAAGCAGCCCCAGCAGAAAGAACCGTTTCCTCCCTGTTACTCTAATTCTGGCTGGGACTTGTACCTATCTTATACTGATCACTGAGGACAGGGATATACGATGGCTGGTTAAGTCTGGTGAGTATGCTCACCCATGGACCCAAGAGTCAATTAACTGCAGCCAACAATAAAAGTGAGAGTGAGAGACAGTGCTTCAATCACTAGGGAAAAAAGAGAAGTTCTTGGGCAAAAAAAAAAAAAAAAAATACCTTAAGCAAATCTGGCAGTTAGTTTTATATGATGACTGTAATTACCCTGTGCCAGTCTCTGTGTTTCTCTGTAAAACAGAAATAGTAATACATACTTCACAGTGTGTGGTAAATTAAGTGAGAAAGTATATCTAAAGAAACTAACAACACCTGGCATGTATTTTTAATAGTAACTTTTGATGAGTGCTTACTATGGGACAAACTAAGCTTTTATATAGATTAAATCATGTTCACATTATCTTCACAATAATGCTGAGATGGTTAAATTTATGTGTCAATTTGGCTAGGCTATGGTGCCATCACCAATCTAGATGTCACTGTGAAGATAATTAGAGGACATTAACATTTAAATCAAAATAAATAGACTTTGAGCAAAGCAGATTACCCTTCTTAATGTGGGTGAGCTTCGTCCAAACAGATGAGAGCTTTAAAAGACTGAGTCCCTCCAAAGAGGAAGGAATTGTGCCTCCAGACTACTTCTGAGCTCAAGAAGATAAACTCAACTAATGCCAGAATTTCCAGCCTGCTGGCCTTCCCTGCAGATGTCAGGTTTACCAGCTCCCACAATTGTGTGAATCAATTCCTTAAAATCTCTCTATAAATAAGTAAATAAACACACACACCACATACACCCCATTGATACATCCTACTGGTTCTATTTCTCTGGTGAACACTGACTAATACAGGTTTGGGTACTGAGACTAGTTCTAGAGAAACAATCTTTGAAACGAGTTCTCTGAATTGGTTTTGGATTTCCACAATTGGTTTCCTAATCATTGTAGATTTAAAGGCACTAACGACGATTTCTAGTAGTGAAGAGCACTGATAGTCAGTCCATAGTGAATACGGCATAGAGACATGGGAAATACCATTATTGGATAGTCCTAATCAAATGCTTGTAAGAGACAAGGTTCTAGGTGGCCGTATACTTTATATCTTAGAACATTTTTACCACACTAATGAGCATAATGAGATAGGCGGATTGCTTCTAATTGTGCTGGATAAACTGGGGAGAGAAAAAGATGAACTCAGGGATTCAAATTCTGAGCTTAACCACTGTATAAAAGACCTACAGGTTTCTATGTCTACTCTGAAAAGAAACCTTTATCTCCTCAGCGGCAGGACTGAGATTACTGAAGACTAAACCCAGAATCTCATTCTGTAAATGGATGAATTACAATCCAAACTGAATTCCCAATCTCACAGGGTATCAGATGTTAAAATGAGGACATAGATTGGGAGGAAATGGGTTCCTGAAAATTAGTATGGAGACATATGGGAAGATCTTAATGAAGCTGAGAACATTGGATCCCTAAATTCTGTTGAGGCTTCTTTGCCCATAGAAGCAGCCATTCAACTGCATGTGAAGCTATTGATCCTAAGCAAACTAAAATGGCCTCCCCTGAGGAAATTCCTTGCAAGACACTTGAAGTTCACCTCAAGACCCACTCCACCACATCTCTTTGCATCTAGACCTAAGCTCAAGTCCCAGCAGGCCCAAAATGGTTATATAAAATTGTGAGCCATGAGCAAGTGAGCTAGACTCCAAAAGAACTACATAATGGTTCCAATTTACACAAATTAGGGAAATATGTGCAGGAATGGATATTAATGTGTGCAGCAGTAGTGGAATAAACATAAAGTTGGTTCAGGCCAAATGTATTGATATAGGCTTACTGAGCAGAGATTCTGAATTTAATGCTATAGTTTGCTGGGTGAGAAAGAGTTCTGACGGATTGGTCAGTTAGCTGAAATGTGGACCGACCCAAAGTGGCCTATGATAAATAAGATGACATGTCAATACTGCTGTGGAATACTATAGAGGACAGAATCCAAAGGCTTAAGGAGGTTTGAATGTTAGAGTGGATTTATCATTTAAGACCTTCTCACCAATCCTGGAAGGTTATAGAAGACACATTATTCACTATAAATAAAAAAAGAAATTTGTGAGAGGAACTCCAGTATCCTTGAATAGCTCTGTGGTTGCTCTTTTCTGTAGGTCAGAAACTACGGTGGGTACCACTGCCACTGAGTCAGAAACTTAAATGCAATAGGAGTCACTGTATCCTATGGTGGTAGGGATCAAGGACGGCACTTGATTGCCAAAAGGCTAGGTAGGTACAGTTACCACAAGAGTGAAAGCAGCAATTGTAATATGACTCAGAGAGACTTAGAAAAGGTAGCTGATCATCGTGGTATCACTAGAAATGAAATAGATGGGCAGTCAACTAAATTTTTACATCATCTGTATAAGAGGAACAGTTCTGTGTCAAGCGAACAAAATTCTAATGTGAATAATAGTCACCAAACTTCCATCAGTTCTCTAGAGAATACTGATTACTAAACAGTTCTCCTGCTTTAAGATTGTTTATACCATATTTATTGTACAGATAAAGATACTGAGGTTCATAAAATTGAACTTGTCCAAGTTCATATGTTAAGGAATTCTGTAACCCTGGGATTTTAACCATGATATAGAAACAAATCTTGATTCATAATCACTTTATCTCCAAGCAGAATACCTAATATAAGTGTTCAATAAATATTTTTTGAAAAAAAAATACAATAATCCAAAAAGTACCTAAAATATTAGACTTTCATAAATTTGGCGATTATAATATTACTTATAATATTCTAATAAATAGAAACTAATAAAAATATAGTCTTTAAAGATACTAATAGACAGTAGACAGACAGTTGGAGGCAGGAGAGGGAGGAAAGTCACATGATAACCACAAGAGAATTTTAAGGTTAATGTTCTTTGCTGAGATGTGGAAGATCAAAGCTTGGTTTACCCTACCTTTTCTTCTTGCTAAATATAATGAAAGGAAATAGAAAAAGAAAATCATGATTTTACAAGAGATTGGCTTCTCATGGTATAGTTTTTCTCTCAACCTTTGATCTTCGCATTAAGCTTTGAAGAAGAATAGAAAAGAAAATGTTCTTGCTTGAAAGTTTCAGGTCATAAGTCTTCTTCCCTTGCTCTACTTATAAATTTATTGGGAAAAACCCTTCTTGGACTCTTGACTCTTTCTCTGTCTCTGTGAAACTAAGATGTAGATAGTCCCTTTTCTTGGCCAGAAATCCATCAAGATATTACATCACTAAATTCTGTTATAACATCAATGACAATGAAAAATAATTGGACCACGTTCAGTTACTGGTAAGATCTTTCTCTCTACCAAGTGAAGATTAAATCTTGACTACAAAAGTAATTATATATTGGCTAACATAATTGCCAGTTTATAAGATATGAAGATAAACCACAATATACCAGAATATGCAGAAAATGTATAACTAAATTTAAGAAAAAAAGAAATTGTGATTGTTCTCTACACATTTTAAATTTTATTATTTATCTAATGTTTGCTAAATATATATACCACCAAATATTTACACAATACAATGAGGTATCTCATGCAATAGAGAGTAATTTTCAGAAAAGTGAACAGAGTTACACACATGCTTTTTGGGGCCCCATTTATTCATTGTTTTCTCTTACTTTCCAGATATGAACACATATGGCTACTTCTAGGGACTTGCAAAAACATCCAAATTATTTCTTGAAATTATACCTGATCTGTATGGAACATATTTTATGTTATCACTATTACTGAATATATGTTCAATAAAAATTTTAAAAAAAGTTTTAAGTTTGGTAATTTTGGTAAGTTTAGCAATTTGAAATGTGAGTTAAACCTGCTTTCATTTAAGCCCAAATGTCTACAATGACCAGGCAGTAAAGAGGGCAACTATACAGAAATACAGAAAGTAGAGACTGTTAAATTGGAAAATGTGGCCCATATGAAGGATGGTAAAATCTGCATTCCAGCTGACATTTGACAGGTGGAAAGTTAGGCCAAGCACTACCAGAGACCTTGAATTTTCAAGAGAGCCAGAAATCCAAATTTCATATTATTTTTTATTGTCAGCGATGAACTTTTTTTTTAATATGTGAAGAAAGCATTTTTTTTATTTTAGTATCGTTAATCTACAATTACATGTGCAACATTATGGTTACTAAACTCCCCACTTTATCAAGTCCCCCCCACATACACCATTACAGTCATTCTCCATCAGCGTAGTGAGATGTTATAGAATCACTACTTGTCTTCTCTGAGTTGTACAGCCCTCCCCATGCCCCCCACCACATTATGTCTGCCCCTTTTTCCCCCTTGTCCCTCCCTTCCCACCCATCCTCCGCAGTCCTTTTCCCTTTGGTAACTGTTGGTCCATTCTTGGGTTCTGTGAGTCTGCTGCTGTTCTGTTCCTTCAGTTTTTTCTTTGTTCTTATATTCCACAGATGAGTGAAATCATTTGATACTTGTCTTCTTCTGCCTGGCTAATTTCACTGAGCATAATACCCTCTAGCTCCATCCATGTTGTTGCAAATGGTAGGATTTGTTTTCTTCTTATGGCTGTATAATATTCCATTGTGTACATGTACCACCTCTTCTTTATCCATTCATCTACTGATGGACACTTAGGTTGCTTCCATTTCTTGGCTATTGTAAATAGTGCTGCAATAAACATAGGGGTGCATATGTCTTTTTCAAACTGGGCTGCTGCATTCTTAGGATAAATTCCTAGGAGTGGGATTCCTAGGTCAAATATTTTTATTTTGAGTTTTTTGAGGAACCTCCATACTGCTTTCCACAATGGTTGAACTAATTTGCAGTCCCACCAGCAGTGTAGGAGGGTTCCCCTTTCTCCACATCCTCACCAACATTTGTTGTTGTTTGTGTTTTGGATGTTGGCCATCCTAACTGGTGTAAGGTGATGTCTCATTGTGGTTTTAATTTGCATTTCTCTGATGATTAGCGATGTGGAGCATCTTTTCATGTGCCTGTTGGACATCTGAATTTCTTCTTTGTTGAAGTGTCTATTCAGATACTCTGCCCATTCTTTAATTGGATTATTTGCTTTTTGTTTGTTGAGGTGCGTGACTCTTTATATAATTTGGCTGTCCATCCCTTATTGGATATGTCATTTATGAATATATTCTCCCTTACTGTAGGATGCCTTTTTGTTCTACTGATGGTGTCCTTTGCTGTACAGAAGATTTTTAGTCTGATACAGTCCCACTTGTTTATTTTTGGTTTTGTTTCCCTTACCCAGGGAGATATGTTCATGAAGATGTTCCTCATGTTTAGGTCCAAGAGATTTTTGCCTATGTTTTTTTCTAAGAGTTTTATGGTTTCATGACTTACATTCAGGTCTTTGATCCATTTTGAGTTTACTTTTGTGTATAGGGTTAGACAATAATCCAGTTTCATTCTCTTGCATGTAGCTGTCCAGTTTTGCCAATACCAGCTGTTGAAGAGGCTGTCATTTCCCCATTGTATATCCATGGCTCGTTTATTGTATATTAATTGACCATGTATGTTTGGGTTAATGTCTGGACTCTCTCTTCTGTTCCACTGGTCTGTGGGTCTGTTCTTGTGCCAGTACCAAATTGTCTTGATTACTGTGGCTTTGTAGTAGAGCTTGAAGTCTGGGAGCATAATTCCCCTGTTTTATTCATCCTTCTCAGGATTGCTTTGGCTTATTGGGAGTCTTTTGTGGTTCCATATGAATTTTAGAATTATTTGTTCCAGTTCATTGAAGAAAGCTGTTGGTAGTTTGAAAGGGATTGCATTGAATCTGTAGATTGCTTTAGGTAGTATAGCCATTTTGACAATATTGATTCTTCCTAGCCAAGAGCATGGGATGCATTTCCATTTGTTAGTGTCCTCTTTAACTTCTCTTAGGAGTGTCTTGTAGTTTTCAGAGTACAGGTCTTTCACTTCCTTCGTTAGGTTTATTCCTAGGTATTTATTCTTTTTGATGCAATTGTGAATGGAATTGTTTTTCTGATTTCTTTCTGTTAGTTCATCATTAGTGTATAGGAAAGCAACAGATTTCTGTGTGTTTATTTTGTATCCTGCAACTTTGCTGAATTCAGATATTAGTTCTAGTAGTTTTGGAATGGAGTCTTTAGGGTTTTTTATGTACAATATCATGTCATCTGCAAATAGTGACAGTTTGACTTCTTCTTTACCAATCTGGATGCCTTGTATTTCTTTGTTTTGTCTGAGTGCCGTGGCTAGGACCTCCAGTACCATGATGAATAACAGTGGGGAGAGTGGGCATCCCTGTCTTGTTCCCGATCTTAGATGAACAGCTTTCAGCTTCTCGTTGTTAAGTATGATGTTAGCTGTGGGTTTGTCATATATGGCCTTTATGATGCTGAGGTATTTGCCCTCTATAGCCATTTTGTTGAGAGTTTTTATCATGAATGGATGTTGAATTTTGTCAAATGCTTTTTCAGCATCTATGGAGATGATCATGTGGGTTTTGTTCCTCTTTTTGTTGATGTGGTGGATGATGTTGATGTATTTTCAAATGTTGTACCATCCTTGCATCCCTGAGATGAATCCCATTTGATCATGGTGTATGATCTTGATGTATTTTTGAATTCGGTTGCTAATATATTGTTGAGTATTTTTGCATCTATGTTCATCAGGGATATTGGTCTGTAATTTTCTTTTCTGATGAGGTCTTTGCCTGGTTTCGGTATTAGAGTGATGCTGGCTTCATAGAATGAGTTTGGAAGTATTCCCTCCTCTTCTATTTTTTGGAAAACTTTAAGGAGAATGGGTATTATTTCTTTTCTATATGTCTGATAAAATTCAGCGGTATATCCATCTGGCCTGGGGTTTTGTTCTTGGGTGGTTTTCTCATTACTGATTCAATTTCGTTGCTGGTAATTGGTGTGTTTAGGTTTTCTGTTTCTTCCTTGGTCAGTCTTGGAAGGTAGTATTTTTCTAAGGTGTTGTCCATTTCTTGTATGTTTTCCAGCTTGTTAGCATATAGATTTTCAGTGATGAACTTTTTTAACACTCAAAGTGAGATTGGCACGGGATGGGAACCTGGATATGCTCCATTTTCCAACTCTGGCTAATAGCTTGCAATTGCTTGGTCAAATAATACCTAAAATTCATTTCATATCATACAGCCTTACTTAACTAATGGGAACAGAGTGCTGCATATCTTAGATGCTCAAATATAAAATTGTGAGCTATGATTCAGTTTATGAAAACTAATACAGAAAACAAATGTGGTTTGTATTGTAATGTTATGCAAACTAATTAAGCAATATTCCCTTACACATGCAATAGGATTGGGGTGGGCTTACTTCAATTAGGCAAACACACAAGACTCTGGCGGGCAGAACATATTCTAAGAAAAATATCAGGAAAAGTTCTATATAAGCAATTTTGTATGATCACAAACTGTTTCAAATCAACATCATCAATCTTTTAATTAAAACCAGAATCATAGATTCAACATTTAAAATTCTTGCTGCCAAACCAGCTATTTTTCATCTCAAAATAAATCTTGAGTTGACATACACATAAGTTTTAGCTTCTACACACCTGCCTCCCTTTAGAAAGGTAAGGAAAACACCATTTCTTTAATTCACCAATACAATATAGGATGTAATCCAGTCAAAAGCCTGTCAACTTCCTAGCTCAGAGATACTCAGAGCCTTGACTAATGAAGTTAGCATTATTGTCCATTCCTCTACCTTTTCTGTAGCTGTACCTGATATTTATTGTTTCACTCTGGAAATAAAGTCTACTGTCATAAGGAGGCTGGCATGACTATTAAGTGTATTAATACAAGCTTAAAAATGCAAGGAAATTAACATTTTTCCCAAGTGTAATATTTCCCAAGGCTTCTCAAAATGTCTCCCTGCTTCTAAATCTCCAGATGACTACCCAAGACCTAACTTATATAGATCAACAAAAGAATGAAATTATACACATTCCATGTTTTCAACAAAACTAGAAGATAGAACATAAAAAATAAAATTAAAAAAAAAACTTCAGATTACCTGAAAGCAGAACATAAATACCAATTTCCATTAGAAGTATGTCTTGAGCTCTGGTCACAGAGAGTTAATGAAATTTGGAAATATAGTCCAAAAGATAGAAGAAGGGCTTGAAGTAAAATATAATCCCACAAAAGAAATATATTTCAAAAAGAAACAAAACCAAACCAAAAAGACTACTAATACATCAGAGCACTGACTTAAAAATTCAGTGATGTCAGCAAAAAATGACAAAGTAGGTAGCTCCCAGGGAGTATCCCTCCAAAGAATTATTGAAAAATTCAACATAACTGTAAAAATGAACTTCGTAAGAACTCTGGAAAAAGTCAAAGGTTTTTAGAAACTAAGTGAACCCCTAATCAAGAAAAACAACAACTTAAAAATGGTAGGAAAACTTGGCAGCATGTTTGCTTGCTCTCGTCCCACCTGCCTTCAGAGCTCAGTGGTGCTCTTGAGAGAGCAGCCCACTCACAGTGGGGGGACCTTGGTCCTGGATTCTAGAAGGAACAGAACAGACCTAATTCTCAAGTAATTGTACTTGTCTGTTCTGACCTACCTGTGGAGCTACCCAAGGCATTTTTTTATTTGAATAACTTAGAATATATTCAAGAAAGAAAAGCAGCTATGCAGAGCGCATTCCTAGAAAACATTAATAGCAAGTGACAAGTGAACATGTGAGGCAAATAATACATGTGGAAAGCCTGGGAGGATAAGTTGGGGAGAGAGTTCTAGGGAGAGAATTCCTCTGGGAAATTAGCATTCAAAACCACATGTGTGTATGTTGGGGAATTTCAAAAGCCATGTCCATGCACAGGGCAAGATGCATGCTCAAGAAGCCTTAAAACCCTAAGCTTTCACCTCGAGCTATCCTCCAGGCTCAGGGTGAGTAGCAGGTTAAGGCTAAGACAGAGTCCTAAAAATCCTGGCAAAGCACCGAAGGAGAGCCAATCAGCAAAGACTGGGCGAGTTCCTTTTTTTGTCTGTGTGTGTCATCTCTTGGTGTTCAAGTAAATCTCTGTCAAAACACTAGCTGACCATGTGCTAAGAGAACAGAAAAGCAGACTTCAGAGCTCACACATGACAAGAAAACAGACTTTACAGAAAGAGTTTAGAAAAGTCACAAAACAAGTAAACACATACATCTCACAGCAAGCAACATAAACAAACCCTGTGGATGGGGAAGAATCTGATTTCCAGAGTTACCACATGATTATATTAAAAATAAAGTTTTATTTATTTAGGAAGCATGCAAGGAAACAAAGTGTGGCCCATTCACAGAAAAAAGCCTCACAATAGAAACCATCTTTGGGGAAGCTGATTTGGAAGGAAAAATAAAATTGTCTTCTTTGCTCACAGATAATATGATCATCTATGTGGAAAATCCAAAGAACGGACAAAAACACTCCTGAAATTAATAAGCAATTATTGTAAGATAGTAAGATATAAGATTAATATACAAAAATCACTTTCTAGCAATGAACAAATGGAATTTAAAACTAACAACAATACCATTTACATTAGCATAAAAAATGAATACTTAGGTATAAATTTAACAAAATATGTGCATGGCCTGTATGAAGAAAACTACAAAACCTTGAATGAAATCAAAGAACTAAATAAATGGAGATTTATTCCATGTTCATGGATAGGAAGACTCCATATTATCAAGATGGTTAGATTTTCCCAACTTGATAATCCCAATAAAAAACGCAGTAACTTATTTTATGAATATTGATAGACATATTTGTGAATATTGATAAAGTCTACAAGGAAAGATTAAAGTCCCAGAATAGTCAACATAATATTGAAGAAAAAGAACAAAGGTGGAGGATTTTAAGACTCCAACACTTATTATAAAGTATAGTAACTGACTGAGGTTTTGGTGAACAAATAAATAGATCAATGATGCATAATAGAGATTCCATAAGTATACCCACTTAAATAAAGTCAACTGATCTTCGATAAAGGGCAAAAGGCAATGCAATGGGGTAAAAATAGTCTTTTCAACAAATGATACTGGAACAATTGGACACCTACATTTTTTTAAATGGATCTAGACACAGACCTTACATGCTCCACAAAATTAACTCAAAATGGATCACAGATACAGATGTAAACTGCAACACTATAAAACTCCCAGAAGATAACACTGGAAAAAAGCTAGATGGCACTGGATACAGTGATGGCATTTTAGGTAGACCACCAAAGATAATTCATGAAAAATAACTGATAAGCTAGACTTTACTAACATTAAGAACTTCTCTGTGAAAGATAACATCAAGAGAATGGAAAGACAAGTACAGACTGGGAGAAAATATCTGTAAAACACCTTATCTGATAAAGAACTATTATCCAAAATATATGAAGAACTCTTAAAACTCAGAAATAACAAATAACCCAATTTAAAAAATGGTTGAAAGACGTAAACAGACACTTCACTAAAGATATACAGATGGTAAAAAAGTACATGAAAAGATGCTCCACATCATATCATTAGAGAACTACAAATTAGAACAATGGAATACCTTACATACCTACTAGAATGGTCAAAATCCTAAACACTGACAACACCAAATGTTGGTGAGTATCTGGAGCCATAGGAATTATCATTCACTGCTAAGGAAATACAAAATGGCACAGCAATTTTGGAATACGGTTTGGTAGTTTCTTTCAAAACTAAACATTCTTACCATATGATCCAGCAATAATTTGTACTTACCCATATGAATTAAAAAACTAGGTCCACACAAAACCTGCAACCAGAGGTTTATAGCATCTTTATTCATAATTATTAAAAATGGGAAGAAACCAAGATATCTTCAGTGGGTGAATGAACAAACTGTGATATATCCTGACAGTGGAATACTATTCAGCCTAAAAAGAAATAAGTAATCAAACCATAAAAAGACATGGAGGAAACTTAAATGCATATTACTAAATGAAAGAGGAAAATATGAAAACTCTTCATACTGTATAATCTCAACTATATAACATTCTGAAAACAGCAAAACTATGGAGAGAGTAAAAGGGTCAGTAGTTTCCAGAGATTAGTGGGGAGGAAGGGATGAATATGCTGATCACAGAGGATGTTTTGAGCAGGGAAACTACTCTGTTTAGTACAAGCCTTTTACCTTAACAGCAGAGAAAAATCCTTCTCAGGAAAAGGAAATGTTCACAAAATTGTATTGCTATTCTGTTGTTAAAAAAGCATGAATTCCATAAACAAAATATTACAAACAATATTCCGTTCTAAACAACATAAAACTATAAAATAACAAAAGTTTTTAAAGGCCTTTTACAGAAATTTTAAAAAAACATATTGAATAACTCTTGCAAGAAAGGTGAAAAACAAACCAAAATGATACAGTTTCTCAAAAGCAATAATAATGAAAATTTTATGTATCATAACCTCTGGGCTACACTGAAAGCAGATGAAAATTCATAAGCTGAAACTTGTATTAATTAAAATAGAAAAATGAACTAAATGAATCAAATTCCCCAATTATGAACAAGGAAACAGTAACAAAGTAAACCAAAGGAAATAGTGAAAAGCAAAAATTAATGAGTAAAAGTAGTACTGTTCAGTAGAACTTTCAAGTGTTTATGTATATGAAATACAATAAAAAGCAGCAAACTACTGATATTTGCAACAATATGGATGAATGTCAAAAATGTTAGGCTGCCCAAGAGAAGCCAGACACAAAAGGAAACTCTAATCCACAGGTAGATGGCAGATTGGTGTTAGCCTGAGTTTGAGGGTGACAGGAGGACCTACAGCAAAGAACGTGAGGAACTTTTTTGGAGTTAAGGAACTGTTCTACAATTTGATGGCAGTGGTGGTTGCATGAGGATTTATTTTTGTCAGAACTCCTGAATTGTACCCTAAAAATTAATTATTTATATATGTAAATTATATTTAATAGTCCATGAATCTATGGTAATACAAAAATAACAGAAGTAAAGCAAATCTCTTCTTATAGAATCCAACTAACAAACGTAGAAAAAATGCTGAGTTACAAGATTAACCTTGGATCCATTATAATGAATCAATTATGCAAGAATCATCACTGAATGTTAAAACTAACAGTTGAAAGGTTGTTGAAAAGCAAACTGCTTACACAGTCCTTAAGTATCTTCTCACAAATTACTTAGTAATTAAAAAGAAAAAAAAAACCTCTGGTGAAGAAACGAGCCAAACTCTATCTTAACCAAGTGATCAAAGTTAACCTCACTAGTAATAAAACAAACCAACATCACACACCCCCATCTATATGATTCACCGAGGACATATCACATCTATGATGTTTCTGACACAAATCTATTTAGATTGTATAAAAATATCAAACATTAAAAAAATAACAGATATCTCTTTTTAGAAAATATTAATTGCCTAAAACCAAACAGTTGACATAAAAGCCGCATGAAGTACTGAAGCATAATAAATTATCAGTTTCATAAACACAGAATTAATATGCTGTCTTCCTTGCCAGATATACCCTTTAAACAAACATGTATTCCTCAGTGCTCTAAGGACCTTTAAATTCTTCATATCCTGAATCTAATCATGTGGAAACACCAGACAAACCCAAATGAGCTCAATTCTACAAAGTATCTAGCTTCTACTCTTAAGAAATAACAAGGTCATGAACGACAAAGAAATGCTGAAAGCTGTTCCAGATTGAAGAGGTATGACAACTAAACTTAATGGGTGATTTTGGGTTGGATCCTAGACCAGACAAGAAATATGTACATATATACATAAACATATATTCAGCTATATTTAACATTTAGGACAATTGATAAAATTTTAATGAAGTCTGCAGATGAGGTAATATATCAATATAACATTCTTGAGTTAGGTCATTGTTCTCTGTTGTATAAGAGTTATATACATAGAAATATTTTTGTATAAAAGCAACATCTGTGCCATACTATCAAAAGATTCAGTAAAAAATTGTGGGCATATGTGCACACATGTGTATTCAGAAAATGAAGCAAAGGTGGTAAATGTTAGCAACTGATTAGTCTGGGTAAAGAGTAAATGGAAGTTGTTTTCATTCTTGCAATTGTTCTGTAAATTTGAAACTACTTATATCAAAGTAAAATGTTACAAAAAAACACATTAAGGATGTAGTAATAAATGGTACAACATTAGATTGTAGAATATGGATATGCAGCAAGTTGTAACAACAGGGTAGGAGTAATAATTCTGATAAACTCATTTGCTTGGTTGGAAGTAGAAAAAAATGGAATTAGAACTGACCCTTTTCTGCTGCATACTGTTCTCCCTGATTCACTGAAATACAATGTTTTGAGCATTTCAAGAGGTACCTTTCCTCTTCTCTGTTCCTTATTAATCTTTTCTGAAACTATGCTTCAATATTGTTTCAGAAGATTCTCCTGAGGTTTGAGTTATTGTACTTCCTTGTACCTCAGTGAAATAGAAGCTTCTATCAATTCCTGGTAAAATACAGGACCCTGAACTCTCTAAGCAGAAAACCTTTTATTTAAGACAGTTGATTCCTGGATGAGCATCTCAATTTGAGATTTGACAAGTGAACAGTTTATATTATTTCAGTAGTATATGTTGGATTTCTAAAATAAACCTGTTTAAATCATGTTAAAAAAATAAAACATGAAAAACAGATATATGTTCTTAGATACATTAATTGCCTAAAAACAAACCAGTTGATATAAAACTGATAATCTGCTATAGCAAGTAGCAGTTTAATAAAGAGAGAATTAAGAATCCGTGTCTTTCTTACCAGTTATATCTCCCTTAAATATGCTGATAGTCTAAGGATCTTTAACTGTGTTCAAAATTATCATCTGTCCTGAAAATGTCATTGTCAATTTGATTTTTATAAGTGTCTCTAAAATTATTTGAATGATAAATTCCAGGAGAAAGGAAGATTCCACAGCTACTTCGTTAATAATTGCATGCTCTTTTTTTATTACAGACAAGTAGATAGTTGAAGCAACTACACCTCCATTAATAATTTCAACTGTTGTAGAAATTCTTCAGTATTTCTATCTAACCATTTGTAGCTTCTCCCTAGACTTTGCATCTATTCCACTCAGAATTTCTAAAGTCACCAAATTGGCACAAGACAGATTAACAGAAGAACAATTTAATTTCATATGTATCAGGGCCCCATAAAAATATGAGACTCAAACAAGTAACTAAAACAGGAAGTTGTTACATCTTTTAGACAAAGAAGCAGTAAGTTTGAAGGATTGACAAGACAGAGTTTGGGTTAGGGGTAGTAAACTGGGGAAGAAATAACAAGGTTTGTTTATAGACTTTCTGGCCCTTAATTCCCTATCCCTGGGGATAAGGAGATGCCTTCTACCCTCCTGATATGGGAGGGTACCTTTCATAGGGAGATTTATATCCTGCTTTCAGGAAGACAGAGGGCCACAGTGTCCTTGTACCAGCTGTTTCTCAAGTAACTTTAATTCAAAATAATATGCCAAAGTGGCATATTTGGGGGTGGCATATTCTGCTCCCCTTCAGTGCATATAGATAAGACTCCAGTGATTTGCTGGCACTAAAGCCAAGATAAAACTGACGATTTAAATTACAGTAGAAGCTTATAGGAAATGCAGACCATGACCGAAGAACTAAGCACTTAACAGGTCAGAACAGAAGCAATTCTAAAGGGTGTAGGTTTCAGACAATGGTTAAGAGCATGAAACCAGACTGACTGGTTCCAAATTCTGCCTCAATCACTTACTAGTCTTGTAGCTCTTGGGCTGGTTCCCTGACCTCACTGGGGCTCAGTTTCTTCATCTACCTAATGGGAATATCAAACCTCCTGGGTTGTGTATTACATGAGTTAAATGCCATGTAACTGAGTTTTTATCTTTTTAGGTGTTCTTTTAAACCACAAAAGCAATAACAGAATAAGAGAAAAAAATAACTTAAACTCAGTCTTCTAATCTGTATAATAAATAAAAAGTACTTAGTGGGAACCACTCACATAGTAAACATTCAATAGAAAGATATTCAAAAAAATATATTTAACTCTTAAAAATTTTATTGGACGAACAAGTAATTGATTATAATATGAAATCAGTATGCTATAAAAAATAAGTACTGAAGAACTGATTATAAAACATTTTACCAAATTATTTACAATGATGATAGCACACAATCCCTTAACTAAAATTCTTGGACCACATTTCAGAACACAGAACTCTTCAGATATTAGAGAGATAATATACAGCAAAATCTGCATGTTCGTTACCTCCAGTGAAGTCTGAAGCTGCACCCACCCTGTAATCGAACACAATATTCTGTAGTAAAATGTATGATGTATGAATATTCAAGTTGAGTATAGCTTTAAAAATATTCTAAGTCACCTTAGCTCAGTTGAGGTCAGAGTTTGCAGCCAATTTACTTAAAAGAAAGCTTTTAGTTTTCTGAGATTTGGGAGTTCAGAATTGTAAATAAGGAGCCAGGGATCTGTATTTGCATAGCTACTAACAGAGCTGGGCATACAGAGAATTCTTTTTGGACCTATTAACTGGGTGATTGCCTGATATAAGAAAATTTCATCAAAACATTCTTGTCTCTTTTTCAAAGAGTCAAATTTACAGAACACCCACATTAAGTTCAGTGAGTCAACAATGAACTGTGCTTTTCTAGACAAAAAAAGATCTGTTAGTTCTATGGAGATGGGGCTACTTACACAGCAGGTTGCCTCATTAGGAGATCTGTAATAGTTTCTATACCTGGATTGGACCCTTGTTAGGATATTCAGCAGTTTTGCTTCAGCTCTTCCGAGATATTCAAAATACAAAAGAATGTAGAAGTAAAAAGGATTTCATTAAAAAGATGGAGGAAGGGGAGGAAGAGAATGAAGAAAAAGCTATCATCCATACCTAGATTTATACCAGACTTTTGCAACTCAAGGTTCACTGCTGCAATGATGAGCATTTTATAAAAACTTTGTCTCGATTGTTGTCTATAATTCTTTTTAATGCTATTAATATAACCCAAAGGCTGTATAAACTACCTTTTCCAAAAAAACGCATGTTCAAATAATTTTCTACATGTCATTGGTTTGAAACGTTTTCAGAAAATGATTTTTTTAAAAACAAGGTCAATAAGTAACATTTTTGGTTGTTGCTCTGTTTCTCTGGATTTACCAGTAATTACTTAACTCTCCATGTATCTAATTAATAGGAGAAATGAGTAGAATGCTTTTACTGTCTGGGTGAAAGATTTTATAATTATGCTGACAATTATTAATAATTACAACAGTAATTCACTATAACTTAGTTTTGCATGTGCTAAAATCAGTAAGGAAAAACCACATACTGATCCTGTGAAAATATTATTTATAATCAATTGTAATTTCTTTCTCAGCAAATTTATTTTTCATAGTTAGCATATATACATCAGAAGCTATGGGTATATTAATTCCAGTAGCCCAGAAATTAAAGGAAATAATCTGATAAAATGCTTCTCACTTTAAAAATGCTTATTAACAAGTGGAAATCTCATCACTGTCAAATCCCATATTCTATTTGACCAACGTTACTTTTAGAAAGATAATCAATAAAGGGAACAAGTATTGAGCAAACCGTTATTTTCCAAATATTAAACAATTTTCCAGCTGCAATTGTCACATAGTACTCCTGTCCATCCGTCTATATGGGATTTTTAATACCACCTTTCAAGGTATAGGAACTAGAACTTAAGATCAAGGCGAAGGAAGACTAGTATATTTTAAATTTGATTATTCTCTAATTGATGTCTTAAAATTCATGAGATGGAATCAACTACTTTAAAAATAGAAAAAGCAGCAGTTGTTTTCAAAGCCTCAAGCTTCACCCACTACATTCGATAAAGGTGATTACTAGGAACTGTGTTCCATTCCTTTAAATAAGTCCCTCCAGAGTGAAGTTTCGAATTCAATGAGACAACATACCTACTACCCCAACTTTAACTGACCAGGCTGGGAAATACTTCTTTATCACGCTTAAAGCTGAGAAACAAAGCTTATCTTTTCTCCGACCAAAATAAATCACTCAATGTCCAGTGTGACGCTAACTACAAAAGACTTTGCAGAAGAAGTCAAGGGCCTCTTTGGTTTTGGTGGAGGGAAGGAGGCGACACTTAGTTCCTGTGATGGCCAACTGCGAATGATTAATGAATCAACAAACTAACAAGAAGGAGCATAAATCAACAAAGGCTCAAGTGGTCCAGATATCAAAAGGCCGAGCAAATAGGCAATTCGTTGTGATGTTTATGGACGATTTTCCCAGGGAAGATCACCAAGCACTGTGATTGCAAATATTAGGGACATAGAAACTCTTCCACTGCCCTTCAGGGAGGCTCTTTCTGCATTCCTTCTGATGCACATAAGTTTCTGTTATTGCTTGCTGATTTTGTTAGAGGAAGTGAGGCCATGTCTGGAGCATGTATTCTGTCTACTCTAGTTTACTGGAGCAGAAGAACAAATCTTAGACTGCACGAAATCAATATTCAGGGAAAGATGAAGGGAGAAGGAATGGGAGAAATCCTAGAAACTAAAATAGAATAAACAATATAAGCCATCAAAAAGTTAGGGGAAGAACATGGAAGAAAATCTGCATCTCTATCAAAGACCCAATGTTTTTTGTTTTTTTTGTTTTATTTTAATTTATTTTAGTATCATTTATCTACAATTACATGTGCAATATTACAGTAATTAAACTACCCCCCTTCATGTGGTCCCCACCACCAACCCTATTACAGTCATTGTCCATTAGCGTAGTGAGATGCTATAGAATCACTACTTATCTTCTCTGAGTTGTATAGTCCTCCCCGCACACCCCCAACATTACGTCTGAATGCCCCTTTTTCCCCCTTGTCACTACCGTCCAACCTATCCTCCTCAGTTCCCTTCCCTGTGGTAATCATTAGTCCATTCTTGCGTTCTGTGAGTCTACTGCTATTTTCTTCCTTCCGTTTTTTTCTTTGTTATTATACTCCACAGATGAGTGAAATCATTTGATACTTGTCTTTCTCCGCTTGGCTTATTTCACTGAGCATAATACCCTCTAGCTCCATCCATGTTGTTGCAAATGTCTGGATTTGTTTTCTTCTTATGGCTGAATAATATTCCATTGTGTATATGTACCACCTCTTCTTTATCCATTCATCTACTGATGGACACTTAGGCTGCTTCCATTTCTTGGCTATTGTAAATAGTGCTGCGATAAGCATAGGGGTGCATCTGTCTTTTTCAAAATGGGCTGCTGAATTCTTAGGATAAATTCCTAGGAGTGGAATTCCTGGGTCAAATGGTATTTCTATTTTGAGTTTTTTGAGGAACCTCCATACTGCTTTCCACAATGGTTGAACTAATTTACATTCCCACCAGCAGTGTAGGAGGGTTCCCTTTTCTCCATAACCTTGCCAACACTTGTTGTTGTTTGTATTTTGGATGTTGGCCATCCTCACTGGTGTGAGGTGATATCTCATTGTGGTTTAATTTGCATTTCTCTAATGATTATCGATGTGGAGCATCTTTTCATTTGCCTGTTGGCCATCTGAATTTCTTCTTTGGAGAAGTGTCTATTCATGTCCTCTATCCATTTCCTAATTGGATAATTTGGTATTTGTTTGTTAGGGTGAGTGAGTTCTTTATATATTTTGGATGTCAAACCTTACTGGATACGTCATTGATGAATATATTCTCCCATACTGTAGGATGCCTTTTTGTTCTACTGATGGTGGTGTCCTTTGCTGTACAGAAGCTTTTCAGCTTGATATAGTCCCACTTGTTCATTTTTGCTTTTGTTTCCCTTGCCCGGGGAGATATGTTCATGAAGAAGTCACTCATGTTTATGTCCAAGAGATTTTTGCCTGTTTTTTTCTAAGAGCTATGTGGTTTCATGACTTACATTCAGGTCTTTGATCCATTTTGAGTTGACTTTTGTGTACGGGGTTAGACAGTAGTCCAGTTTATTTCTCTTACATGTAGCTGTCCAGTTCTGCCAACACCAGCTGCTGAAGAGGCTGTCATCTCCCTATTGTAAATTTAAGGCTCCTTTATCATATATTAATTGACTGTATTTGTTTGGGTTAATGTTTGGATTTTCTATTCTGTTCCACTGGTCTGTGGGTCTGTTTTTGTGCCAATACCAAATTGTCTTGATTACTGTGGCTTTGTAGTAGAGCTTGAAGTCAGGGAGCGTAACTCCCCGTTTTATTCCTCCTTCTCAGGATTGATTTGGCTATTCGGGGTCTTTTGTGGTTCCATATGAATTTTAGAATCATTAGTTCCAGTTCATTGAAGAAAGCTGTTGGTACTTTGATAGGGATTGCATTGAATCTGTAAATTGCTTTAGGCAGTATAGCCATTTTGACAATATTTATTCTTCCTAGCCAAGAGCATGGGATGCATTTCCATTTGTTAGTGTGCTCTTTAATTTCTCTTAGGAGTGTCTTGTAGTTTTCAGAGTACAGGTCTTTCACTTCCTTCGTTAGGTTTATTCCTAGGTATTTTATTCTTTTTGATGCAATTGTGAATGGATTTGTTTTTCTGATTTCTCTTTCTGTTAGTTCATCATTAGTGTATAGGAAAGCAACAGATTTCTGTGTGTTAATTTTGTAGGATCCTACAACTTTGCTGAATTCAGATATTAGTTCTAGTAGTTTTGGAGTGGAGTCTTCAGGGTTTTTTATGTACAGTATCATGTCATCTGCAAATAGTGACAATTTGACTTCTTCTTTACCAATCTGGATGCCTTGTATGTCTTTGCTTTGTCTGATTGCTGTGGCTAGGACCTCCAGTACTATGTTGAATAACAGTGGAGAGAGTGGGCATCCTTGTCTTGTTCCCGATCTTAGATGAAAAGCTTTCAGCGTCTCACCGTTAAGTATGATGTTAGCTGTGGGTTTGTCATATATAGCCTTTATGATGTTGAGGTACTTGCCGTCTATACCCATTTTGTTGAGAGTTTCAATCAGGAATGGATGCTGAATTTTGTCAAATGCTTTTTCAGCATCTATGGAGATGATCATGTGGTTTTTGTTCTTCTTTTTGTTGATGTGGTGGATGATGTTGATGGATTTTCGAATGTTGTACCATCCTTGCATCCCTGGGATGAATCCCACTTGATCATGGTGTATGATCCTCTTGATGTATTTTTGAATTCGGTTTGCTAATATTTTGTTCAGTATTTTTGCATCTACGTTCATCAGGGATATTGGTCTGTAATTTTCTTTTTTGGTGAGGTCTTGCCAGGTTTTGGTATTAGAGTGATGCTGGCTTCACAGGATGAGTTTGGAAGTATTCCCTCCTCTTCTACTTTTTGGAAAACTTTAAGGAGAATGGGTGTTATTTCTTCTCTATATGTCTGATAGAATTCAGAGGTGAATCCATCAGGCCCAGGGTTTTGTTCTTGGGTAGTTTTTTGATTACCAATTCGATTTCTTCGCTGGTGATTGGTCTGTTTAGTTTTTCTGTTTCTTCCTTGGTCAGTCTTGGAAGGTTGTGTTTTTCTAAGAAGTTGTCCATGTCTTCTATGTTTTCCAGTTTGTTAGCATATAGATTCTCATAATATTCTCTTATGATTCCTTGTATTTCTGTGGGGTCCGTCGTGATTTTTCCTTTCTCATTTCTGATTGTGTTTATGTGTGTAGATTCTCTTTTTCTCTTAATGAGTCTGGCTAAGGGTTTATCTATTTTGTTTATTTTTTCAAAGAACCAGCTCTTGGTTTCATTGATTTTTTTCTATTGTTTTATTCTTCTCAATTTTATTTATTTCTTCTCTGATCTTTATTATGTCCCTCCTTCTGGTGACTTTGGGCCTCATTTGTTCTTCTTTTTCCAATTTCAGTAATTGTGTCTTTAGACTATTCATTTGGGAATGTTCTTCCTTCTTTAAATAGGCCTGGATTGCAATATACTTTCCTCTTAGAAGTGCCTTTGCTGTGTCCCACAGAAGTTGTGGCTTTGTGTTGTTGTTGTCATTAGTCTCCAAATATTCTTTGATTTCTGTTTTGATTTGGTCGTTAACCCATTGATTAATTAGGAGAGTGTTGTTAAGTCTCCACGTATTTGTGAGCCTTTTTGATTTCTTTCTAAAATTTATTTCTAGTTTTATACCTTGGTGATCCAAGAAGTTGGTTGGTAGGATTGCAATATTTTTGAAATTACTGAGCTTCTTTTTTTGGCCTAGTATGTGGTCTATTCTGGAAAATGTTCCATGTGCACTTGAGAAGAATGTGTATCCTGTTGCTTTTGGGTGTAGAGTTCTGTAGATGTCTGTTAGGTCCATCTGTTCTAGTGTGTTGTTCAGTGCCTCTGTGTCTTTACTTATTTTCTGTCTGGTTGATCTGTCCTCTGGAGTGAGTGGTGTGTTGAAGTCTCCTAAGATGAATGCATTGCTGTCTATTTCCTCCTTTAATTCTGTTCGTATTTGTCTCACATATGCTGGCGCTCCTGTGTTGGGTGCATATGTATTTATAATGGTTATATTTTCTTATTGGACTGACCCGTTTATCATTATGTAATGTCCTTCTTTATCTTTTGCTACTTTCTTCGTTTTGAAGTCTATTTTGTCTGATACAAGTACTGCAACACCTGTTTTTTTCTCTTTGTTGTTTGCATGAAATATTTTTTTCCATCCCTTCACTTTTAGTCTGGGGATATCTTTGGATTTGAGGTGAGTTTCTTGTAGGCAGCATATAGATGGGTCTTGCTTTTTTATCCATTCTGTTACTCTGTGTCTTTTGATTGGTGCATTCAGTCCATTTACATTTAGGGTGATTATTGATAGGTATGTGCTTATTGCCATTGCTGGCTTTAGATTCGTGGTTACCAAGGGTTCAAGGGTTGCTTCTTTACTATCTAACAATCTAACTTAACTTTCTTGTTAAGTTATTGTAAACACAGTCTGATGTTTCTTTCTTTCTCTCCCTTCTTATTCCTCCTCCTCCATTCTTTCTATAATAGGTGTTTTATTCTTTGCCTTTAGTTGGTATTTGGATGGTCTGCTTTCTTTGCTATGATTTTTTTTCTCTGGTGACATCTTTTTAGCCTTAGGTGTGCTTCCATCTAGAACAGTCCATTTAAGATATCCTGTAGTGGTGGTTTATGAGAGGCAAACTCTCTCAACTTTCGTTTGTCTGGAAATTGTTTAATCCCTCCATCATATTTAAATGATAATCGTCCTGGATACAATATTCTTGGTTCGAGGCCCTTCTGTTTCATAACATTAAATATATCATGCCATTCTCTTCTGGTCTGTAAGGTTTCCTTTGAGAAGTCTGATGATAGTCTGATGGGTTTTCCTTTGTAGGTGATCTTTTTTCTCTCTCTAGCTGCCTTTAATACCTTGTCTTTATCTTTGATCTTTGCCATCTTAATTATTATGTGTCTTGGTGTTGTCTTCCTTGGGTCCCTTGTGTTGGGAGATCTATGAGCTTCGGTGGACTGCGAGACTACTTCCTTCCCCAGCGAGGGAAAGTTTTCAGCAATTATTTCTTCAAAGACACTTTCTATCCCTTTTTCTCTCTCTTCTTCCTCTGGTACTCCTATAATGCGAATATTGTTCCGTTTGGATTGGTCACACAGTTCTCTTAATATTCTTTCATTCCTAGAAATCTTTTATCTCTCTCTGCCTCAGCTGCTCTGTACTCCTGTTCTCTGTTTTCTATTCCATTAACAGTCTCTTGCATCTCATCCATTCTGCTGTTAAGCCCGTCGATTGCTTGTCTGATTTCTGTATTGTCTTTCCTCAGTTCCCTCACTTCCTCCCTCAGCTCTTGCACATTTCTCTGTAGGTCCATCAGCATGGTTATGACTTTTAGTCTGAATTCTTTTTCAGGGAGGCTGTGCATTTCCATCCCTTCAGACTCCCTCTCTGGGGTTGTCTGGTTGATTTAGGTCTGAACCATATTCCTCTGTCTTTTCATGTCTATATAATTGGTCACTGATAGTTGCCACGTATGTCAGCTGGGCTCTTTAAGACTTTAAAAAGAGAAGAAAAAAAAAGAAGAAAGAAAGAAAGAAAAAAAGAAAAAAGAAAGAAAAGAAAAAGCAAAAACACAACAAAAAACAAAACAAAACAAAATGCCCACCGGACGTAGATTCTGTGGGAATGCTCTAGGTGGAGCTATTGCCCCACTATTCCACAGCTGTGACTGTGCCGCTCCACAGGGCCCTTTATCGCTCTGGCAGGGGTGGGAACGAGTAGGAGGCTGTTGATCTCAGTGAGAAGTGCAAGTATGGCTACGCTTCCTCAGTCGCCAGGTAAGGCATCTGAAACTCCCCAGGACTCCCAGCCTGCTGGGCTGAGTGTGCTGGGGCGATCCGGCTCCTCCACTGGGCTCCTGTCTCTTTAAGACCGCTGAAGAAAGCGCGCGCTTTTTTTTTCCTTCCCGGCAGCTGGCTGCAAGCACCCTGGCGCGTTCCCTGCTCAGTTCCTGCCGCTCTGTCTCTCCAATCTCCGCTGCACTGCGCAATGTGGGTCAGCGCTCCCCGCGCAGATCACCGGGGCTGGCTACTTCGCGGGGTGTACTTCCACTCCCTCCCGGCTCTGAATCCTCTCCTCCCAGCGGTGCGCTGGGGTGGGGGAGGTCTCAGGTCCCGCCGGGTCGCAGCTCCATATCTTACCCGCCTCTTGGGGTGCCGAGTCCTCTTGGGTGTAGCTGCACGCTGTGCGCTTTCCTGTGTATTCTCGTCTCTCTTTTAGGACTAGATGTATTTTCTGTGTTTTCGTAGATAAATATAGTGTTGGGAGGAGATTTTTGCCAGCCTGCTCACACCGCTATCTTCCCGGAAGTCCTCCACATAGTCTTTGATTTCTGTTTTGAATTGGTCGTTAACCCATTGATTAATTAGGAGAATGTTGTTAAGTCTCCATGTATTTGTGAGCCTTTTTGATTTCTTTCTAAAATTTATTTCTAGTTTTATACCTTTGTGATCTGAGAAGTTGGTTGGTAGGATTTCAATATTTTTGAAATTACTGAGGTTCTTTTTGTGGCCTAGTATGTGGTCTATTGTGGAAAATGTTCCATGTGCACTTGAGAAGAATGTGTATCCTGCTGCTTTTGGGTGTAGAGTTCTGTAGATGTCTGTTAGGTCCATCTGTTCTAGTGTGTTGTTCAGTGTCTCTGTGTCTTTACTTATTTTCTCTCTGGTTGATCTGTCCTTTGGAGTGAGTGGTGTGTTGAAGTATCCTAAAATGAATGCATTGCTTTCTATTTCCTCCTTTAATTCTGTTAATATTTGTTTCACATATGCTGGCAGTCCTGTGTTAGGTGCATATATATATATAATGGTTATATCCTCTTGTTGGACTGACTCCTTTATCATTATGTAATGTCCTTCTTTATCTCTTGCTACTTTCTTCATTTTGAAGTCTATTTTGTCTGATACAAGTACTGCAACACCTGTTTTTTTCTCGTTGTTGTTTGCATGAAATATATATTTCCATCCCTTCACCTTTAGTCTGTGTATATCTTTGGGTTTGAGGTGAGTCTCTTGTAAGCAGCATATAGATTGGTCTTGCTTTTTTTATCCATTCAGTAACTCTGTGTCTTTTGATTGGTGCGTTCAGTCCATTTACATTTAGGGTGATTATCGATAGATATGTACTTATTGCCATTGCTGGCTTTAGATTCATGGTTACCAAAGGTTCAAGGGTAGCTTCTCTACTATCTAACAGTCTAAGTTAACTTTCTTGTTAAGTTATTGTAAATACAGTCTGATGATTCTTTATTTCTCTCCCTTCTTATTCTTCCTCCTCCATTCTTTATATACTAGGTGTATTATTCTTTGCCTTTAGTTAGTATTTGGATGGTCTGCTTTCTTTGCTATGATTTTATTTTCTCTGGTGACATCTTTTTAGCCTTAGGAGTGCTTCCCTCTAGAGCAGTCCCTTTAAGATATCCTGAAGAGGTGGTTTATGAGAGGATATTCCCTCAGCTTTCACTTGTCTGGAAATTGTTTAATCACTCCCTGAAATTTAAATGAGAATTGTGCTGGATACAATATTCTTGGTTTGAGGTCCTTCTGTCTCATTACATTAAATATATCATGCCATTCTCTTCTGGTCTGTAAGGTTTCTGTTAGAAGTCTGATGATAGTCTGATGAATTTTCCTTTGTAGGTCATCTTTTTTCTCTCTCTAGCTGCCTTTAATACTCTGTCCTTATCTTTGATCTTTGCCATTTTAACTATTATGTGTCTTGTTGTCTTCCTTGTGTCCCTTCTGTTGGGAGACCCATGGTTTGCAAGGCCATTTCCTTCCCCATTTTGGGGAAGTTTTCAGCAATTATTTCTTCAAAGACACTTTCTATCCCTTTTTCCCTCTCTTCTTCCTCTGGTATTCCTATAATGTGAATATTGTTCCATTTGGATTGGTCACACAGTTCTCTTAAAATTCTTTCATTCCTAGAGATTCTTTTATCTCTCTTTGCCACAGCTTCTCTGTATTTCTGTTCTCTGATTTCTATTCCATTAACAGTCTCTTGCATCTCGTCCAGTCTGCTGTTAAGCCCGTTGATTGCTTGTCTCATCTCTGCATTGTCTTTCCTCACTTCCATCACTTCCTCCCTTAGCTCTTGCATATTTCTCTGTAGATTCATCAGTATTGTTATGACTTTTATTCTGAATTCTTTTTCAGGAAGATTGTGCATGTCCATCCCACCAGGCTCCCTCTCTAGGGTAGTCTGGTCTGGGGTTGTTGGGTAAGCTTTGTTTGTACCATATGTCTCTATATTTTCATGGCGATAGAAGTGGTCAGAAAAAGAGAAAAAGAAGAAAGGGAAAATAGAGGGGAAAAAAATGCCTGCTGCATGTAGTTTCTGTAACGATCCTGTAAGTGGCGCTGCTGCTCCACTATTCTGCAGCCACGCCGCTCCGCCAGGCGCTTTGTGACTCTGGCCAGGGAGGGAACAAATGGGAGGCTGCTGATATCTGTGGGGAGTCTCCGCATGACTGCTTTTCCCAGCCGCAGTCCAAGGGGACCAAAATTCCCCAGTACTCCCAGGCTGCTTGGCTGAGTGCGCTGGGACAATCCTGCTCCTCTGTTGGGCCCCTGTCTCTTTAAGACCCCTAAAATAGCACGCGCTTTTCTCTTTTCCCGGGGAACTGGCTGGGTGGACCTGACATCTTGGAATCTGCACCTCTGTCTCTCCAATCTCTGATACACCACGCGAAGTGTGTCAGTGCTCCCAGTGCAGATCCCCAGGACTGGTTATTCGGCAGGCCTGTGCTTCCACTCCCTCCCAGCTCTGAATCCTCTCCTCCTGCCGGTGCACTGGGGTGGGGGATTACTCAGGTCCCGCCAGGTCGCGGCTCCGTATCCTACCCGCCTCACGGGGTGCCGAGTCCTCTCAGGTGTAGCTGCAGGCTGGTGTCATCCTGTGTCCTCTGGTCTCTCTTTTAGGAATAGTTGTATTTGCTGTATTTTCATAAATATATTTGGTTTGGGGAGGAGATTTCCGCCACCCTGCTCATGCCACATCTTCACGGAAGTCCAAAGACCCAATGTTTTACAGAAATGTTGATAAGAAAGTCACTGGATCATAGCCTCTATTGGACATAAAGAGGAATTCCTTAGGCCCCAGCAGGCAAGAATCTGTTTTACACAGATAGGTGAAACCATTTTGAGGGAAAGGAGACTATATCCACACCAGTCATTATTAACTGGCCCTGCTAACCGCAATTAGCAGTAAAGACTTGTTCTGCTGAGACCGAGCTGAAGAGTGTACGAACACTTAGCCAGCACACAACCTGTGTTTTCTTATTTCAAAACAGAGAAAATACCTTCAAAAAAACTTGGATCAGCACCTTAATGCAAGAGTATTTAATTTAGGGTCCACAAACCTCAGGACCTTTAGGAAGTACTAAGATCCAACAACCCCTCCCCACCACATAGTATACTAACTAATCTGTGCACATTGTTCTGAGGATTTTATATCCCCCATCAAATTCTCCAGTGGTCTTTAAAGGGTTAATAACCACTAATTTAATATCCTACCCATAAGGCCAGTAGGAAGTAGAAAAGCACCAAAAGGAAGAAAAAGCAGTGACCATCCATTCAGCTAAGGTAAGAAGAGGGCTTGTTTCATGGAACTTGTGTTTGTGTGTGTCTGTGTGTGTACATGTGTAGATGTTGGAGAAAAGAAAGACTGAGGCAGAGTCAAATATCCTGGTATTATATTATTAGTGTTAATAATCATACAATCTTTATCAATTATGTACCAAGAGTAAAAAATTTGAGTAGGTGACAGGAAGATTGTCAGAGAGAACTAGGTAGGACATGTTAGAGTATTTGGCTGACTAATCAAAATGTCTTTAAATTGAAATTTGAAAGAAAAGAGGAAAACATTTTTCAAGGCTATAAGCCAATTCCCAGCATGACATCAGAAGAGAAATTTAAAGACACAACTGAGGTGACACAGAGCTCAGCAAATATCCCTCAAATGTCATTGCTTTATGTAAGATGATAAAGCAACTGACTAAATAATTTAGTTACTAATGAGTATGCATTTTGTATATTTTGCTCCCTTTTTATGTGAGTGGTATACCGCAAGCTATAAAATACACAATATGAAAGCTTTTCTCGTGAAATGTTCGTGTGAGTTTCTCCTATATGGTTAAGTGGAGAGTAACCTGTGCATTGAAAAGACCTGGAAAAGTGACACCCATGTGGACAGTTTTCCTCATGACAGCACTGCTCATGTGAACCTGAACGCTGAATTACAAATCTTGAAATTGACACTGAAAGTGTTCCCAGGTGCTGATTCTTATTTCTTTTCAGTGAATTTGAGTAAAACTTAAGAATAAAAACATTTGACTGCACTGGAAGGAATAAGAGCAGTTATAATAGTTGAAAGATTCAAAAGCACAAAGACTAAAACTGGGAGAACTTGGAAACAATAGAAGATGGAATTGTTTGCAACTTCAGTGTGAGCTCCACAGGACAGGTAACCTTAGATCAAAATGAGCAAAGCTTGTACAAGGACATAAATGTATTTTAGGTGACAGTAATGGAAATACACATGTAAGCTACAGAACAACGGATACTCAAGAAACAGATATGATTAGTAAAAATGAAAATGCAATCTTCCTCACACTCTGCTTCGGAGTGCCCGGCTAGAGGTATGGGTATATGATCCACTGAGTTCCTTGGTTCTGTGACATTTAAACTTTCCTACTTGGGACGACATATCCCCTAAATCCAGGCCCTGAAGCAGGGACTGCAAACTCAGCAACCAAAGGGTAAGAGAACAAGAACGATAGGGATGCTGGCACTCCCCCCCCCGATCCCCAATGTCCATCCAAACACTCATTCTACCTGCTACAGGCCTTGCCTAAATGGCCAAAGAAGGCTAGGCAGTATGGCCTCTAGCCACGTGGCTGCATAACAGCTAAAACTGCAGAAATCTATTACAAAAAGGAAAAGAGAATTAATACTGGGCATCATTAGTTATCTCTGCCATGGTCAATAATCCTTAAATTGTTACTCCCATAGGTAGTTTTCCATATTGATTAATTCAGCTTACTGATATTTTATGAGTCTCCACCACCTATGTTTAAAGGTATCAAGTGAAACTTTCAGTTCCTTTTTATCTAGTGTTTTTATAGGCTTTGTGATTAGCCTATTGCTATATAGTTAGAAATGGGATGATTTAATATAATATTGTCGCACCCTAAAACTTCAGGCACTGGGGTTGCTCCCCAGCATCCATCCAATCATACCCATATATAAACAGCCACGCTGATAGATACTACCCAAGCTCCAAAGAGTTGCTCCAATCCCCCTTGCTACAGTTAGTTCAGGGGTAAACACATGAAATAAACTGATCTGAACAAAATGAATCTTGGGAACATTGATGCTGGAAATGCTAGAAAAACTCCCCTTCTCACCAGCATATGATTAGGCAAAGCCTTGATGGCATCATCAACTTCTGCATCAAACCTATGCCACTTAAGAAACTTCCGGGTGCATAAACCTCATTACTTAATCCAGATTGAGTTGGGCTTTCCATTCATAGTAAGATAACTCATATTGATTAATAATTTTTACTACTACCTTATCAATTGCTTCTGGACATTGAGGAGAGCGTGCCTCGGAACAGCACCCTAGCAGTGAAACCTTCATCTACACAGGACTGCCAAGTCCCGGTCGGCCGCTGCACCTTAGTATTTGACGGGCTCAGAAAGGGAGGATAAGCTGCCTGGGAAAGACCCTCAACACAAATAACTCTTAAATGAAGATGAAGTTTTCATTTGTTGACTTGCTCTTCTGACTTCTCTTACATTTTATACCAAGGACCTCACTGCTTAAAATGGAATGGGTACTGATAGGATGATCAGAGAGAGTCAAACCACAAACAGATTATTATGAATGATCTTACCTTATGTGTAGAGAAATAAAATCTAAATAAACTTGTGTGAAGTATGAGTTATGCTTTGAAGTGTTATCACATATGCTCTTGATGTCAACATGCATCTTAAAATTAGTAGGTCCTCCTAAGATTTCCAAGGAAGGCACATCTATCAAAGAATGAGTAGACTTTCAATCAATGTGTTAGTCAAAGGTTAAAACTAAGGCAAAAAAATACAGAAGATCAGAGACGGTTGGGGAGGAAAAGAAAAAAAAGCCAGGCCAAGGTGCCTGGCTGAACTTAACACACCATCTTTTATTTCAGGTGAGGTGAGAATGTGACTAATACCTAGGAACATTTAATTCTTACTCTCTTTAATAAAACTGAAAGCTTCCTGAGGACAAAGACCAGAATATTACACTTCTGTTAAACAGCCTTTCCCAAACTTAGAATAGGGTTAAGGAACTTGGAGTGATATGTTCTCCCCTCTTCAGCACCTGGAGGATTTTATACTTTGCAGTAGGAAAACCTAGTAGAACAGAGTAAAACTGTCTTTTTTCCTTCAGGCTACATTTACAAATTCAGCACAGAGGTTCTTCTCCAGAGTTTGATAGAGAGGTCAAACACAGTTACATAGTCCAGTAGTTTCCATCACTGTGTATGTATCACTGTTTGAGTGCAAGCAACAAAAAACAACTCTGGCTACATTAAAATGTGGAAACAACTGAAAGTGTATCAGAAAGGCTCCAAATATCAAATAAGAAGCTAGGGGAAAAAATCGGGCTTAGAAATTGGCAGGAACTGGAGATGATCAGCAGTCTAGAGAGCAGGCAGTTCTCCATAGTCTCTTCTTAAATGAATGAGCTCCAAATATTTTCTGTCTTTATGTCACTCAGATCAACATTCAAATTCCCAGAGAAAAGTCCCATGAACCTAGCTTAGTCCCATGGTTAGAAAAGCCAGGACATCTTGAATTCCAATCGCACCATGATGTATGCAGTGAGAAGTAATGATCCCTTCGAATTTGGAATTCTATTACTAAAACAAGCAATGTCATTTTAAAATGATGGACATCCACAGCAACTACTAAAGTCTAAAGTCTGAATCAGGTTATAGACAATAAGAGCAGTGTTAATTTTACCAATCACTCTGGTTAATAAATATCAAATTTTGTTTTCTATCCTTGCTTAACATAAAATTACCTGCTAATCATTCAAAACCAAAAAAATCCAGCTAATGATTCAATTAAAACCTAACATTAATATTAGGGTCCAAAATAGTAGGATCTACTTTAGGAAGATAATTACTGGTTCAAGAAATGAAAGGATCTCATACCACCATTGTCTTTAAATTTCTTACCACTAGTGGACACAGGTTTCAATTTCAAATTTGTCCTATGTAGACCAATGTAGGTAAGGCAGTAAGGACATAGATCTTATAATAGAAAAATGATAAGAGTCACTATGGGACTATAAAAATGAAAGGCTATTAATACAACTTAAATCATTGAGGGAACTTGTCTAGCTTTCTTTAGGCCTTAACTGGAATGTCTCTTTTTAGTAGGTATCTACTACCTTTCTTAGAGGTGGTAGAACTAGCAGTTATAGTATGCTAGAGTAGCAGAAACTATAAATTGTCCCCCAGAATATGTTTTTATTTACTTTCATAATAAAATAGCAAAATAGCCAGCCAGAATAAAGACTACTTTTAATCTTTATTCCAAGTCTTCTTCGTAAAGGTCATGTGTCTACATTTTAGCAGATAAGATAAAGTTTCATGAGGCACTTTCTGGAATTCTCTTGAAAGACTTTGGCAAATGTTCTTTGTTTTTCCCAATACTTATTTCTTGCTATCCTGTTAGACGGATTATGAATTTGAAGCCTGGATCTGAAACAGCAGACTTGGACTATAAGTTGATCCTGAGAATGTAGCCTTCTCACACAATAACTAGAGAGAATAAACTTGAGTCCCTGAAAATTCTATGGAGCAGAAATGTTCCTAGACTTCTACCTTGATGAAGCCAATGTTGCAGTTGGGATCTCCGTTACTCAAGTTAATTATAACCATATAGCTTTCAATCTACCCTTGTTTGTAACCATGTGACCCACACTTGGCCCTTTATAGTGGTCCCTAGCCCCACAGTGGTTATTGGGGCCCAGCGATGAGCACAAAATCCAAGTTGGGCCAACCAGGGTCCTTCACAAAGACTTCACATATAACCCTACTTCCTTTGTGGCTGCTAGTCTGAAAGATGTAAGAATAGAATAATTGCTGTCTATGAACTTGTACCACATGGAAAGACATTCTACAACAAGAGAGAATGAGGACATACACAGAGGAAAACAAAGACGGGAATTAAAGGGAAGGAGAGAAAAGAAAATATCTGACATCATATCAGTTTCTGATGCCAACGCTACCCAAGGACTTAACCAGTTCTTCGTGGTACCCATTTGGCGGTGGGAGGAGGGTAGTATTAGGATTAAGGTACTTTGAATTGAGTTTCTGTCACTTAGTCCTATACAAACCACTTTATAAAATGGCTATTCACAAACACCAGCTATTTCAGACATCTACTTACTTACAGCCCTCCTGGTTTTTGAAGATGTTCTAAGTTATGATAGAAAAGAAAAAAGAAAAAAAGAGTCCATCATGTAGAAACTCCTTCAATTTTTTAGACTATGCTGATAATAGCATGTGATCAAACCTATTCAAGACACTATCATTCCTCTCCCCTTTAGTACAACCACAGGGGAAATGGCCCGACCTTCTCTCTCAAACTACTGTTCAGCCTCTTTTTTCATTCATTTCAATAAACATGCATTGATCATCTATGCCCCACACACGGGGTCTGGCTCTGAAGATAAGAGGATGATTAAGACCCAGATCATACTCTTAAGAAACTCAAAACCTAGCAGAGGATACAGACATAGAAATGGACAATTGTCATTATTTGTGTTAAATGAGTGGTAAAAAACATGCAAAGGGCATTTGGATGACAGTTATATAATCAAATATGCAAGGAAAGGAAGAAGGAATGAGAAAGGAGTAGTATCTGCAAAGGCCTACAGACATTTTAAAGGCAGGAGTTAGTAGGAATTAAGCAAACAGGGAGAAAGAATATTCCAAGCAGAGAACACATTCTAAAGGACACAGAGACAAACAGCAGCATTGCATATGCTGTGAGCGATAGTCCTGAGAGTTAGTGACAAAGTGAAGTGGAATCAGAGGGCCGAGAACTGAGGCCCTTTGTGGTAATATGAGTATAACAGGGTCTTGCATATGAAGGTGTATTATTGAAGGATTTTTTTTTAATTATTGAAAGTCTTAATTTATTACCAAAGCTCAAAGAGACTTATGACATGGTGTAAAGATAACCAGATGTGAAAACTGTTTGTCATCACCCATTACACAAGAGATTCCAGTTCAAGTTGATAGAAAAAACAGACCAGATTTAAAGTGCTGTATTAAAAAACAAACAAAAAATACAATTCACATTTTGGGGTAATTGAAGTAAGTGAAGACCTGACACTAAAAAGAATAAAAAACACATACAGGATTATCATTCTGTAATTGTTATCTTTCACTCTTTTCATTCTAAGAATGTAGTCTTATTCAGAAAATGACAATCAGGTGGTCAAATTTATACTTAAGACATTTATACATACTTAACCAGAGAGGTTTCAGAGGCTGTACTATACCAGTCGGCAGTTCTAAACTCTTATGTTAAATATGAACATTTTCCCAATACTACTCTTAAGCCACATCTCATTTATCTTCCTCCTTAAGAACTCACAGGCTTGTTTTAAATAGTTTAAACGCCTGTAACACACCACAGAGTTTGTTAAGAGTAGAGGTACTTTGGTTAATGCTCAAGACGGTGTGGCCAGAGGAAAAGCAACATTATTAAACCTGAATGCCATCTTTACCAACACAAATTGAACTTGTTTAATAAAAAAGCTAGTCCAAAAAAGGGTTTCATCCTATAAAGATTTATCATTTCCAAATCACAGTGAAAGGAACTTGAGTAATTTACCAATTTTGTTTTCTACTACAAGCCTTATAAAAACTGGTATCTGACAAAGAGAATGACATTTGCAGGCTATAGCATTGTAGTGACAATACTGAGGTTGATTGTTACAGACATATTAAACTCTTTGAGCATTAAATGGTTACACCCTAATTATTTATATAGAACATTGGTCCAGTAACAAAAATAGAGAACAGCAGCTGGAAATTTATCTCACTCAATGTTCAGAGATAAAAGAGTTAACCATTCTTTCCACTATTTTCTGCAGATAAGTCCTTTTTTCATAATGAAGTATGATGGCGATTAAATTCTGGCCTTTTCCCAAACTACTGCACGAAGAGGATGCCGAAGGCCATCGCTATACAGCAGACTGCAACATACGGACTCTTGCATTCACCAATTCTGGCACACTTCCAAAATGCACCCAACAATCCAGTTTTATTTCTGTCCAGGAGGCTGGGTGCCAAGGATCGGATATAAGCACAGGTACATATAAGCAGCAAGATTACAGTCAACAAACTCTGAAAATTGAAAATGGCAGACATAGTGAGGCCAGAGGAGCCCCAGCCACATCACCCTTCCGGGCCCAGGCTATTGAAGGATCTTGAGTGAAAACATGACATGATAAAATACATGTTTTATATCATCACTGTATGCTCTGTGAAGATGGACTAGAGAAAAGTAAGGGCTGAAGCAGAGAAATCAGAGGATATTTCTTCACTCCAATGGAGAAACAATGTTGTTTGTACAAGGAAGGGTAAATGTGGTAAGAAATATTTTTAAGGTAGAGCTAACAAGTTTGGTTAATGGATGAGAGATATAAAGAGCAAATTAGGACACCATTTTGGCCTGCACAACTCGGGAATGGAAATATAATTTGTAGGGCTGAAAAAGACTGGGAGGTAAACATTTTCTAGAAGAAAAAAAGGCATTATGACAATATGACAGATGAAAAATAGACGTTTAAAAATAGGTAACATAGAGGCGATTGGATATAGAAGTCTAGATTAAGAGAATTGGCACGATTGAAGACATAAATTTGGAATGCGTTAGCATATATACATTATTTCGAGGTTTGAGGCTATGTAAGATCACTCATATAGAATGAGTATAGAAGGAGAAGAGGTCTCAGAACACTAAGGTGTTTCAACATTCAGAGGTTGGAAAGGAAGATCTAACAAAGGAAGAAAGAACTGCCAATGAGATCCAAGGAGTATCAGAAAGGAGTATGTGAGAATTTGTTGCTAGGAAAAAGGAGTAGTGACAAGCTGCTCACACTTGACTGTCAAAAGGTTGGGAAGTGTTTTCAAGATCCATTCTATCATTGATCCTAACATATGACAACAACTGGTTCTCTCCTAGCAACCAGAAAGTAGCCCTTTTAAGTTTTAGCATCTCTGTCCAAGACAGGATAACTAAATCACATTTAATATGTATCAGGGGGCAATGGTTTAATACTGCAAGAGATAGAAGCAAAGAAAAACAGTCTTGAAAAGCAATTACCTTAGACATAAAATTAGAAGTTGTTTAAAATTAGGTGAAAAACTTTACAATCCTTTCTGCTTTTCTAATTTTCTTAACCTCCACAACTCACTGAGGCAGTATTACATACAGCTCAGGGATTACCCCAAATTGGGAGCTTCAGTTCTTCCCATTTTGAAGGTAATTCTGATTGATAGTATTAATACTATAATACTGCATTACAAAAGCTATCAAATATTCATTTTTAAGTATTTGTAACACCAATTTTCATTACATGGAACAACAATAAAGATTGCCTAGAATAATACCGGCAGTTTTACAACAAGATCTTGAGATTCATCTAAAGTTTTGTTGGCTTAATTCTGGAAGCAATGATCAGGTCATAATGTCAGTTAAAGAAGTGGTTCTTAAAGTAGGGTCCCTGAACCAAAAGTAGCACCAGCATCTGGGAAATTGTTAGAAATACAAATTCTCAGGCCCCAACCCAGACCTACTGAATCAGACACTCAGAGCAGAGGCTAGCAACTTGTGTTTCAACAAGCTCCCCAAATGATTACAAGGAACAGAAACGTTTGAGACTAAGTCAAAGGATGGGAAAGGGAGTGGGCCTGGAATACAAAGGAGGTAGAAGAAAGGGGTGAGAGGAAGAGAGAGGAGAAAAGAGAAAAGAAAAGGAGAAAGACAAGGCGGGAAAACATGAAGCACAAAAGAAAGAGAGTGTGAGGGAGAGACAGGAGAAAAAGAAAGAAAAATGACCAGAAGTGGGGAGCATGAAAGAAAGGGTCATAGGTATCCTTTGATGGGAATAAGCAATGAGAAGTCTACTGATTAGAAGTGGTGATAATTACCGTATTGTTATAAGAATTGAGGAAATTAAAGTGAAACACTTTTCCAAGTTCCCTGGCACCTAATGTAGGTAATATCTGTATATCATTATTGGCTACAGAATAGCTTGATACAAAATTAGCTCAACACAGCCACTTTCATTATACTTATCTCCCTCCATTATTAGTAATTATTTTCATTTATTTAGTAATTATTTTCATTTATTTTCTCCAAGGTAAATGATTTCTCCATCTAATTCACCTCTTGGCTTACTTTAATTCTGCTTTCATTCTAGATCTTCCACTAGTTCCTTGAAACCCCCTGATGCCCATATCCAAACTCATCCAGCTGACTTCCAATAGGAAAAATTGAAAGAAGCACCAGTTGAGGAGTGGAGAGACTTAAGGCCCACAGTGTAAGGTTCCCCAGTGAAACACAATCATGGCAAAGAATAAGAGAGGCAACTGATATTTATTCAAATTGAGACAGGAACATTTTCCATTAAAAAGTGAGAGTCAGAGAGCAGAAGAGCCAAATTGCTTTTCAGTATCATTTGATTTCCTTACAGAGACTTGAAGATTTCCAGGAGTTTTATTACCAACAGAAAGTACCTGGGAGGCCAACTAATTCCAAAGATTCAGCTCTTCTTCTTTGTTTAATAAAAACCATAAAATCCACCTGGCTAGGAAATTTAAAGATTAAAAGAAAAAAAACAACTAATTAAACTTAATTGGGTCAGTGTGGGCAGGCTGATTACCCTGTTTGGCCTTAGGAGAAATCTGATCATAGATTCACCCAGTGCAACTCGGCAAAGGAAAACCTGAAGTCAGGACAGGTGCTGTATATTTCTGTCTGACTGGAGATGTAATTTTTAGTGAGATATACGAAAAAGAGGTTAAAAAGGGAAACAGTGTACACAAACAAGTAACCACAAACAAGTCATTCCAGATCCATTCTACTTTCTCAGAGTGGAGCAGAGGGAATTATTATAATAAAACAACAGGCTTATTTTATAGGAGACCCTGAACTCCCTTCACCTGAACTAACCAAATATATTTTATCAGGTTTTCTTCCCAAGTTCTTTCTTGCCTGTAACCCAGAAGAGAAACTGAAGGGAGTTATGTTGAGTGAATCAAGCACATGGATGAGAGTCAAGCTTGTCTAGGGACCAAAATCACAATATACCACAAAAAAGAACATTGATTCCTAGAATTTGAGAACAATCTTATCCCACCAGCATGCATACTTATGAAAATCACTTATTCTGTAACCCCTTAGCCTGAATGTGGCAATAGTCTGTTTAATTAGTTATTGGTTTTGGTTGCATCAAGAAAAAAATGATTTTGTGCATAGAAACTGTCAGGGACCGTTGTCATCTGCAACACCATTTTGCATTGTTATCTGTGACACCACTTCGTGAGAGATCCTCCGTCTTCCATACTAACCACAGATCCTTGCCCTCTTTCCCCTCCTCTCTGCTAGAGCATGAGAACCAGGAAGTGAGGCACAAAAACAACAAGACTCCATTTTGTTTTAAAGACTCCATCTTGTTTACTTCTTGTTGATCACTTTCGCGCTACATTTTCCCGCCAAACGTTCTCACTCCGGTCCGCCTCTTACGTCAGAGGCAACTGCGCATGCGTACAACTAGGTGCGTGATTGGACTTTGTAGATCGTTTCATTAGCATGATGGGCAACCAATCAGAAAAGACCATACCCTGTACTGTCTATATATTCTCTGCCCCAACCTGTAATAAACGAGACTTGATCAGAAAACTGTCTTGTCTCCGTGTCCTTTTTCTCTCATCCCATTCCATAGGTGGTCGCGGCTTCCTCGAGGTTTCCCACGCTTTCTAAGATCCTTGCTGGCAAGGACAGAAACAAGTTTTGCACTGAGAAAACCACTTCAGAATTTCAGTCCTACACTTACCTTACCAACATTATTGAAGGACTCAAAGGACTAATTGACTTTTAAGGATATAAAGATCCCATGTTTCTTTAATGACCTGTGGAACATCTCCATTTAACCCATTAGGTTAAAAATGCAGATTTCTAAGCCCTACATGGAAAGTATTTAGTACAGTGCCTGGCTAATAAGTCTTGACTCTTGCTGTTAACAGTTACATTGCCTAGATAAAAATAGTAAGTCAATAAAAAAAGTGGAGTCTCAATGAAATCCATGTGATGACTCTGTCATACTATTTCATTTTTGCACCTCTTGCAACATGCCAAACATTCTTCATTAAAAGCTAACTTTTATAGTTTTTTACTTTTCTGTCTTTTACTGTAATTCCAACATTGTCATTCTCTTGAAAGAAAAAGAATAAACAGACAAGGAAAACTTTCCATGACACAAGAAAAAAACAAGAGACCTTACCTTACTTTTATGAAGTGCCTGCCATGTGGCAGTAATGTCCACACATGACTGTAGGAGGAACTAGTTGTAGACCTTTTGATCCTCAATTATCCAACATAAAGGCAATTGATCTTAACAATAAAACTGTCAGTTGTATTAGCAAAAATCAGGCTTACTCAAGAAAATCAGAGAACTACAATTTGGAACAAGCAAGCTACATAAAAACCAGAAGCGAGTCTGAAAACAAAGGAGAGGAATGTTCTTCCACAGAGGAAAGGGTAGAGTTGTGAGGGGCTGTTATAAACAAAAAGTCTATTGGAGTAAACAGAGTTTGAAGTATAGCAGTTTTTCATTGGTCAGGTTGTTGCTGGGGGAGGAGAAAAGCCTTCTTCCTACTTGGGTAGTAAAGTAGTAGCTAGAGCAGTATGGACTTGCAAATTAAGTCTCTTTGGGTTGTGTGTAACTGACAAGTGGTAGGATGTAAGAGCTCCACCTCCTGACCTCTCCCAACTCCATTTTAGTGAGGTTTCCCTTTACTTTCACAAGGCTGATGACCCAGAGGAAAAAAAACTCTCAGACCCAAGCCACACTGTCAAAGATTAATTAAATTAGTTATGTGTATTGTAAAATATGTTGTTTCTCATTACTCAGGACATGTAAATTTTTCATCAAAAAATAAAAACAAAGATGATGAGTTCCATTTCATGCAAAGGCCATAGCCCAGTTATCTGTGCTAATTTTTATGCTGTTCCTACAGACTGATATGCATGATCTCTAGTTTAATCTCAGAAAACTGTGCAAGGAGGATACCATTTCTTTTCACATGGAAAAATAAAAATAAGTTTAGCAAGATTAAGTAACTTGCCCATTGTGACACTTTACATTCAACTGGTCTGTGGAGAAGTGAAGGTTCCCATGGCCAGGATTCTCACCTGACCCTGGTCAGCTTGCTCACTAATATGAGTGGGCAATACATTGTTACTGAATCTATATAGAGAGCTCCGCCCAGTGCTCTGGGCGTTATGACTGCAGGGCTGCAAGGCTGCAGGAGAGCCGAGGACAGAGACTGAGATGGCTCTGGGGGGCAGACAGACCCAGAGGCAGACACCAGCTTGCTCCCTGCATACTTGCTCTAAGGTGGATGGGATTCTGTGCTTGACCTGCCACTGTGGGAATAAAGTTGGGTATAAACACTTTCACTCCAAAAACGTTCCAGTCATTTTTTTTGGTCTCACTGAATCCATAGTGAATTTGTATGGGGCTGAAACCCACTGACAAGATACACTGGCTGGCTGTTTCTGGCTCCAAGTCCTCTTCACCATTTCACCGAGTAATAGATACAAAGGAGCCTGTTGGGTGAGTGCCCAACACTGAACCGGCAGCTGAGAACACACGCCCTCATGCAGCTTTCAGGTTAGCAGGGAAGGTGGGAAATGAATACATATTGATCAGTATTATAAGTGCTTGGCCTATAAGGAGTATCCCGAGTTCTAAGAGCATATAACACAGACTAATTTTACTGTGAAGATAAGGAAACCATTCCTTAAAGAAGGGACATTTATCCCAAGAGATGATAACTGGGTAGGATCAGTAAAAGAAAGGGAGAGTATTAATAATAACAGAGGGAGGAACATGTATGCAAAACTTGAAGCAAGAATGAGTGAGATACCTCAAAGAAAAATAACATCCAGGAAGCTGGACCACCTGAAGCAAGGCTGGAAAGGAACCACAGAAGAAATAATAGGAGGTTTTGTGTGTAATGTAAGGTTTTAGGAATTCATCCTAAAAGAAAAAAAAAATCAAAGGAATTAAGCAGATGAAAGGTCAGAGTAGATTTTCTGATTTGTAAGGCTCTCCCACACCAGTGATGGCACAGATATACCAGCAAACTGGCTAGAGTTAGGAGCTTTCAGCCTCTACGTGCTTCTGAGCATTAGGTCCATGGCTCTCTTTATACTACACTCTTGCCAATTCAATAAATGCACCTCAAATGCAGGAAGTACAGTACTCTGCAATTTCTAAAGTAGAACACCAAGTACCACCTCTTATCTTGAGCTCAAGATGTATATCAGCTGTTTCTCTTGGCTTATTTTCTACAGCTGTGTAATAACACCCCAAGCACCCATTAGAATCAATTTTATTGGTAACTTCTGCTTATTTAGGAAGACCATCATTAATCAGCTTCTGTAAATCAAAGCCTACCACAACCTCTGTGCTAATATATACTTGCAGTCCATGAGTACTAGAAACATGAGTAAAGACAGATAGAACAATTAAAAAAACAAAAATCCAAACAGTGAAATAGCTTTTTTGTGTCACACTGATGTCACTGACTGCCTTAACAGTTTTTAGTTGGAATCACTAACTACAGAATGAAACCCATTTTGCTCATCTTGAGTAATCCCTTAGCCTTGAATGGTGCTCATACCTTCTAAACTTTTTTTTTAACATTTCATTAACAAATTAGTTGCAGATTTTTAAAAAAAAGGTGTGTCAGTAAACAGCCGAACTTGTTTTATACCTCTTAATTTGCTACTGAACTAGAAACAATATGACAAAGCCTGCCCTTCTGTTCCCTTGGTATTCCTATTTTTCTTTATTTTATGTAGGCATCTATCTCTTAAAATCTTCCCCTTGGCTAACCCAGTCCTGCTTCTTCACACCTCCCTTCTCCCAAAGCTCCTCCCCCTGTTTTTTAAAAATTGAGTTTGGAACTAAAGTCTGCATGGCTATACCCTGCTGCTTGGAGGCTGAAGCTGCAGAATGTAAAGTAGAAATGGACAATAAATAATGTATATTGTAATTGGATGTTGTGATTCCCATCACAGCCTACAGAGCAAATACATAAAGGTCAGAGAGAGGAGATCCTACATCAGGGAGATTTAGAAGGAAGATGGTCAGCGGGCTCTTCACTGTGAACTGACTGTGCAACTAGTAACCCACCATGGACTCTCATGGAATTAAACAAAAACCTTGTACACTGGCTCTGATTAAATAAATTTTTAAATGTTTTTAGTACAGAAAGATTTGGTGGACACACCCTAAGGTGACCCCAAGGAGTCATGCCCTTGTATAACTGCCTCCTGTTGAGTGTGTGTGGAACTTCCCATTGCTTCCAAGTGATGGATCATGGCAAAAATGGTAGGAAGCCATGCCTTTGATTAAGTTATTTTATATACCAAAGATGATGTGCTATCACACCCATGAATATGTTATATTATATAAGTCTCTGACTTAGAAGACTGGGGAAAGAAAGCCCCCTGCTGCCTTGAAGTAAGTAAGCTGCCACGTTGTGAGAGCATCCAGGAGGAAGCTCACATATCTGGGAACTGTGGGAAGCCTCTAGGAGCTGAGAGCAACCCCGGCCAACAGGGACCTCAGTTCAACAGCAATAGGAGATGAATTCTGTCACCTACTAGAGAGAACTTAGAAGCTAAGAGGAACTAAGAGAACTTAGAGCTTTCCTTAGTCAAGGCTCTGATGAAAATATACTCTGGCTGATACCTTGATTGCAGACTATGAAACCCTGAGCAGAAACCCCACTAAGATGTACCCATACTCCTGCCTCACAGAAAACTGATAAAAAACAGCTGGTATATATTTTTCTTTTCCTTCAATACTTTAGTAATAGCTCATTATCTTCTTGCAACCAGGTTTCTGCTGCAAAGTGTATAACAAAACTGATTTGGGGTCCTTTATAGGAAATCTTTTTTCTTTTGCAGTTGTTAGAATTTTCTTTTTGACTTAACTGAATTGACATATATACAGATTGCACATTCTTCTCAAGAAAGCATGGATACAGACACTTCTGAAGTGGCACCATGAGGAGCTCCATTGACCCTATCACCAGTGAAGCAACCATAACTGGTGAAAATTATTGGAAAACTGTCTCTGGATATTGTCAAAGGGATACACTTATGTATGTACATACATAAAAATGGAGGAACTTATTTAAGAGAATCTATGTAATTTCCATAAGAACAGGGAGAATCTGTGGCATTTTGAGTCTTTACCTGCACTTCCTCCAGCTCCCCATGACTGTAGCTCTACCCCAGGCAGGTGCTGCCAGGAACACAGGGATCTCCTCCCCTAGCTCCCAGCCACTGTTACACTATCTCCCCTGCCAGGGCAGACCACCAGGATCATCCCTGAGCTCTGAGTTTTATTCCAGGGATGAGTGGGTGAATGGTACAGGGCTTCCCTACCTCAGCCCCCCTCACTCAAAAGGGGGAAGCCCTACTCCACTAGCGGCACACCAAGAATACCGGTTCCCAGTTGCCTCGTCTCTGTTTGCTTGTAGGTAGGGTAGAGTTTCTATGCCTGCAGAGGCAAGCTGAGACAACCAGAAGTAAGGCCCCACACAATACCCACTTGCAAAGAAGGGATGTCCCCTCTAAAGCAGCAGCTCATTACCCTCACCCCCAGCTCTGGAGCACTAGTGCACAGATTTGAGGGGTAATCAGTTAAAAAGAGGCTGGTAGCTCCATGAGAGCAATGAGCTAAAGCACAGACCAGGTAGAAGTTTAACAGAAATAAGATTCCTTCTGGGGTCCAAGCCAATCTCAAAGGCTAGCTTCAAAGACTAAGCCCTGCGTAACATGGAGTTTAATTGGATTAGACTGTGGAGCAATTTAGGCCTGAGGACATTGCTGAAAACAATAGAACAATCAGGCAGCAATTAGAGGAGGCTGGCAGCTGGATGCAACATTACTAGAGGCAGACAGTTTAACAGAAGTCAGAGAAAAAGAGTGCGCTGCTAACACCATGGTCAGCCCAGGGTGACTGTGTGATGCCTGCCGAAGTCTGCATTCTCCGAGGAAGCACACCGTGAAGGAGACGGATTTCACTGAAATATTCCAGCCGAGCAACAAAACCTATAAACAATCAGCAACCACAGTGAGCCCTGCATACCCAGGATCAAACCTACAGAGAAAACTGATGGGAATGCAAAATGGTGGAGCCCCTTTGGAAAACAGTCTGGCAGTCAGTCAAAAGGTTAAACATAAAAAACACCATATAACCTAGCAACTGTACTGCTAGGTGTATACCACTTCCCCCCAAAAGAAAACATATCTCCACACAAAAACATGCACACAAATGTTCACAGCATTATTCATAATAACCAAAAAAGTGGAAACAACCCAGATGCCCATCAGGCAGTAAGGGCATAAATGAAAGGTGGTATATTCATATAGTGGAATATTATTTGGCAGTAAGAAAGGAATGAAGTACTGATATGTGCTATAACATGAATGGACTTTGAAAACATGATGCTAATAAAATAAGCTAGTCACAAAAGACCACATTTTGTCTATAGAGACGGAAAGTAAGTGGTTGCCTAAAGCTGGGAGGAAATGGAAAGTGACTGCAAATAGTTGTGAGGTTTCTTTTTGGGGTCATTAAAATACTCTAAAATTGATCATAGTGATGGTTGCATATACCACCAATGGATATACTAAAAATGATTGAATTGTATACTTGAAATGGGTGAATTGTATAGTAGGTAAATTATATCCCAAATACAACTGGTTTTTAAAAACTGGTAAAATAACCAGTTACCTTTGTAACTGAACTAATATCATATTTATACTACTGTATTTTATGTAACATTTTGTGTTTGCCTAATTATTTTTAGAGCATTCCTTTAGATGTGTGGTAAGAGAGAGGAAAATTTAAATTGCTTTGCCTCTTTGCAGATTCTTTTTTCAATAATAAAATATATGTTGTATAAATGAACACACAGCCAGGAATTGAGAAGCTCTATATTGCTCAGTGATTCTGAGGCTTAATAAATAGAAGCCATATTTCCCCTTCTGTTCCCAAGTCAATGGTTTGCTTAATTCATTGTTAGTGATTCTGTTCAGGCATACAACGTGCTTCTATGCTGTGTTTTTAGTTAAGAGAATAAACTTTCAAAATTAGGCTTATTTACCACTCAAAAACCCTGGGCCTGCAACTTTAGTTCAGTGAACTGAAATAGAGCAGGGACATGGGACAAGGGTCATTATAAAACCTACTTAGCCTTCAAAAAAAGCCCAGCTTATTCTTCAACATAACCTTTATGCTGTTCTCCCTGCTTTTACTCACCTTAATCAACGAAGTAACATTGTAACCAGAAATGGAAGACAGACCTCTGGAGTATAAAAGAACCTACAGGGATAAAGAATGCTGAGTTCTAGATCAACACAGTCACCCAAATAACCCTATTCTTAAGACAAAACTTCCAATGAAATATTAATCACCTGTATACATCATGCCTTATTCCGACCCTTAACCCAAAGACTCCATAAAACCCAAACCCTATAAGCCTTTAAACTTGCCTCTTCTCTGAGGTTGCCCACACTCCCCCTTCAAGTGCATGCTCTGCTTAAATAAAACTTTCTTACTGCATAAGTGTGGGGAAGTTGGAATTCCTATGGCCAGGATCCTCACTGAACTTAAACCACCTGATGATGTAACTGGCCTGTTGCTAGGCTACCGATTCCACTCCTTTAGGCAATAAGCTATTATTGTGCTATATAGAGAGCTCGGCCCAGTGCTCTGGGTGGAGGGAGAGACGCTAGTGCTTAGACCTACCGCCGGGAGAACAAGCCGGGTAATAAACCCTTTCACCCCAAAGAACGTTCTGCTGTCAATTTCTTTGGTCGCATTGAATCCATAGCGAACTTGCCCGGGGCTGAAACCCACTGGCAAGACAATAAGTCTATTGTGCTTTGTCTCTGAATTCTTTTTCACCACAAAGACAAGAACCCATTGACACTCACCACTAGTGGTCGTGTCTTTGTCACTTTGCTATTTCACTGAACCTCCTAGTCTTAAGCACATGTCTTTTCTCTATCCCTGTTTTATTTTTGACAAGTAGAGCACTTCTGAGTAGGGAGGGGCTTGCTCTTTCTCATCGCCTAGGTGACCCGGATGAGACATGTTTTCTAGCAGCCTGCCCAAATGTCTCCTTTCCTTTGCTTTGGGAAGCTCCTAGAACACAAAATTCACTCCATCCAGTGCTCTGCAGCTCCCCCAAATCCTGGGGTGGTAGGGACTTAGTTTCCACACCATGAAGATTCAAGAGGACATTGAACGGCAGGTGGCCCTGGCTTTTAGGGCTTGGCAAGGGATTTGTCCTATGCTGAGCAGCTCAATGAGCTTCCCTTTCTTCCCTCTGTTCTTCCTTGCTCTCCACCACCTGTATCTCTGAACAGATAAAAAGGCCACTCTTTTTGGCACTGTGCAGTGCTGACACGCACTACTACTTTTGTTTCAGTGAATTCTTCTTACCTGAAATCTTTTGACAGGTTCACAAATTCTTTTCCGATCAGGGTCCAGAGCCCTTCCTACCTCATCTAGGTTGAGGTTCCACCTAGGGCTCAGGGAGAGACCTCCTGAAATGGGACTACCCAGTAACAGAACCACATCTGCCTGTAATTTTTCAAGCAGAATTTAGCCATTTATACTTAAGAAAAGGCATTAGAATGTATCTTTTGGTACTGAAACAGAACTCCATTAAAGCAAGTACACATAAGTTAATATTACAAATGAAATATAATTCTTTTAGAGAAAGCTGTCTTTCAGAAATATTTATTAGTAATTACTTTAAAGAAAAAATTTTAAAAGACTTCGATCATTTCTCTTTCGACACACATTATACCTCTCAGCTTGTAGTTAAAAACTTCTCCAGAAGTTGATTCTTAACTGTTTTCAACATGTGAGTTCCCAGGAGACTGTTAACTTCTCTGTCACAACCTCAAACTATTAATCAGAGTGTCTATGTTAATTAGGGAAAAAAAATGGTTTACCTTTGCAACCTACTTGTGTTTAGAACTTCTATATCCTTCCTTGCATGAAAAAAAAAAATCCTACAATTTTCCCTACATCTCTGTCTTGCATTCACAGGAAGCAGTGTCCTTTCTTTTGCATTTCTCTTTTTTTCCCCTCCCAGCAGTTATTTGACTTCTAAACTGGAGCCAGATACAACTTAATCAATGCATATATGTTGGTCTGCAAGATCCTCAAGAGTTTCCCAGGTGTAGTCTGAAGCCTGTCCCCACACATGGAGGGCAGGGAGAGACCGAAGAAAGGGGCAGAGCACTCCAGACTGGTAAGTGGCAGGTGCAAAAGCAAGAGAACTTACATGCAAGGCTTGTCTTGGGTGGCCATGAGATGAGTAGATCTCGGCATGACCCACCAAATTTTAAAAGGCTTTATGGATACCTTAGATGGCTTCAGTCACATACACAGTCCAGATCATCTCAAAACCACATCAGTGTCTCAAGGCTATGTCCTTGAGACTGCCTCTGGGAATGGAGAAGGTGTTCCAAGGATGGGAGGGGATGACGAGACTCTGGTGTGTTCCGGCTCACAGGTCCAGGGGCAGTCACATCTCCGTGACCTTCCCCAACAGTATCTGTTTACATTTTGAAAATTGTCCTCGCCAGCGAGGGCTTCTTAAGACGTGGGAGACCTCGGGGGAGCCGCGACTACCTATGAAATGGGATGAGACAAAATGACACGGAGAGCCTGCAGTTTTTTGTCAAGCTCTACTTTATTAACAGAAAAGGCAAGGAATATATAGCATTTGAAGGGGCGTGGTAGGGAGTAGCTTTTTCTGGTTGGTTGCCCATTATGATAATGAGGTAGCTTACAAAGTCCAATCACACACCGAGTTGTGCACATGCTCAGTAGTCTTTGACGTAAGCAACAGACCTGGTTGAGGACTTAGCGGGAAGCTGTGGCGGGAAACTGACCAAGAAGAAGTAAACAACAAGATGGAGTCCTTTTGTTCTTGTGTCACATGGTTCCTAACATCTATTGCTAAATGAGTTAACTTTCTTGTTCTTGTGCTCTAGCAGAAAGGAGGGGGGAGGAGGAGAAAGGAAAGGTGAGTACAGGTTTGTGGTTAGTATAGAAGGTGGAGGAGCTCTCACAACATGGTATCATAAATGACAACAGCCCCTGACAGTTCCCCCTTACTTTTATATTTTGAGGGGTGGAAACTGAGGCCGGTCTTAGGCTGCGTGTGGCTGCAGCGGGCAGGCTTTGTGTGCATCGCAGGATTCGGGCTTTCGGAAAAATGTCTGTCTTAGGTTGTCTAGCAGAGGTACAATGCTTACCCGTCATGGAGGAACTTAAGCAGCTAAGGCTTAGTCTCTGTCTTAGGTTGCTATTGTACTTGCTAGATCTTACCCGTCTTTGACTATTTTTCCCGCACTGAAAGCCAAATCTGCGTAGTTTTTGGCACATAGGCTCTGTTACACACATTCTCGCCATGGGCTCTCAGGATCTTGACGCTTTGAGGCTGCTTGGTAGGTTCTAGCGTCTCAAAAGACAGGGGTGTCATTTGGGCAGATACCATTGTAGTCATCTAGCCCCCGCTCGGTGAGGTCCAGGCGATGATAGTGGACTTGGATAGGCTTGGTTCGTAGATCATCTATTTGATCCTTTACGAACTGTGTGAGCTTCCGTAGGGCCCAAGGGCCAAATGAAATAAGCAGAAGGAGTCCAAGTAAGGGGCCAAGAATAGAGGGGAGTAAGGTGGTTAGAAAGGGAGAGGTGGAGAACCAGTTCTGATACCAACTTTCATTTTGCTCTCTTTCTTTTTTGCGTTTCTCTAAGCTATCTTTGACTCTTTTCATGCTGTCTTCTACTATGCCTGTTTTATCTGCGTAGAAGCAGCATTCCTCCTTGAGAGCTGCACAGAGGCCTCCTTGTTGGAGGAGGAGAAGATCTAAGCCTCGTCTATTTTGGAGAACTACTTCAGCTAGTGACTGGAGTGATTCAGTGAGTGCTGTAATGCCTTTTTGAATTTCAGTTAAATCTGCATCTATGGCTGCAGCGAGTCTATTGTACTGTTGGTCAGAAACAACAAGGGAGGCGATGCCTGTTCCAGCGCCCACAGCACCAAGGCCAATGACAAGGGCCAGGGTGGCGGCAGCGATAGGTTCTCTTTTGACTCGACGGCTGGAATCTTCACGTAGGAGAGGGAAGAATTGATCTGCTGAGTAGATGTCAATCCTAGGGATTAATTGAACTAGAACACAAAAATCATGGTGAGTAGACAATGCTTGGACAGAAATATGAGTAGTTAGGCCAGTGGCACAGGCAAAATATGTCCCATTAGGAGCAGGTATATAAAGGTCATAGGGAGAGGGGGTGAAGGTTTGATTGCATAATGGCATGATTTCCTGGGGTGGGTTGACAGATTGGCTATGAACACATGTTCCTATCCCTGATAACTGAGTCAGGGTTAATCCTTCTTTGTGAGAGGCTTGAAATCTAAACATGTCTTGGGTGTTGTTGGTAGGCACAAGGTTAGCAAGAACTGCTACACCCTCATAGAATGGTGGAGAGGAGTGGAAGCAAAGCCAACAATTAGAGGCTGTGTCGGGCTGCGTGGAGTTAAGTAAGTTCCACGATTCTTTAAGCATGTTGAGGAGAGTTTGTTCAGAAGAGGGTGGTGCAGGGGGCATGGTTAATTGTAGGGGTGAAGAGTTGGTAGTAAGGGTGGTATTGTTAAGGGTTGGGGGGAGAGGAGCTAAGCGGTTTGAGCTCCCAGCACTAAGTACTTTATTGGGGCCTGCCGCCACATGAACACTGCTAGGGGGAGTCTTAAGGAGTTTTATTTTGAAACGGAGTCCTGTATCATGGTTATGTACATATAAGCGGAGTCCCCACTCAAATCCTCGGGTGGTCCAGTCTTGTTTTTTGCCTTTCTCAGTAAAGGTAATGGAGAGGGGAGTGTTCCATTTTGTTTTAACCTCTTCTAGAGTTGGCGTCCGAGATAGGCCTGACTTAACAATTATGTAATCCCAACTGGAGGAAGGGTGCCAATAGGTGTCTCCGGTGGTTTCACAGCCCCACGAGGCACAATAATAGTCTGACTGGTAACCACATTTATAATTGAGACTTCGATCTCTATGAAGTCCGGGGCAGACATAAAATCCTTGGATGTATCTAGGCCCAAGATCTTTCCATGATCGGGTTTTGTTGGAGAGATTTTGGGTTAGCTCTTGTCGCCGTATGGCATTAGAACAGTATCCTTTAGTGCCAGTGGTACTGCGGTCATCGGGGGGTGTTGGAGAAGAAGGGGCCAGCAGGTGGCTGGTGCCCCATCCTGAATCTAAGGCACCAAGAGAAAGCTTGCACAAGTCAGGGGTTAAGGTGGGCCAGGGGGTGGATGAACTCACGCTTGAGATGGAATGGACAACATCTCCTGCTTCATTAATAACTTGCCATGTGTAGTTGAACAACTGATGAGGAGATGGCTGTTTGGGGGTGCCAAGGACGAGAGGCGGCCAGAGCAGAAGCAATTGTAACAGCATTTTTCTGCAAGGCAAAAAGAAGGGAAATCTCAGGGTGTGTCTTCCCTGGATGTGGTGTTATTAACACATTTGATGAGTCTCTCGGGCAGCCACCTGGCCGATTGGTGTTCTTGATCATAGACACATGCGTGTCCTTTTCCCCATATAAGTACTGGATGGGGTCCGTGCCACTGATTAGTTATGGGGTCCTTCCAAAGGACTTGAGCATAAGTATCCTTAGTGGCCGGATGCCATAGTCTGTCTGCTGCAGACTTGCCTTGTTCGTCCACTGATAAGAAGTTGAGGACGAACAGTGCATGATTGAGAAGATTTTTAGGATTTTTATAGTAGTTAGAGAGCTCTGTGGATGATTCTTTTTGTTTAGAAATTTGATTTTTAACCTTTTGATGAGCTCTCTCTATAATCCCCTGTCCCTGAGGATTATATGGGATGCCAGTAAGATGTTTTATTTGGAGGCAATGGCAAAACTCTTTGAAGTTTTTAGCAGTATACCCAGGACCATTGTCTGTTTTTATACATTTAGGAATTCCTAGTACAGTGAGGCATTGGAGGACATGAGAAATGACATGTTTGGCGGCCTCACCACTCTGTAGAGAGGCAAAAATAAAACCACTGAATGTGTCAATGGTAACATGAACATACTTTAGACCACCAAAGGAGGGGATGTGAGTGACATCCATCTGCCATAGCTCTCCGGGGGTAAGCCCCCTGGGATTGACTCCCAAATGAGGCTCAGGGAGAAACATGACACAATTATGACAGTTTTTTACAATGGCTCTAGCTTGTTCTCTAGTAATTTTAAACTGAAGACGAAGGGTTTGAGCATTTAGGTGGTGTAGCTTATGAGCCTTTTGTGCTTGGGTAAGGGGGGTAGAGGAAGATACATGAGCCACTAATCTTGTAAGTTGGTCAACAGTATCATTTCCTTTAGTTAGGGGTCCTGGCAAATTGGAATGGGCTCTTATGTGTCCTATAAAAAAGGGATGTCTCCGTGTTAGTATAAGCCTTTGTATGTCGCAGAATAAAGGAGATGCATTAGTAGAAGGTTTGATATAGGGAGTAGTCTCTAAAAGGGGTACAGATTGGGCAACGTAAGAGCTGTCAGTATATAGATTGAAGGTCTGATCTGAGAGATCTATAAACACCTGCAGAACAGCGTATAGCTCCACAAGCTGTGCGGACTTAAAAGGTGTTTGGAGAGTTTTTTGGTCTCTAGAGGAATGGATGGCTGCAAGACCTGTGGAGGAGCCATCAGTAAAGACTAATAAGGCGTTTGGAATAGGTTGAGAAGAAGTTACTTTAGGGAATACAAGTGGAGTTGTTTGTAGAAATTGAAGTAGCTTATTAGAGGGAAGATGGCATGAGAATGTTCCTAGAAAGCCAATGCAGGCCAGTGTCCAGGAGTCCTCGTTTTGCATAAGCCACTCTATTTGTTTCTCTGCATAGGGAGTGACAATGGATGATGGGTCTCTCCCAAAGAGTTTTCGGGTCGCTGCTCTTCCTTCTATGATTAAGGCTGCCATAAGGGAAGGGTACGTAGTGAGGATTTTTGAGGGAGAGGCAGGGAGATGTATCCAATATAGAGGTCCCTGCTGCCAAAGGATTCCAGTAGGGGTAAAAGTAGAAGGAAATAATATTAGGAGCAGAGGTTTTGTGGGATCATAGTAAGAAACTCCTTGTTGCTGGATAGCTGTGGAAACTTTATCGATAGCAGCCTGAGCCTCAGGGGTGAGGCTTCTGCTTGACGTGGGGTCAGAATCCCCCTTTAAAATATCAAATAGAGGTTTAAGGTCTCCTGTAGTAATATGGAGGTAAGGACGTAGCCAATTTATGTCTCCTAAAAGCTTCTGGAAATCATTTAAAGTTTGTAAGTGTCCTGTCCTAATGGTGAGTTTCTGTGTTTTTACCTTATAGGGAAATAGTTCAAAGCCTAAAAAGGTATGGGGGGGTTGTAACTGAATTTTATCGGGAGCTACTTGAAGTCCTTGATCCCTTAAGGCTTTTATAATTAATTGTGATAAATAGAGGACTTCAGAATGGTTAGGTCCGGCCAAGAGGATGTCGTCCATGTAATGGATGAGGTAGATATGAGGGTATTGTGAGCGGAATGGATCAATGACTTGAGCAACAAACTTTTGACAGAGTGTAGGACTATTAGCCATTCCTTGGGGGAGGACCTTCCATTGAAAGCGGGGCATAGGGCCTACACAGTTGACAACAGGGACACTAAAAGCGAATCTCTTTTTGTCGTGAGGGTGTAGGGGTATGGAGAAAAAGCAATCTTTTAAATCAATGACAATTTTGTGGAAATCAACAGGGATGGCGATGGGGGACGGGATGCCTGGTTGTAAGGCTCCCATAATTTGCAAAGTTTGATTTACTTTTCTGAGATCTTGTAAAAGTCTCCATTTGCCTGATTTCTTTTTAATAACAAAGATGGGGGTATTCCATGGGGAGGTAGAGGGTTCAATGTGTCCTGCTTCTAGTTGTTCCTGCACCAACTGATAAGCAGCTTGGGCTTTTTGAGAAGAGAGGGGCCATTGATCAACCCAGACTGGCTCATCACTTTTCCAAGTGATAGCATCAGCCCAAGGTGCAGGAGTGTCAATAGCCCTTATGAAAAATTTTGAGGGGTTTGGGGGTACCCTAAACCTGTTCTATCCGTTTTCGTAGTGATTGTTATGGGGCTAGGGTCACCTTGTAAGTTTTTTCCTAGTCCTGACCCAGGGGACCACCCCTGTTTTTTCAGTTGCCTGGAGGCAAATTCATTACCACTGCAAAGGACAACATCTAATTGTTCTAAAATGTCTCTTCCCCACAGGTTAACGGGGAGTCCAGGGACTACAAAAGGGCGAACTAGGCCACTGTTTCCTTCAGAATCTTCCCATTTTAAAAATTTTGAACTTTGTAAAGTATTGCTGGACTGGCCAATGCCTTGTAAATGGGTTAATGAGGGCTGTAAGGGCCATAATTGAGGCCAATGGGTTTGGGATAAGACTGTAGCGTCAGCTCCAGTATCTAATATACCTTGAAAGGTTTTTCCATCAAGTTTAAGCTGGAGGGTGGGCCTATTAGTAGTAATTTTTTGCATCCAATAGACATCTGAGGAACCAGGGGTGGAGGCTCCCCGGTAATTGCAGTGAGAAGGATAGGTGGAAGAAGATAAAGGCAGGGGAATAGCTTGTGCAATGCGAGTGCCTGCAGACAGAAGAGTAGTTGCTTTTGGGGAGGATACAATAAGTTTGATTTCTCCTGTATAGTCATTGTCAATTAGAGTAGGATGAACTACAAGACCTTTGAGGGTAGATGAAGCTCGTCCAATGACAAGAAAAAACATGCCTTGGGGAGGGGGCCCATGGATTCCTGTGGGGATGATTGTTGGTCCTTCTTCAGGGGTTAATATTGTGTGGGAGGAGGGACCGAGGTCTAGGCCTGCGCTCCCTGGGGTGGCGCGCTGTAAGGATTGTGCCCTAATGCCCTCGGGGCAGGTTGGAGTTGGGGAGGGGCCGAGGGCTGGCCCCATGGTTCGTTTCCCGAAGGCTGTTGGTGAGGTATTAGAGTCTGGGGAAACGATGGACTTTGATTGATAGGCTGTCCATCGATATCTGTTTTAGATTTGCATTGATTAGCCCAATGTTTGCCACGACGGCACTTGGGGCAAACGGTAGCTGGTAAAACAGGGCTGGGAATTGTTTTCTGAGTGGCTTGGGTTTGTCCTTGCCCTTGTGTGGCCATAGGGCAATTTTTAGCCCAATGTCCAGGTTGTTTACATTTAAAACAGACATTGGGTTTGTTAGAGGATAAGGCTGCTCCAATTGCAATGCCGATGGCATGTGAAGCTGAGTCAATCCCTGAACAGAGTTTGATAAAGTCTGTAAGGGATTTTCCTCGGCGGTTCCCACGGAGCGCTGCTTGGCAAGCAGGATTAGCGTTTTCATATGCTAATTGGAGAACGAATGGGCTTTCACTTTCTTGGGGGCCGAAAATGCGCTCAGCGGCTTCAGTTAGGCGGCCCACAAAATCTGTATAGGATTCTTGTGTTCCTTGTCTAATTTTGGATAGGGAAGAAGTGGAACTTTTAGTAGGGAGATTTTTCCAGGCTGCTAAAGCTGCTGCTTGTACCTGGGTTAAGATGGCTTGGCTAAATTGCTTCTGGTTTTCAGGATTAGCATAAGGCTCAGTACCTAAAAGTTTATTGATGTTCCAACGCTCAGCTCTTTTTTGAGCAGAGGGCATACTACTGATAAACGAACGGCAGCGATCATCATAATCAGTTTTCCAATGGAGATAGTCCCCTCTAGAAAGGACAGCTTTTACTAGGTGGAACCAGGTGGACGGAGTGGGGTGAAGGGATTCACAGATGGAATCTAAAAGCGATAGAGTGAAAGGAGCGGAAGGACCATATTGGGAGACTGCATGCTGCAATTCTTTAAGGTGTTTAAAACGCAGCGAACGAGGACGCCGTAAGACAAGGGGAGGGGGGCGGCCCTCATCGTCAGAAGAGGAATTTTTTGTGTCTTCCTCAGCCTCACATTCGGAGGAGGAGGAGCGCATGCGGAGAGAATGGTTACTTTCACTATCAAATGGCGCGGCGGCAGCCGTGGTAGATAAGCCGTCGGCAGCGGCAGGGTTATCTGAGGAACGGGTGCAAACGGGAAAGACAAAGGGAGCTTTATGCTTAGGGGCTGAGAGTTTTTTATGAGATTTAGGAGGGTAAGAAGGAACCGGATTGAAGTGTTGGGGAAGGTTAAGAGAGCTGACAGGCTGGGTAAGCGAGAGTTGAAGGCCTTGGAGTTCTTTAACGAGAGCGTTGCGCTCGGTCTGTAGTTGAATCATGTTTTTAAGGTCTTTTATGTCAGAAGTAAGTGCAGCCTGCGAATGAGAGATTAGGGAGCGAAGCTGTGGGTCTATGACAGGAGCACAGAGAGGTGGAGGTTGATGAAAATGGAGGGGGAAAGGAGTGGCCGCAGCCGCCGTATGGAGGAGGGCGATTACTTTGAGGACTAGGAAGAGGATGAGGGGGGGGGTCCTCTGAGGGAAAGGGCTCAGGATCAGAGGGGAGAACAGGGTAGATAGAGGCAGGCGGAGGCCGTTCAGAAAGTACGGGCGAAGGGGGAGAAGAGAGCGGAGGCGGTGAGGGAGGAGAGGGTGGAGATGGGAGATCTTCAGGAGGAATTTCCACAACAGTGTGTCTAGAGGGTGCCCGAGACGGAGTGGGGGAGGTAGCAAGAAATTCAGCGGCGGAGACAACCGCCTGAGCTGCAGAGGGATGAAAACGTTTGGCATGAGAGAAAATGTCATTTATCATGTTCCAGTATGAAAAGGTTTGAATAGGGACCTTTTCAGGTCCGACAGCCTCATAGTGCGCCTGAAGGCAAAGTCTTACACGGTCCCAGCGTTTGGGGTCTACGATTCCTTCTTGGGGGAACCAAGGGCAGACTTTCTGGATATACTGAAAAAACTTCAAGAGATCCTGTTTTTTAACGTGTGCCCCTCTCTCTCGGAGGCACTGTTGAATATCTTTTAAGAACTGCGCCTCCTTAGACAGTTCCTGTCCCATTTTGAGTTAAGAGAACGTCCGAATGGACCTACCCGTTAGCCGTCCGCTTTCGTCGTCACCGATCGGGCGGCTCTCGAGCTGATAGCCCGATGAATCCTGCGCAGCTGCGACTACTTTCTCTTCTAGGTAGGCGGGCTACGATCCTCGAGCCCCACGTTGGGCGCCAGTTGTCCTCGCCAGCGAGGGCTTCTTAAGACGTGGGAGACCTCGGGGGAGCCGCGACTACCTATGAAATGGGATGAGACAAAATGACACGGAGAGCCTGCAGTTTTTTGTCAAGCTCTACTTTATTAACAGAAAAGGCAAGGAATATATAGCATTTGAAGGGGCGTGGTAGGGAGTAGCTTTTTCTGGTTGGTTGCCCATTATGATAATGAGGTAGCTTACAAAGTCCAATCACACACCGAGTTGTGCACATGCTCAGTAGTCTTTGACGTAAGCAACAGACCTGGTTGAGGACTTAGCGGGAAGCTGTGGCGGGAAACTGACCAAGAAGAAGTAAACAACAAGATGGAGTCCTTTTGTTCTTGTGTCACATGGTTCCTAACATCTATTGCTAAATGAGTTAACTTTCTTGTTCTTGTGCTCTAGCAGAAAGGAGGGGGGAGGAGGAGAAAGGAAAGGTGAGTACAGGTTTGTGGTTAGTATAGAAGGTGGAGGAGCTCTCACAACATGGTATCATAAATGACAACAGCCCCTGACAGTTCCCCCTTACTTTTATATTTTGAGGGGTGGAAACTGAGGCCGGTCTTAGGCTGCGTGTGGCTGCAGCGGGCAGGCTTTGTGTGCATCGCAGGATTCGGGCTTTCGGAAAAATGTCTGTCTTAGGTTGTCTAGCAGAGGTACAATGCTTACCCGTCATGGAGGAACTTAAGCAGCTAAGGCTTAGTCTCTGTCTTAGGTTGCTATTGTACTTGCTAGATCTTACCCGTCTTTGACTATTTTTCCCGCACTGAAAGCCAAATCTGCGTAGTTTTTGGCACATAGGCTCTGTTACACACATTCTCGCCATGGGCTCTCAGGATCTTGACGCTTTGAGGCTGCTTGGTAGGTTCTAGCGTCTCAAAAGACAGGGGTGTCATTTGGGCAGATACCATTGTAGTCATCTAGCCCCCGCTCGGTGAGGTCCAGGCGATGATAGTGGACTTGGATAGGCTTGGTTCGTAGATCATCTATTTGATCCTTTACGAACTGTGTGAGCTTCCGTAGGGCCCAAGGGCCAAATGAAATAAGCAGAAGGAGTCCAAGTAAGGGGCCAAGAATAGAGGGGAGTAAGGTGGTTAGAAAGGGAGAGGTGGAGAACCAGTTCTGATACCAACTTTCATTTTGCTCTCTTTCTTTTTTGCGTTTCTCTAAGCTATCTTTGACTCTTTTCATGCTGTCTTCTACTATGCCTGTTTTATCTGCATAGAAGCAGCATTCCTCCTTGAGAGCTGCACAGAGGCCTCCTTGTTGGAGGAGGAGAAGATCTAAGCCTCGTCTATTTTGGAGAACTACTTCAGCTAGTGACTGGAGTGATTCAGTGAGTGCTGTAATGCCTTTTTGAATTTCAGTTAAATCTGCATCTATGGCTGCAGCGAGTCTATTGTACTGTTGGTCAGAAACAACAAGGGAGGCGATGCCTGTTCCAGCGCCCACAGCACCAAGGCCAATGACAAGGGCCAGGGTGGCGGCAGCGATAGGTTCTCTTTTGACTCGACGGCTGGAATCTTCACGTAGGAGAGGGAAGAACTGGTCTGCTGAGTAGATGTCAATCCTAGGGATTAATTGAACTAGAACACAAAAATCATGGTGAGTAGACAATGCTTGGACAGAAATATGAGTAGTAAGGCCAGTGGCACAGGCAAAATATGTCCCATTAGGAGCAAGTATATAGGAGTCATAGGGAGAGGGAGTGAAGGTTTGATTGCATAACGGCATGATTTCCTGGGGTGGGTTAACAGATTGGCTATGAACACATGTTCCTATCCCTGATAACTGAGTCAGGGTTAATCCTTCTTTGTGAGAGGCTTGAAATCTAAACATGTCTTGGGTGTTGTTGGTAGGCACAAGGTTAGCAAGAACTGCTACACCCTCATAGAATGGTGGAGAGGAGTGGAAGCAAAGCCAACAATTAGAGGCTGTGTCGGGCTGCGTGGAGTTGAGTAAGTTCCACGATTCTTTAAGCATGTTGAGGAGAGTTTGTTCAGAAGAGGGTGGTGCAGGGGGCATGGTTAATTGTAGGGGTGAAGAGTCGGTAGTAAGGGTGGTATTGTTAAGGGTTGGGGGGAGAGGAGCTAAGCGGTTTGAGCTTCCAGCACTAAGTACTTTGTTGGGACCCGCTGCTACATGAGTGATGCTAGGAGGGGTTTTGATAAGTTTAATTTTGAAGCGGAGTCCAGTGTCGTGGCCATGTGCATATAAGCGGAGTCCCCACTCGAATCCTCGGGTGGTCCAATCTTGCTTTTTACCTTGATCAGTGAAGGTAATAGAAAGGGGAGTGCCCCATATTTTTTCTAGGTCTTTTCCTTTAGGTGTAGAGGAGATATTTGTTTTGACAATTATATAATCCCAACTGGAAGAAGGGTGCCAATAGGTGTCTCCGGTGGTTTCACAGCCCCATGAGGCACAATAATAGTCTGACTGGTAACCACATTTATAATTGAGACTTCGATCTCTGTGAAGTCCGGGGCAGACATAAAATCCTTGGAGCATTTGGTCTTTGTAGGTTCGGGTTTTGTTTGAGAGACTTGTGGCTAGCTGTGTGCGCCGGTTATAGTTGGCACAGTATCCCCCATTGCAGTTGGGGTCGGTAATGCCGGTACAAGGGGGGGGGTCAGGACTAGAAGGGGCTAGCAAATGGCCGGTGCCCCATCCAGAATCTGAGGCACCAAGAGAAAGCTTGCACAAGTCAGGGGTTAAGGTGGGCCAGGGGGTGGATGAACTCACGCTTGAGATGGAATGGACAACATCTCCTGCTTCATTAATAACTTGCCAGGTGAAGTTGAAAAGCTGATGAGGAGATGGCTGTTTGGGGGTGCCAAGGACGAGAGGCGGCCAGAGCAGAAGCAATAGTAGCAGCATTTTTCTGTAAGGCAAAAAGAAGGGAAATCTCAGGGTGTGTCTTCCCTGGATGTGGTGTTATTAACACATTTTATTAATCTTTCTGGGAGCCATCTGGCTGACTGGTGTTCTTGATCATAGACACATGCGTGTCCTTTTCCCCATATGAGTACTGGATGGGGTCCGTGCCACTGATTAGTCATGGGGTCCTTCCAAAGGACTTGAGCATAAGTATCCTTAGTGGCCGGATGCCATAGTCTGTCTGCTGCAGACTTGCCCTGTTCGTCTACTGTTAGGAAGTTGAGGACGAACAGTGCATGATTGAGAAGATTTTTAGGATTTTTATAGTAGTTAGAGAGCTCTGTGGATGATCCTTTTTGTTTAGAAATTTGATTTTTAACTTTTTGATGAGCTCTCTCTATAATCCCCTGTCCCTGAGGATTATATGGAATGCCAGTAAGATGTTTTATTTGGAGGCAATGGCAAAACTCTTTGAAGTTTTTAGCAGTATACCCAGGACCATTGTCTGTTTTTATACATTTAGGAACTCCTAGCACAGTGAGGCACTGGAGGACATGAGAGATGACATGTTTGGCAGCCTCACCACTCTGTAGAGAGGCAAAAATAAAACCACTGAATGTGTCAATGGTAACATGAACATACTTTAGACTACCGAAGGAGAGGATGTGAGTGATATCCATCTGCCATAGCTCTCCGGGGGTAAGCCCCCTGGGATTGACTCCCAAATGAGGCTCAGGGAGAAACATGACACAATTATGACAGTTCTTTACAATGGCTCTAGCTTGCTCTCTAGTGATTTTAAATTGAAGACGAAGGGTTTGAGCATTTAGGTGGTGTAACTTATGGGCTTCTTGTGCTTGGGTAAGGGGGGTAGAGGAAGATACATGAGCCACTAATCTTGTAAGTTGGTCAACAGTATTGTTTCCTTCAGCTAGGGGTCCTGGCAAATTGGAATGGGCTCTTATGTGTCCTATAAAAAAGGGATGTCTCCGTGTTAGTATAAGCCTTTGTATGTCGCAGAATAAAGGAGATGCATTAGTAGAAGGTTTGATATAGGGAGTAGTCTCTAAAAGGGGTACAGATTGGGCAACGTAAGAGCTGTCAGTATATAGATTAAAGGTCTGATCTGAGAGATCTATAAACACCTGCAGAACAGCGTATAGCTCCACAAGCTGTGCGGACTTAAAAGGTGTCTGGAGAGTTTTTTGGTTTTTAGATGAATGGATGGCTGCAAGACCTGTGGAAGAGCCATCAGTAAAGACCAGCAAGGCATTTGGAATAGGCCGGGAAGAAGTAACCTTGGGGAATACAAGTGGAGTTGTTTGTAAAAATTGAAGTAGCTTATCGGAGGGAAGATGGCATGAGAATGTTCCCAGAAAGCCAATGCAGGCCAGTGCCCAGGAGTCCTCGTTTTGCATAAGCCACTCTATTTGTTTTTCTGCATAGGGAGTGACAATGGATGAAGGGTCTCTCCCAAAGAGTTTTCGGGTGGCTGCTCTTCCTTCTATGATTAAGGCTGCCATAAGGGAAGGGTACGTAGTGAGGATTTTTGAGGGAGAGGCAGGGAGATGTATCCAATATAGAGGTCCTTGTTGCCAAAGAATTCCAGTAGGGGTAAAAGTGGAAGGAAACAATATTAGGAGCAGAGGTTTTGTGGGATCATAATAAGAAACTCCTTGTTGCTGGATAGCTATGGAAACTTTATCGATAGCAGCCTGAGCCTCAGGGGTGAGGCTTCTGCTTGACGTGGGGTCAGAATCCCCCTTTAAAATATCAAATAGAGGTTTAAGGTCTCCTGTAGTAATATGGAGGTAAGGACGTAGCCAATTTATGTCTCCTAAAAGCTTCTGGAAATCATTTAAAGTTTGTAAGTGTCCTGTCCTAATGGTGAGTTTCTGTGTTTTTACCTTATAGGGAAATAGTTCAAAGCCTAAAAAGGTATGGGGGGGTTGTAACTGAATTTTATCGGGAGCTACTTGAAGTCCTTGATCCCTTAAGGCTTTTATAATTAATTGTGATAAATAGAGGACTTCAGAATGGTTAGGTCCGGCCAAGAGGATGTCGTCCATGTAATGGATGAGGTAGATATGAGGGTATTGTGAGCGGAATGGATCAATGACTTGAGCAACAAACTTTTGACAGAGTGTAGGACTATTAGCCATTCCTTGGGGGAGGACCTTCCATTGAAAGCGGGGCATAGGGCCCACACAGTTGACAACAGGGACACTAAAGGCGAATCTCTTTTTGTCGTGAGGGTGTAGGGGTATGGAGAAAAAGCAATCTTTTAAATCAATGACAATTTTGTGGAAATCAACAGGGATGGCGATGGGGGAGGGGATACCTGGTTGCAAGGCCCCCATAATTTGCATAGTTTGATTTACTTTTCTGAGATCTTGTAAAAGTCTCCATTTGCCTGATTTCTTTTTAATAACAAAGATGGGGGTATTCCATGGGGAGGTAGAGGGTTCAATGTGTCCTGCTTCTAGTTGTTCCTGCACCAACTGATAAGCAGCTTGGGCTTTTTGAGAAGAGAGGGGCCATTGATCAACCCAGACTGGCTCATCACTTTTCCAAGTGATAGCATCAGCCCAAGGTGCAGGAGTGTCAATAGCCCTTATGAAAAATTTTGGGGGGTTTGGGGGTATCCCAAACCTGTTCTATCCGTTTTTTGAGTGACTATTATGGGGCTGGGGTTGCCTTGTAAGTTTTTTCCTAGTCCTGACCCAGGGGACCACCCCTGTTTTTTCAGTTGCCTGGAGGCAAATTCATTACCACTGCAAAGGACAACATCTAATTGTTCTAAAATGTCTCTTCCCCACAGGTTAACGGGGAGTCCAGGGACTACAAAAGGGCGAACTAGGCCACTGTTTCCTTCAGAATCTTCCCATTTTAAAAATTTTGAACTTTGTAAAGTATTGCTGGACTGGCCAATGCCTTGTAAATGGGTTAATGAGGGCTGTAAGGGCCATAATTGAGGCCAATGGGTTTGGGATAAGACTGTAGCATCAGCTCCAGTATCTAATATACCTTGAAAGGTTTTTCCATCAAGTTTAAGCTGGAGGGTGGGCCTATTAGTAGTAATTTTTTGCATCCAATAGACATCTGAGGAACCAGGGGTGGAGGCTCCCCGGTAACTGCTTTGAGAAGGATAGGTGGAAGAAGATAGAGGCAGGGGAATAGCTTGTGCAATGCGAGTGCCTGCAGACAGAAGAGTAGCTCCTAAGGGAGAAGATACAATAAGTTTAATTTCTCCTGTATAGTCATTGTCAATTAGAGTAGGATGAACTACAAGACCTTTGAGGGTAGATGAAGCTCGTCCAATGATAAGGAAAAACATGCCTTGGGGAGGGGGCCCATGGATTCCTGTGGGGATGATTGTTGGTCCTTCTTCAGGGGTTAATATTGTGTGGGAGGAGGGACTGAGGTCCAGGCCTGCGCTCCCTGGGGTGGCGCGCTGTAAGGATTGTGCCCTAATGCCCTCGGGGCAGGTTGGAGTTGGGGAGGGGCCGAGGGCTGGCCCCATGGTTCGTTTCCCGAAGGCTGTTGGTGAGGTATTAGAGTCTGGGGAAACGATGGACTTTGATTGATGGGCTGTCCATCGATATCTGTTTTAGATTTGCATTGATTAGCCCAATGTTTGCCACGACGGCACTTGGGGCAAACGGTAGCTGGTAAAACAGGGCTGGGAATTGTTTTCTGAGTGGCTTGGGTTTGTCCTTGCCCTTGTGTGGCCATAGGGCAATTTTTAGCCCAATGTCCAGGTTGTTTACATTTAAAACAGACATTGGGTTTATTAGAGGATAAGGCTGCTCCAATTGCAATGCCGATGGCATGTGAAGCTGAGTCAATCCCTGAACAGAGTTTGATAAAGTCTGTAAGGGATTTTCCTCGGCGGTTCCCACGGAGCGCTGCTTGGCAAGCAGGATTAGCGTTTTCATATGCTAATTGGAGAACGAATGGGCTTTCACTTTCTTGGGGGCCGAAAATGCGCTCAGCGGCTTCAGTTAGGCGGCCCACAAAATCTGTATAGGATTCTTGTGTTCCTTGTCTAATTTTGGAAAGGGAGGAAGTGGAACTTTTAGTAGGGAGATTTTTCCAGGCTGCTAAAGCTGCTGCTTGTACCTGGGTTAAGATGGCTTGGCTAAATTGCTTCTGGTTTTCAGGATTAGCATAAGGCTCAGTACCTAAAAGTTTATTGATGTTCCAATGCTCAGCTCTTTTTTGAGCAGAGGGCATACTACTGATAAACGAACGGCAGCGATCATCATAATCAGTTTTCCAATGGAGATAGTCCCCTCTAGAAAGAACAGCCTTTACTAAGTGGAACCAGGTGGACGGAGTGGGGTGAAGAGATTCACAGATGGAATCTAAAAGCGATAGAGTGAAAGGAGCAGTAGGACCATAGTGGGCGACTGCGTGTTGTAATTCTTTAAGGTGTTTGAAACGCAGCGAACGAGGACGCCGTAAAACGAAAGGAGGGGGATGGCTTTCATTATCAGAGGAGGAATTATTTTTTGCGTCTTCCTCTGCTTCATTTTCGGAGGAAGAGGAGCGCAGGCGGAGAGAATGATTACTTTCACTATCAAATGGCGCGGCGGCAGCCGCGGTAGATGAGCCGTCGGCAGCGGCAGGGTTATCTGAGGAACGGGTGCAAACGGGAAAGACAAAGGGAGTTTTATGCTTAGGGGCTGAGAGTTTTTTATGAGGTTTAGGAGGGTAAGAAGGAACCGGATTGAAGTGTTGGGGAAGGTTAAGAGAGCTGACAGGCTGGGTAAGCGAGAGTTGAAGGCCTTGGAGTTCTTTAACGAGAGCGTTGCGCTCGGTCTGTAGTTGAATCATGTTTTTAAGGTCTTTTATGTCAGAAGTAAGTGCAGCCTGCGAATGAGAGATTAGGGAGCGAAGCTGTGGGTCTATGACAGGAGCACAGAGAGGTGGAGGTTGATGAAAATGGGGGGGGTAGGAGAGGTTGTGGCCACCATATGGAGGGGGGTGATTTGGGTTTGCAGGATGATGAGCGGGTGAGTCTCTTGGGGGGAGAGGCTCATCATTAGAACACATTGAGGCAGGAGGTTGTATGGGGGGCGCGGGATAAATGGACGCGGGTGGAGGATTCTCAGAGGGACGTTCAGAGGGGACAGGCGAAGGGGGAGAGGAGAGCGGAGGTGGGAGAGGAGAAGAAGATGGGGGAGGAGGGTCCTCAGGAGGGATGTCTACAACAGTGTGTCTAGAGGGCGCTCGAGACGGAGTAGGAGTGGTAGTAAGAAATTTAGTGGCGGAGACAACAGCTTGGGCTGCAGAGGGGTGAAAGTTTTTGGCATGAGAGAAAATGTCATTTATCATGTTCCAGTATGAAAAGGTTTGAATAGGGACTTTCTCAGGTCCAACAGCCTCATAGTGTGCCTGAAGGCAAAGTCTTACACGGTCCCAGCGTTTGGGGTCTACGATTCCTTCTTGGGGGAACCAGGGACAAACTTCCTGGATATATTGAAAAAACTTCAAGAGATCCTGTTTTTTAACATATGCCCCTCTCTCTCGGAGGCACTGTTGAATATCTTTTAAGAACTGCGCCTCCTTAGACAGTTCCTGTCCCATTTTGAGTTAAGAGAACGTCCAAATGGACTTACCCGTTAGCCGTCCGCTTCGTCGTCACTGATCGGGCGGCTCTCGAGCTGATAGCCCGATGAATCCTGCGCAGCTGCGACTACTTTCTCTTCTAGGTAGGCGGGCTACGATCCTCGAGCCCCACGTTGGGCGCCAGTTGTCCTCGCCAGCGAGGGCTTCTTAAGACGTGGGAGACCTCGGGGGAGCCGCGACTACCTATGAAATGGGATGAGACAAAATGACACGGAGAGCCTGCAGTTTTTTGTCAAGCTCTACTTTATTAACAGAAAAGGCAAGGAATATATAGCATTTGAAGGGGCGTGGTAGGGAGTAGCTTTTTCTGGTTGGTTGCCCATTATGATAATGAGGTAGCTTACAAAGTCCAATCACACACCGAGTTGTGCACATGCTCAGTAGTCTTTGACGTAAGCAACAGACCTGGTTGAGGACTTAGCGGGAAGCTGTGGCGGGAAACTGACCAAGAAGAAGTAAACAACAAGATGGAGTCCTTTTGTTCTTGTGTCACATGGTTCCTAACATCTATTGCTAAATGAGTTAACTTTCTTGTTCTTGTGCTCTAGCAGAGAGGAGGGGGGGAAAGGAAAGAGGAAGGGTGAGTACAGGTTTTGTGGTTAGTATAGACGATGGCTGAGCTCTCACAAGATGGTGTCACAGATGACAACGGCTCCTGACATACCAGCAAGGCTGAGAGGGACCTGCCAGCTCTTTGAGGTCTCCAGCTTGACCTCAGGCTTGAGAGCTGCCCCATGAGCAGGCTTGGCATGCATAGCCAGGAATTCCAGGACCTCCCCCAAGTACTCAGCAGGAATTAGAGAGCTGCCCAAGAAAAGCCAACTCAGTTATGATTCAGGAGGTATATTTTGGTGATGCAGCTCACCTACATCCACAGTCAATGTGATGCTTTTCATTTTGCCCAACCTGGATTTCCCTCAAACAATGGGTAGATAATTTTATGGAGAAAAAAGTCTTAATTTTGGCATTAAAAGATGTCAGCCTAGGGCAAGGATTTCGCCAGATTATTTGTCTCTTTGCTTCAGTCTACACTTCTCCAGGACTCTGTTTTGAGTGCCAAATTTTAGAAGAGTCCAACTGAAAATTACTCAGGGAGATGCAGTTTAGCATCTTACTCTCAAAAGCTTGTAAGGATTTCAGAATAACTCCTTAGAGCCTTGCTCTTGACATAAATGTCATCTTCCAAAGAGAACATGGGCAGAGGGCTGAGTAAGTTTTAATCTATGCCAGGAAAATACCAATTGGTGTCTGACCCCCATCCCAACCCCCGGCCAGGAACTTGTTTGAGTGCTGCCCAGAGGTGTCCAGAGCCATCGTGCAGCTACCAAGGTGCCTGAGCCCCAAGTCTATCCTCAGGATGGATGAAGTCAGGAAGTGTGGCCCTAGACGCCACTCACACCTAACGCCCACAATTTTCA